>CAJQZP010001531.1:600000-1027500 GCA_907164705.1 Parnassius apollo
ATATTTAACATAGCTAAAGTTAGCGAAAATATCAAATTTCTGGACCTGAATATGATAAATGAAAATACAAGGAACTATAAATTATTGAAAAACTTCATCATAGAAAATGTAGTAACAATTATAAACTGCAAGTTTCAAGGATCATCTTCACTGCGTTTCATCAAATGCCAAAACGAACACACTTCCTCAAGTGATAAAGGTATAAATTTTTCAACAACTCAAAAATCGATTTGAAAACGATAATTCTTCATGCGAATGTTCGAAGCTACATAAAAATACTTAGAAATCGAAAGCTTAGCTAATGAACAGGACTGCGACGTGTTGTGTTTGACGGAGACGTGGGGTAAAAACTGTCAGATACAAGCGATGACTACTGAAAACTATACACTCGCGACTTGCTTTAACAGAATAGTTTTTGAACACCGTGGAGCGGCGATATATGTGAAAAATACTTTACAATATAAAATTAGGAACGACTTGAAAAAAATATCATCTGAAATGAATTGTGAATTAGCAGCAATAGAATTAAAATCCTCAAAAACAATAATCATTGCACTATACCGACCTGATTATGATATCAGTCTATTCTTTGAAATACTTACAAAACTTTTAAATAAACTTTGTCGAGAGAACAAACAAATTGTAATAGCAGGTGACTTGAACTTAAATGTTTTAAAAATTGACACAAATATTTAAAAAAACTTGACAGAATACTTAAAAATTTTAATTGTAAATGTGTATTAAACGAACCGACTAGAAACGAAACAAATAAACGAAATAAAACCAGTTCTACTTGTATAGATAACTTTATTGTCAATTTTAATGAATATAAAGGATGTGTATTAGGTGAAAAACTTTCTGATCATAATGTAATTAAATTAGAATTAGTTAGTCTAAAAAACTGTAACAATAAATGTCAAACTTTGTAGATAGAAATTTTTCAAGGAATAATCTTGATTACTTTAATTATTTGTTTAATAAAAATTACAATGTGATTAAATCAGAAATTATAATGACTGAAGACGCGAACACATGAATGAGAATTTTACAAGATGCGTTGCATCATTATTACAACATTGATTTTCCAAAAATAAAAAACAAATAAGAAGCAAACTTAAAAAATGTACACATTAGGTATAGAAACGAGTAAGAAAAACTTAACTAAAAGGGAAATATTACAAGAACATTACCCTAGCGAACAGAGAAAATTAAAAATTTAAAAAGTATAAGAAATTATTGCTAAAAACAATGATATCCGCAAAAAAAATCGATATCGTAACAGGATTAAGGAGGCAAAAAAATAAAATTAAAGAATCGTGGAATATTATAAATGAGCAGATAGGACAAAAGAAACGTCAAAACACACAATCTATAATTGAATCTATAAGAAACAATAGTGAGCAAATTATTACAGAATCTCAAAAAATTGCAAGAAGTTTTAATGATTTTTTCTGCAATACTGCACATTGATTAACAAGGAACTTAGAAGTTGACGCAAAAAACTGCATGAAGTATTTAGATTGCTCAAATAGACCACTTACATCTATTCTTTTTACCCATTAGATATATAGAGCTAAAAAAAGGTTGTTACTAGTATGAAGCAAAAATCTACGTTAGACATTTACGATATGAACACCAGAACATTAAGAAATCTTATTAGAAAGAACAATAATTTATTCGAGTTGTTATTTATTGTTGTCGATTCCTGCTTAGTTAATGGCATATTCCCCGACGTACTCAAACCGGGTAGGGTAATTCCACTTTTCAAAAAAGGGGAGTCCATAGAGCTCAGTAACTACAGGCCAGTTTTTATATTGCCGACTTTATCAAAAATATTAGAAGCCATTATAAAATCTAGAATTGTAAGTTACTTTGAAGAAAATCATTTATTTACAACGGCACTATTTGGATTTAGAAAAGGACGATCAACCGAAATGGCCATAAGAAAAGTAATTTACTTCATTCTAGAATCTTTGGACAATTCCAATAGATGTGCCAGTGTCTTTTGTGACCTATCAAAGGCTTTTGATTGCTAGCGACATGATGTAATGTTATTAAAATTGCAGCATTATGGTTTTCAAGGAGCTGAACTAAATTTAATCAAAACTTATTTAAATAACCGTAGCCAAATTGTTTCAGTAAATGAGAAAACTTCTTTAGCGAGTTATGTATCGATTGGAGTACCACAAGGATCGATTTGGGTCATGTTTTCTTAGATTTATGATTACTTTTAGATTTAGATCTATATTAATGATTTTGGCAATGCAATACCAGATTATACACATTTAAGTTTATTTGCAGATGATACACATATTGGTTTAAGAGACAAAAGTCTATCAAATTTAAACGATAAAATTAACAATTTTATGAGCTTGCTAAAAGAATGGTTTGGCGCAAATGGTATTATTCTAAATTCTAATAAAAGCATTGTAATTCACTACCAACCGAGGCTAGGCATTCGTGATAACTCAAAAGAATACAAAAGAAAATGTATTTTTAGGATATATAGTAGATAGCACAATAAACCATAAAGCTCATATTGAAAAAAATTATATAAACATAAAGAAAACAGCTAGCGGTAATTGCGCATTATTTAAGCTAAAGCCATTATTAGATAAAAAGACACTCATATCTGTGTACTATGCCTACATTCATCCTGTAATAAGATATGCCATTACTATTTGGGTTAATGCTCCGGATGTTATAAAAGTTTTAAAATGTCAAAAACAATCTATAATAATAATCAATGGTCTAAAAAAAGTAGCCCGGTACGAAACCATTTTAAGAACGACCAAATAATGACAGTGGTTTCGCTTTATATATATAATAGTTTATTAGAGGTACATGAGGATAAAGTAATACTGAAAAAGAAAGACATAAATCAGCACAATCTACGTAATAATGAAAAACGTGTTCTACACATGAATAGATTAGTGAAAGTAAAACAACAGGGGCGTTACTCAAAAATATTGATGTATAACAAATTACCAAATAGTTTAACCAGCCTACACTATACCAAATTTAAACGGAAACTTAAATATTTTTTGAGGACAACCCATTTTACAAATTAAGTGAACACATGTCAATACAACTCATGGAATCATCATTCTTGTGTAACGTACAAAAAAAAATTACCTAATTCTATGACGTAAAGCGTCAATGTAACTAAATTAGATACAATAATATAATTTAATCTTTTAAATTTATAAAAACTTTTGTAACCAATGACTTGCCTGTAACGATTGTTATATTATGGTCAATAAATATTTCTGATTTCTGATTTTCCCTAGACCTGCATAGCTGCTCGCACATAAATAAGCTGCAGCTATATTATAGTAATAGCACGAATGTGTCCAACAGCGTAAAATAGAAGCTTAGTTCTGCTGTGTTCCGTATGATGAGTGTAGAGACGTGTAACGAGTAACGAAGCATTCCATCTTAGTCCTTAAGAGTGACAATGCATCTGCATTTTGATTCTTGATTAAGGATAGATGTAGATGTCTATGAGACACAGCATCCACTTATCATCAGGTGAACTGTGTGCACGTTTGCTACCCTAATTCTATACAAAAAAAAATTTAAATCTTAAAATTGCTTGTTCATAACTAAATGTCATTCAAAAAACTCCACAGTACAATAAAAAATCTAGTCAGTAAAAACATGTAGTCTCGCGATGTATTCCTTCACCACCGAGCACGAAGTGACTCAGCACTAGAAATTGCAGTTAATAATTTCATTGCTGCCGGCGGGGATTGAACCTGGGTTGATCGCGTACTGTGAAATATACAGCCAAGGCTTAGTCTCTGAGCTATCTCAGCTCTGAGTAAAATATTAACTCTTTACATATTGTAACGCTTTCCCCCTCTCTCATATAATAAATATATTAGATATAATTAATTTACCCCTTTTCAATAAAAATTATATATATGTGACCAAGATAATTAAGATATGTTTTGATCTTTCTAAAGGTTTAATAATAGGCCGTTTGTAATATTTTTGGCGTGATCGTCTCAGTTAGGACCCTTATTCACGTTGTGTTTGTTTAGTTAACTTAGTTCTTTTAGGTGTCTTTTGGAAGAATGAATATTCGCTAGAGCAATTGAAAGCTGTTGGTAGTGCCTTATAAGCTAAGTGAACCCCGTTCACGAAGACAGGGCTCGAGAAAGGTTAAGAACATAAAACGTCCCAATTCCACTTGTATCAGGTTTACATTATTAATTTAATATTATTTATCCCTTCCCGCTCGGAAAAGGCTCAAAATATATTTATACAAAATACCCGATACAAGGGCTTCGCTCTCCTACATTTATTAAAAAAATGTAGGGGAGGCACACGGCCCCACACACGCCGTGCACGGTGAGTGCCAACCATTTTGATGCACTCCCCCCGAAGGGAAAGCTAATTCGGGAACTGGACCGTAGTCCACAGCAAAATAACTGGCGAACCAGTAAAAGAGGCTTGGCCCCTTTTTAGTGCGTAAGCACAAACATCGACCGAAGTCGCGCATGTCAATGTATACAGATACAATGTAAACGCCATACAGAATACGAACGAATCCAGCCACAGTGAATGTACGTCACACGGTTTAGGCAAATAGGCACACTGGCCGTAAACCCTCCGTGAGCGCCACCACCTGCCAGACCGCCGCTCCTGCAGACGTGATGTAAGTGTATGGCACCACCACCAATTGCATGATCAGCACGGCTACTAGCCGCACAGCGTGTCATGAGTCTACCGCTCACCTCAAGGGAATGGGGTCCTACGTTGTGCGGCTTTCGGCCGCAGCCTTGAGAGTCTCCTCAGATCCTCCCGCCAGCTACCACCCGCATGAGGTAGACACATATGCTCCACCAACCAACACAACGGCAGATATAGCCAAAAGGCAGTTATAAGATAAGAGTAATAATTCGCCATCAGAAAGGGTTTATGTCACTGACGTTAAGTAAATGCATTTTCGATCATGTTTATCTCACCCACCAACAAGTTGCCTTCAATCATTCAAAGGTGGGAAAGTTACAGAGATATATTATTATGTTGTTATATAAAACATCATGGAGGGTAGACAGTCTGCAGCCCCGTAATGAAGGGACCCGACTTGGGCAAAGCTACTCAGGCGTGAGTCAAACCAAGACGCAGAGAGTGCCATTGAGAATAGCGTCCCACCAAACAACCATCGCAAAGACGCAACGCTGCAGAACGCAACAAGTATCAATACGACTATCGTCGGGCTTACACCATCCAAGGTCCCCCATACATCCCAGCAGACATCACCACCTGCATACCTCCATCGACCAGAACCACAAGAGTGCGTCGAATCAGACGCAGCACACCCGCAGATCCATCACAAGACGCAATACCGTAAGTAGCAGTAAGCATCAATGCAACTATCATACGGATGGCGCCCCCTCACAACACACGCCCATGACCCCTATCGACTTTGGTAACAAAGTTTGTATTGTTGTTATATAAAAAATATCACCAACGTATCATAGTAGCACGCTACCAAGACGCCAATGAACAAAACTCCACGTATCATAGCGCTAATGCACTAAGACATGAAGTTGAGTATGCCTGTTACACTTAAAAGTGCTACCAAACACACTCATCATCCTAATCCGAAATATAGACGACGCATCGCTATGCGCTACTACGCCGCCCACAAACGGTATGGGTGTGCGATGTCCACGGGAAAGCCGTATTGCTACAACAAACCCGCTTACCTTCGGCACTAAGAGGTTATTTGTTTACCTCCATCGACCAGAACCACAAGAGTGCGTCGAATCAGGCGCAGCACACCCGCAGATCCATCACAAGACGCAATACCGCAAGGAGCAGTAAGCATCAATGCAACTATCATACGGATGGCGCCCCCTCACAACACACCCACATGATCCCTATCGATTTTGGTAACCAAGTTTTTATTGTTGTTATATAAAAAATATCACCAACGTATCATAGTAGCACGCTACTAAGACGCCAATGAACAAAACTCCACGTATCATAGCGCTAATGCACTAAGACATGAAGTTGAGTATGCCTGTTACACTTAAAAGTGCTACCAAACACACTCATCATCCCAATCCGAAATATAGACGACGCATCGCTATGCGCTACTACGTCGCCCACAAACGGTATGGGTGCGCGATATCCACGGAAAAGCCGTATTGCTACAACAAACCCGCTAACCACCGGCACTAAGATGATATGTCTAGGACACATCGGTTAGCGAGTCCAAGTTTACCTCGGACCAATTGCTCGTGAAGCAGCACACACGCCACCATAATATTCCTTTTGAAGTCCCTAATAAGGACTAGTCATTTTGCTACAGTACTAGGAGCAGTCGGTCACCCGACCACTCCATACAATGCTTATGCATCAAGGAGACCTTCTATAATATTGCTTTTGTATCATAGACCTTACTTTCATAAGTCATTCATATATAGGGTTCGAACCCACGACCCTACTATTGTAATGCATATTAATCATAGAGACCTTCTATAGTATTGCTTTTGTATCATAGAGCTTACTTTCATAAGTCATTAATATATAGGATTCGAACCCACGACCCTACTATTGTAATGCAAATTCATCATGGAGACCTTCTATAGTATTGCTTTTGTATCATAGACCTTACTATCATAAGTCCCTAATATAGGACTAGTCATTGTGCTACAGTACTTCAGGCAGTCGGGCTCCCGACCACCCCATATATATGTACAACTGCAGGTATGTATCTCCGGCAGCTCCTCTATACAAGACATCTATACATGAACACCTTCCATAACTTAGGAAACTTTTCTTTTATACACGAACTCCTTCAACAACTTAGGAAAAGTTTCTTTTATACATGAACTCCTTCCACGACTTAGACAATTTTCAACAAATTTTCTAATTATCTTATAAATGTTATTTATCTTTATTTTTATAATATTTTCGACTTGTATTTCTATTAATGATCTTATTTTAAATATTTTTTTTCAAGTTTTTAATAAATTTATTTATTATGTAAGACAATGTTTTGCCTTTTATTTATTATGTTATTGGTCTAATGTCTGAAATGTATTTATATTAACTTTATGGTTATTAATGTAATTTTATTGTTTAATATATATCTTTTAAGACTATTTTTGACGCCCCTTTATATTGAATTTAATTATTAATAATAATATTGGGCCGTCACAATATGAATAAAATAGAAATGTCTGACTTTTATTGTGCTGTGGGGTTATTTGCATGACATTTAGTTATGAACAACCAACTTAAAAAAAATTGTTGGTTGGGTCGCGTTGTCTGAAATTTACAGCCAGCGCTAACCATCTGTGCTACCACAGCTACTAATGGAGTGTAGTTACTTAATATTACTTAGTATCCTACTCTCCCCTGTATATAAACCCTAGATGTTTGTTTGCCAGTATTGTACTGTAATGTAACATATACGTATGCTTAATAAAAAAATATGTACTCGTTATAAGCTTTTGTTTATGGTAGAGTGACGCTGCAGCTATATTATGGTTGTTGCACCACAAGGGCACAGCACGGTAGGACCGCGCTCTCACAGAATACCAGCGTTAAATAGCAGCTTAATGCTTATGTGTTTCGTATGGTGACTGTAGAGAACCGGAAACCATTTTCACATCTATCGGCATTCTATCTTAAGTCCTCAGGGGTGGCAGTATTTTGAATCTTAATCGAGGGAAATGTAGATGTTTATGAGTCAGAGTATCTTCTTTCTTCTTTTCTTCCTCAGTACAGGCCATCGGGTGTATTTTGCTCGTTTGTCACCCTTATTCTATTAAAAAAAATTGGCGTTGAATTCTACACGGAACCACTATTTTTATAGGCTACACATAATTGTACTCATAAAAATATTTGTCCATGATATAGAGTACAATTTATGTTTTAGAATGCCTATGCAGTACAGGAGATTCACAGTGTGAGGATAGCCTTTATTAAAATATAATTTTTTTTTCATGTTCACCAAGACAAACCTCTCCTTTTTTAAAAAAAAATATTATTCAAACATACACAATATTAAAAACGAAATTAAAAAAAAAAACAAAAAAACAACCTTAAATTATTATACACTCCTACTCCGTGAGGTACTGTGCTAGGAACGCTAGCTGCGTTTCATCGTTTAACCTTTGAGCGAGAAAATTAGATCGTTATGTAAATAATCAATATTAAATGTAACTGATTTTTTCTACGCAGGTAAAGAAATACTTACTTAGACTAACAGTCAATCAAAGTTAAAAAAAGTTTAAGTTACAGCTTATATCCGTCTCACTCCTGGGCACAGGCCTCATCTCTCATCTCTCATTTCTGAGAGGGTTTTAGGGCAAGGAATTGGCCACTGCGCTGCCCCAATGCGTGTTGGCGCACTTCACATGTCTTTGAAATATTTTTTTTCTTATTTCTCAGACATATAAGTTTCCTTACGATGTTTTCCTTCACCGCCGAGCACGTGGCGCTTAAAATTGCAATTAACAATTTCATTGGTGCCGACGGGAATCAAACCCGGTCTGTTCGCGTACTGTAAAATTTACAGCGAGCGCTAACCATCTGAGCTACCACGGCTCATAATATTCGATCGAAACAAGTAAATTGAGAATACTTAATAACGCTCGCAAACGCTTTAGAGAGTATTTGAAATATGTATTTGGCATACGTGTCATCCGACATGCGGTGCGTTATCAAAGGACGGATTTCCGGACCCCACTGTGCTGATAACTCAAACTGTCTAATGCCATTGACTCATTAGCTCATTACAAACATGTGCTAAAGTAAACTTACACAATGTAAATAAATTACGTGATAATTCAAAATTACGTGGTAAAGCTACGCTGCAGCACAAATGGGTCGGCTCTTATAAAACACCGGCATAAAATACCAGCTTAATTTTTTTTATAGGACAGTGTGACAAACGAGCACACAGTCGACCTGATGGTAAGTGATTGTTGCGGGCCATAGACATTTATATCTATCCTCGATTACAAATCAAAATGCAGATGCGTTGTAACCCGTGAGGACTAAGATGGAGTGCCTCGTTTCCAGTAAAAAGGATCTCCCGTTCTTTACACTCACCATACGAAACACAGTAACATTAAACTACTATTTTACGCAGGTATTCTGTGAGAGCGTGGTCCTTCCCCGGTCGAGCCGACCCATTCGTGCTACAACTATACTACTAATATAACTGCAGCATGGCTCTACCACGTATAAACTATTCCAATACAATTCGTATGGTGAGTGTAGAGAACCAGAGACCCTTTATACTGGTAACGAGGTATTTTATCTTAGTCCCCAGGGGTGACAACGCATCTGCATTTTGATTCTTTATCGAAAATAGATGTAGAATGTTTATGAGTCGTAGTTTCTCATCTTTGTACTATTTATCATGTATTATAATGTGTATAACCATAATTAATATTCTAGAAGATATAGGTATGTGGCCGTAGAAGGAAAAGGGGAGATCTCCTGCCAGGCAAGGTGTTCTACCCGGGGAGCGGCCAACACTCCGTATTGATGGAGATGTTCTATATATGCTGTTTATGATTCGGAATATTGATAGCGTGATTTAGGATTCGGTGTGTTTCGCTTGCGGCGCGATGACAGCGCCGTCACATCACCCCCCTGCTAAAACCGGAGGTCGATAGTGCAGTCCGATTGCCGGTGTGTCCTTTAATGCCACACTCCGTGTGATAGTTCGGAGATGTTCTATATATGCTGTTTATGATTCGGAATTTGATAGCGTGATTTATGCTTCGGTGTATTTCGATGACAGCGCCGCCACAGGTATACTAGTCTTTATCTAAAAATATAAAATTTAATTCATTAATGTTAATAAAATCTAAGCTATATGTGGAATCATTCAACGATGTTAAGTCCGGTGTTTAAGTGACGCACTTAGTCTCTTCGGAGAAAACTTTATTAGAGACGTATTTACGTGTAGTTCCGGTTCTAAGCATGGCGTTAAGTTTTGGTTCGATTTAAGTTGGAGACAGAGTGATGTCCGCCCGAGGCCCTTTGGAAACTTACGTGAATTTGGAGAGCCGTAGGGCATCAACACGTTTTGTGTTTTAGCTAAAAAGTATTGCCTCTTTCTTTTAAGGTAAGTGTAGAAAATAAAATTGTAATAAGGATTTGCAAACAGACGCAGCCTTTCACAAAATGGAGTGCCGTGGTTTGTGGCATTCCTTGAGGAAAGCGCAGGTTTATTCCAGGCGTCACGATACGTTGTGAAGGTGTGTGCCATTACAGTCTAAGAAATGTCCACAGCTGGAGACTTGCCATAGATGCCATGCTTGGAGGCGGGTTGGCAATTGCAGTTCCTTTTATTTTTATTTATTATTAAGACGCTGTTGCCTATCTCCTAATTCCTTTCTGCTGACACCCACGGGACGATCTAGGGTAGTGGTTAATCTTACACTGCCACTACACGGAAAAATTGTGAAGGGATATAATGGAGATGAATCGCAAGAAACCTTTTTCTCTAAAAAAGTTTTTATCAAAAATATGAATGAATTAGTAATGTTGTAAATTATCTACATAATCTACTCAAGCTATAAAACACAAGTATCGAAATCATCAGCTTTTGAATTTTGTACGACATATAAACCATTGAACATTCTGGGATTCAATTTGTCTACAACGCTCGGCTTTTTGTCTGCTGACGCCCCTCCATTGAATGTCGACTAATAAATTCGTTATAACTCACCCGGAGGGGGCGAAAGGTACAAGTCATTACATCATGATCACTTCTATTTGCAACAAGCATGTTTGACTTCTGATTCGAATAAGTCCTAATATACAAATGAGTGAGGAAAAAGTGATGTAGATTTTTTGTTGAAAGTTATATAATTAAAATTTTAAAAGATTACTTCACGATGAAGGTGTTTTAGGTATTAAAATTTCACAAAATCTAACATACAGACCCGGAACAACTATTTGTGGGCCATATAAATACTTGTTCTGTGCGGAATTCGAACCCTCAGCGCTGAAACTTATTGCTAAACCACTCCGTGAGCCGTCGTCTTGATTACGTGTTCGAGTTTCATTTTGAAGTAATATTTGAGATGAGACCTGTGAGACGCGTATAAGCTTTTTAAAATTTGTCTCCAAATAAAAACTCACTCTGTGGCCCATTCAAATGTTTAAGGTTAAATGTCAGGTTTGACGGTCAACCTAGGATATATTTATAGAAAAAGTGACAACCGAGTATACAGTCTTCCCAATACTAATCATATTATATAAATACCATCTACATCTATTTTAGATTAAGAATCAAAATGCGATTGCGTTGTCACCCCTAAGACCTACGATGCAATGCCTTGCTTCCAGTAAAAAGAGTCTCAGGTGTTCCATACTGACCATACGAAACGCAGCAGCATTAATATGCTATTTCACGTTTGTATTCTGTGATAGCGTTGTCATTCCCGGTCACGGTGACGCTTTCGTGTTACAACCACAATACAGCTGCAACATGGCTCTTGCAAGTATGCGATGACGAAGCCATCCAAAAGACCGCATATAAATTACACTAATAGATTCTTCTTTTTCCTTTATTGACCCGTAAAATTTCACAGGCTCCTGGGGACTCTGAATTTGTCATGACCGTCACGCTTATCAGGCGTTACACATATCACAGTTTAATTAAACATTTCAGTGTTACACGTCTTTTACCTTTACAACTCTGCCCGTCGCCAGTCTGGATATTATACAACTGACGTAAGCGCGATGATTTCACCGCCATATATTAGAAGCCTTAAGATTTTTCTAGTTGGCATTTTGCTCTGACATTTTGATTATCTATTAAAAAAAGCTGATGATAATTATGGCTAAAAATACTTGCCATAGGTTGTTGTGTTTATACATAATCTTATGCACAGAGAGGTAGGCAGAGACTACGGAATTCCATTTGCCACGATCCTGACACCTCTCTCTCTCTCTCTCTCTTTCTCTCTCTCTCTCTCTATATATATAAGGGTGAATAGTTTAGTTTGATGAGATGTCTGCAGAATCATCCGTGCGAAGCCGGAGCGGAATCGCTAGTGTATGATGAAAAGCCAGTATTGTTCCCACTGCAGGGCCAGGCCTTCACTCATTTCTGTGAGGATTTTAGAGCAATTTGGCTACGCTGCTATATATGTTAATTTGAGATTTATCAGAAGTTTTATGCCTGTTACAAAACTGTCTCAATTTTATATAATATATTAGTAGAATTCAAGAAAATGAAAAATTCGTATGAAACCGTAAGCACAGCTACTGTGTAATAATGGTCAAAAATTTCGCAGAACGCGAACAACCAACGAACACTTTTTAAATTGAAATTATACTGATTTACTTAGTGCCCGCAGAGAAGAACATGATGAAGCGACATTAGCCTAATAATATAATTTTATTTTATCATTCATTACTTTTTTAAAGAATAACGGTGACAAATGAGCACACAGTACACCTGATGGTAAGTGGATGCTGTGACCCATAGACATACCTACATATACCTCGATTAAAAATCAAAATGCATCAAAATGGAGATGCGTTGTCACTCCCGAGGACCAAGATGTAATGCCTCGATTCCAGTTCTCTACACTCACCATACGGAACACAGCAGCATTAAGCTTCTATTTACGCTGGTATTCTGTGAGAGCGGGGTCCTTACCCGGTCGAGCCAACCCATTTGTGCTACAACCATAATATAGCAGCAGCGAGGCTCTACAACGTATAAATATGAATAATAAATATATTTAATGACAGCACCCTAATAGTATGGTGCGGCCCGCAAACTAAAAAGGACGTGGCTTCGAATCCGCTATTCGACTACTGTCGTGAACTACCCCTAACTCTAGCATCTTAAGCTTACTAGGAGTGGTTAAATATTAGTAATGTTGATAGACTACTAGGTTTTTTTTTAAATGATGAGAAACTCTGGTTTTCCTAAGAGTTAAAAATATAACCTTTACTGTTACAGCCTATTCAAAGACCACTGCTGAAAGTGGGCCTCCTTCATAGATTGCTTATTCTGGATATATGTCATAGTCACTACGCGCGGCAAGTTGGCAACCGCAGATTAAACAGCATAAAGACACTGCAAACACCTGGTTTGCTTCCCTCTTTCGTCTCTTATAACTTCCACGTGACGATATGAAGGTATTCTTATACCGACGCTACATGGTAAAATATCATGCGGATGTGAAATCCACAAGTTTTTACTGAATAAGTACGGTGGGTTCTTTAATGCGTGAAGAAAATATGTAGTAGTAACATATGGTTTTAACTTAGGTCTTTGATCTACGTTCTTTCTCATTATCATCATTACAGCCTTTCACAAGTCCAATGCTGAACAAAGGCCTTCCTCAAAGAATGGCACAAAGCACGGTCTACAGCCACCTGCATCCATCGACTTCCTTCATCTATCTACGTTATTTCATCATAATTTAGATTAGATTTTTGTCAAACAATCCTTGAAACTAGTTGCGTATCTCATTGCAATAATCTACTTCAAAGTCTTAGTACCATGCTACTTATCAGGCTACTTTAACCCTTAAAGCAACAGCATAACAACTAAAATCATACATATATAAAGTTAACCCGTGTAATACCCTACATAATTTTCACTTACGTACCTCCGATCTCCGGATACCGCGTACTTCATTCTCGCTATGTTTAACACTTGCGATGGCAAGTTTAACCCGTTACAGCCGCGGGCTAACGGCGCAACTTAGACAATAACCGGCAAGATTAGACGGGTCTCTCGGGCCCCAAGACGGGCAAGGTGAGCGCATAGTTACTTCGCAAACAATAGTAATACGTAAGATATGAATTGAATATTAAGATAGGTGGGGTGATTCATAATGGGAACCCGTGTAAATAGTGTCGAGGAAATGCCTAGTGGGTCCGGATTTGTGTTTGCTATGTTTATACGTGACATTCAAGAATTTCGAGATGTTTTGGTGTAGTTGTTTATCGCGTTTAATGTTCTTATTCAATTTGATTAACCAATAAAATTTAATATAGGTTTTCCCCACTTCTACTTTGAGTAAACTTTGTGTTACTTATTTTTAACTTCTCCTACACCATGTAGTAGGAGTGTATAAGTATCCACTACCCAATGTCGTTCTGTGGGTTTCTTAAGAGGTGAAAGAAGGACATCCATTATTTCATTCATTAATTATAGCCCTTCTTATAGCCCATAAGTCCACTGCGGAACATAGACCTCCCCCAAGGAATGCCACGAAGCACGATCTCTTCTTCCATGTCTTACCAGGTCGTCACTCCATCTAGTGGCAGCCTTGTACCTTTAGGCGAAATGAAGGGCGGCCCCCCACATCCACTATAGCTACTTAGAAATGGGAAGTTTTTTATTCGTTATGACCCATAAAAATATCAGGGCTGAAAGCTAGGCCTTCCATGATTGCCACACACCAGGATGTTTACCACAGCATATCAGCTGGACGGGCTTGTTTACAACCACAGTTTTTTTTTCTAGTTGACATTAGGTAGACGCTGCTGCCCAACTCCTAGTTTGTTTTTATCTGTCGCCTCTTACGACATCCACGGTACGATATTAGGGGGTAATAGATACCAATTATCAATTACCACTTTTGAATACGATAAAAAATATTTACGTTTAAGGTTACTCCATTTTAGCTTTAACAATAAAAGATAATTATGAAAATTCGTTTGCCATAAGGTCGTGATCTATGAGAATGCATTCCCCCTTATAGTCTCATGAGTATTATAATAGGCTATACTGTAACATTTACACCAGTCGTAAAATATCCTAAGTGTACTTAGTATAGGACCATTTTATCTTGAAGTCCGTTAGGGTAGGTTACCTTTACTTATAGCTGTGCTCCTGTCTAAAGGGTAAAGAAAGCTAGTATAATCACAGGTTGTGCGGTATTCCATCTTAGTGATAACGCTTCTGTAGCTTTCTTGTTACAAACTCAACCAGCAACGTGCAGCGTCAAAGGTGCAAGACTTTTGGTACCGCGATCATCAGACCGCCTGTCCAATTATAGTCAATCGTCTCTATAGTGGAAGAGGACCACGCCCAGCAGTGGACTTTAACAGGCTGTTGATGAAGATAAAACATGATAATTTGAGAGATTAAGTGGTAGATAATTTGGAATTATATTTGCCATTGGTATTACTTGGTGAAACTCCAGCTGCATTCTTGTGATTTGGATGAACATTTGTGCTTAGTTCACAATGTTCATTTTAAATTATTATTATACTATTAAAACAATTGACCGGTTTCGCCACACGGCGTATACTTACCTTGTCTATGGCTTTCTACTATGATGATGTTATTCTTATATCTGAATTACCTGTGTTATTCTTATATACCCTGATGATGCCGTAAGGCGAAACATGTTGGTTTTTATAGTTATTAAAATAATGGCTTTTAGTAAATATTCTAAAAAAATACAAGTGTTTATCCAAATCACAAAAAATGTAGGTAATTTGGCTTAATGCTACTCAAAGTTATCAATTAATAAAACGAGGATCTCACTTTTTTCTTTCCCTTTGTGTTTGCTTCTTATTTGTGGCGAATCACTCTTCTCCGGATCTTGCTTATCTGAACGACAAGCGCGGTGGGGCCGTGTTTACATTTTTTAAGAGCCGATATCGTTAACAACGTCGACAACGATGTTTCTCCCGGCTGCAATAAAAGAAAGAGCAATTAGCGATGTTTTGTTTGCTGTGGCGTTCGTACGCGATAATTTTTCACTCGTAATCCTCCCTCGGTAATTGTTTATAAGTTTTCTTGACGAGGCGATTGTCATCGTCGGCCATCTCAAGTTTTTACAGCCGGGAGTGAAAGGGGATCTTCGGACTGAAAAATTGTCCGTAACCATTTCCATTCGGGGCATTCTATTGTTTGTGGGAACAATTTCGCCGCGTCAAAGTTGAAACAAACTCATTACAACCATTGTTTCTGTTAGACTTGTCACTTTTTATTTTTGTTGGCACCTACTTGTGTATATGCTTACAATTTTATTAATGTTTTGCTATAGCTGATTTTTTTTAATTTAACAAAAATACCTAACATGACCCTTTTTCTACGTAAAAGAATTTAAAAATACATTAATGGCACATAGTCAAACATTTTGTTACATGCGGGAATCAACAGTGCACTACAAAGTTGTCCAATTGTAAAAAACACAGAAAAGTACATAAGAAAAAATATACACAACGAAAACCAATCAAATAAATCACTTGTATACATTTCATTTAAGTTAGTAATGTTGCAGCTGGTCTACTCGGGTTTGCTTTGCATTGATGAACTTCAAAATTTCGATTCATTTCCATCTTTTTTTTGTCATAGGACAGCAAGCATGCTTCAATTACCATTAAGATTGTATCGCCGCCAAATAGTAGTATAATAAAATATTTTTTGTTCAGTATACATTACGTGGTAGAGCCACGATGCAGCTATATTATGGGTGTGGCACGAATGGGTCGGCTCTACCGGGGAAGGACCACGCTCTCACAGAATATCAGCATAAAATAGCAGCGTAATACTGCTGTGTTTCGTGTGGTGAATGTAGAGATCCGCAGACCCTCTTTTACTGCAAAACGAGGCATTCCATCATAGTCCTCGCGGGTGACGACGCGTCTGCGTTTTGATTCTTAATCGCGGATAAATGGCTATGGGCCACAGCATCCACTTACTATTGGGTGGACTGCTCGTTTGTCATCCTTATTCTATAAAAATTAAATTACAAGCAATTTTTATTGAAAGTAATTTTTTTACCTTTACCAACACATCGGAAAAATAACTCTGTCCTGGGTACAAATAGCAAGAAACACAGCGGAATATTAGTTTTCTAGAATAAAATTATACAGTTATAAAAAAACAGCTTGGAAGCGATCACCTCATATTCAGGAGCTTTTATCGACCACGTACCTTCAGACCGGAACATAGCAGTGCTTGCATGTGCATTGCTGTGTCAGAAGGTTATAAAGAGCCAGTATAATTACAGGCATTAAATCTTGGTACGCGGGGGTGACAACGGATCTGTAGCCTTCTGCTATCCATGGACTGTTCGTTCGTCAGTTCAGTTTTTTTTTAAACTACTCCTAAGGTACGTGTGGGTAATATGGTCATCTTAAGATTTGACGACTTATAAAACCAAAACTAGGAGGAGGACAGAGGCAAAAACACATTCTTACACTACAACTAATATATTATGAAAGAAAGAACGCTAACAAGTTTTACTAATAATTGGGAACACTTCCAAAAATTCAACTTTAAAAACACTATCCACACTACACAATAAAAAACTAAAATATTTATATAATGTCAACTGTCAAAATGGCGTCAAAAAAGCAGCACCCTTTCGACGCCTTATTATTTGATTGATCGACGAAGAGCTATCGTATTAAAGAGCCATCCATGCAAACAAGGTTGTAGTTTTTGAGTTATAAGAAAGTGACCATATTATTAACCGGCTGATCATATTACCCTCACGTATTATACTATATAATAGGCATGGGTAATACCACTGTTACTAGTTTGATATCGAATCTATATATTTCAATATCTATATATGGGTTGATATTTACGTGATTATATTCTGTTTCAGTATTCAGTACAGTCTAAAGTCAGTATTACACGGTGATACGCGATTATTGATGGGTTTGTTTTACTCAGATTTATAAATATATTTTAAGTACGATATTACGTATTGGTTAATATAGAATAAACTCGTTTCAGTTTGTTCTATAACAAAAAGTCGAAGTATGTATATCTATTTCATTTAAATATAATATTTCGCAGTTTTTGACAGCGCTAATGGTTCGTCCGCAATACGTAATAGTGTATCATATCATAGGTATTTTGTTTGATGTTCCGTGAAGTGACACAGTGCTGCAGCGGTATCTAATACATAGTCTGACGCCGGATATTGTACCGATATATAGATATTTGTATCGCCCACTCCAGTTATATTGGTTTCAATTTAATTGACGCGATTTTAATGCATCGACATATAACGGTCAGATTGCAATGTCACATTTCATCGTGCGCACTAAACTATGTCACATTTGGAATTGTTTAAATTACCCCATAAATACACGTAAACGATTCGCAACAAAGAGATGGCGCTGAGTATTGCGACGGCGGATCGGGACAATAAATCTCAGTTGAACGCGATACAAACAACGAATAACTTTCACGGCTGAAAATGTCAAATGTAAAATGTAAATTTAACTACCTAATACGGGTTTAAGCTGTACGAAACTGCGCTTTAAAGCGCTGTTTATTTGAAATTTGAGTGGTGTTTTTATGTTTGTGCCGCTGTATAGAGAAATAAAAACGTCTGCTCGTTCGAAGTAGCGCCGCGCGAGTTATGAATGGCCTATGAGCCTTCCAATCCTACAGAGATTAAGTAGCGATGCTCATGCAGACACGACAACTTTTCATACTGAAAGTTAATACCTAATGTGTAATTTTGCTTGTGATACTTTTAAATATCATCCATGGAGAGTGAGGTAATCGAAATATAAATATTTATAAATTGCTCGACGATTTACAGGAGGTAATATTTACGTCCTTTTGCTAGATCAGAAGCAGGGGAAGCTGTTATAATATACTTATGCCAGATATTTCGCAGAGCGTATCCGTTCTTCCCAGGAGCCTTTGCTATTGATACCAATAAGCACATCACAACCACACCTAAATACCATTCTATCAAGTGGATAAATGTCCGATAATACTATGACACGTGTTTGATATCTAAACTCTCCTTCTTCTCTCGTCTTCTTAAGACCTAAGTAAGTTTTAATACGGTAGGTATATGAATATAATTTATGTTTGCGAATGTAGTCACTTGGTGAAACTTTATATTTATTTGTAATTATGAGTGACACTTGTAATTTTTCACGAATATTTTAGTTTATTTACTGTAAAACCAACTGTAATGGATGAATGAACCAACCGGTTTCGTCTTAGTTTATATAAGTAATTTTTTGCGCCCAGAAGCAAATAAGGGCTACCTTACGGTAAACAGGGGAGGGAGGTGGTGAATGCTCATGCATACCTACCACGTAGCCGGCTGAGTGATTATGTGGGACTCATCGGTGTGCCTTACCCACTAAACACCACCTGTGCGAATGGCTATAACCTGTTAAGATCATTCAGCCGTATCAAACGCGACCCCCCTTGGGAGAAAGGAGGGCGCCGGCGGCGAGTTACCGCTGAGAAGTGTGCTCGTAGCCCGACAACAGAAGAGTTTTTGAACTATTTGAAGTTCATTTAAAATTCTAGGTTTAGCATGAGCAAAAATGGGGGCCGCGTAGGTCATACCGGGTCGTACACAGACCTTATATAGGGTTCGCTTATTGCGGAATATTAGTAATAAGAACTCGTATTTACTTATACTCTTTATGTACCTTGGTAACGTAAGCAAAACCGGTTATATAGTGAATAAATAAAAATATTAGTGAAATATTTAAATGTGTCAATTCATGTCACAAACGAAATAAAGACTTGCGACTCAGAAATATGATTGCCTTATTATGGATAAAAGCATTTATGTTTTGCTTCAATTTTTCATAATGAAACCTTACCCTTACTTCTAATTTGCAGTTTCAGGCCTGTCACTCAGAACTTACGATGCCACCTCTCTCGTAATTGGACAGGGAGTTTAGTTATGTTATTTAATATCTGATAATTCTATCCGAAACTAGAATATTTTCCTAGCACTCTATGACATTTTACATTTACTATTATGCTTTATCAAAAACCATTCGTGTTTACTCCTTAAAATTTTGTGGGATAGTTTCAATCATTAATTTCAGCATATCAAAAGCTGGCATAGGACTGAATACATGCCTCCCCATAGATTGCATCATTGCCATAGTTGTCACGACGGCATAGGTGGCAACTACAATTATTATTATTATTTTGAGCTGTTATCAGAAATATTCTGCTAATGATTTCCCATATTTCCGCGAACAAAAACTTTTACGGATTTTATGGCGTATATTAACTTTTTTATATACCCGACATTTCGAGCACTTTACAGCACCCATGGTCACGGGGGAGACTGAGATAATGATTTCTTAGAGACTGGAGACTGAGATGTTCAACGTCTAGATGTCATAGCTTACCGTGGTTACCATAGATTAAAGTTATTAATTTTTGATCCGAATTGAATTGATGTGAGGGTTTTAATAGATCAATTAAAACCTGCGTTAAAGAACATATAGCTGATGTGAAGAATCAACGCTCCGGGAAGTCTGCAGTCTGTGAACACGTACAGGATCGCCCCCGTCACTACATCAGATTTGATAGACCACAAATTCTCGCTAAAGAACACCGATTGCTTCCAAAGATGATTCGCAAGGCTATTGAAATCAAAAATATCCTAATTTCAATAGAGAAGATGGCTGGGTGCTACCATCTGCTTGGGATTCTATAGTTAATAAAATTAAATCCCAACCCAAGCATACAACTGCAACACTTCAAGATACCATAAGTTCATACTGCATAGATCGGAACAAAAATTAATAATTTTAATCTGTGGGTAACCACGGTTAACTATGACATCTAGACGTTGAGTATCTCAGTCTTCCCCGTGACCATGGGTGCTGTAAAGTGCTCGAAACGTCGGGTATGTAAAAAAGTTAATATACGCAATAAAATGCGTAAAAAATAGTATTATTTAAATACTCTGCTACTTATCTCTTTTTTCAGTTTTCCCCTGCCGCCTACTGTGTAGCATATTCTAATTTATATTTTTGTTTCTGTAATAATTATCTAGTCTGGAGGGTTACTTACTCTATGACAAGTGTCTCTTAGGTGGCGGTGCATCGCAGGCAATTTGCTTGATATAATGCACGTCGCAGGCCGTTATTGCTCCAACCTACTTATTTATAATTGTTACTGCCACTGCCAGCTTAGCCTGACCTTTAATCGCCCCCACCTCCCCTCAAGTCAAGCCCTGCGACGCGAAGGAAGTAACGGCGAAACAGGTCAGCTTACACTGGCGTTGTATGTCCAAGGGTAAGCTTTCAAGAGAAGCCAGTTAGGTCGGCACGGGTAATTTAGTTTTCTTTCACTGTGACTCTTAGTGAGACCTTTATTGCATTTAGCGATGTCGCTGTGAACGTAGTTTGAATGAGTCATTATTATGGCTACTAGATATATAAAAAAACTAAAAACTTTTGTTTTATTCTTTTTATGTTGTTTCGTTCAGATTTTGTTTGTTAACTAAACCATTTTTACTACCGATTTTTGAGTAATGGATATGTATATAAGAACTATAGCATCAGGTGGACTATGTCGTTTGTCACACTTACTCCTACAAAATAGTTTTACTTTGGAAGATTTTTAAGATCAAAATGGGAAACAATTACTTAATTCACTAAGATTTGCTTGCAAGAACTACTGGTTAATACTGGTGGATACTGGTGGTTGCTTAAGATGGTGCTTTTGAACTGAATAATACAAAACATTTTTTCCGTTGAATCTTGTCCTACGCAGATGGCTAGTACCCGTTGAGACTGGCCGCCATGATCGTAATTCGGTCTGAAGGACATTTTTATACTATTTTACCGACTTCAAAAAGAAGGAGGTACTCAATTCGACTGTATGTTTTTTTATGTGTGTGACCTCATAACGTTTCTCTGGGTGAACCGATTTTGATGATTCTTTTTTATCTGAAAGCTGGTGCTTTTCGTGTGGTCCCATATAAATTAATCAAGATCTGACTAGAAGTTTTTGAGTTACCTTTAATAATCGATTCGAATACATTGATGATGTTTTCATTTTAATTATATTGAAGTTAGTTGTACAAAATTTTAAATTTTACCACTATTACTATTTAACTTTATGTCAGGAAATGAATACATTTACATTTTTGTTTTGAGTATGCCAAACAAAGACTTTTTAGGTGATTAGTAAAAGGCTACTCTTTGTAACAAAGTGATGTCGAACAATATGAATGATTATTAATAATAAAAAAATTATTAATAACAAAATCATCAATTCAACTTCAGTGAATGAAATGTTATATGTCGGTGAACACATTGATGATAAAATTGCATCTACAATTCCATGATTGTCAAGGTGATGTAGTCCACTGGTCCATGGCATGGGATCCATGATCTATGAATTGAAATAATATGACTTAATTTTCGTCTAGTCAACAGTGATTTCACAAAATTATTAGCGAAAAATATCAGGCCAGGCTTCATATAAGAATGTTTAAACCAATTTAAACAGTTTTTATTTCGCTTAGTAGCTAGATTTGTTTGTGAAAATTTTACGCTTTTTACTTCGATCAATAATTATACTGATCGAAGGTTTTTTAGACTTATAAGATCGTTTGATATATGTATACTATTAGTGGTTGAATATCATAAATACTATCAGTAAAGTACCTATTTGAAATAAAAACATTAATTTAATTAATTGCCTGTCGTCTTATTAAGAAACTTTTGTTACGACCATTGTCAAAAAACATACATACCTACTATTACTTATAGACTGTGATTCGACTATGTGTTATATAATTGCACAACTAAGAATTTGGAATGTTTATTATAAATACATAAATAAATTATAAAAGAGGCTGGTGACTAAAGGGGTTCTATTGGTTAAAATGAATGATGATTTTATTATTAATAATTTTTATAAATTTTTAAAATGTACTTTTATTATTGCTTAAATACTTGGTGTGTACGTAAATGTGTAGGTGTATATATGTTGACGTAGGTATATTAATTGGTTAAATAATTTCGAACTTTATTTCAACAAATAATTGCACCTATCACAATATTTCATCATACATCCAGTTGATTGGAAGAAAATATCTTTAGGCATAATTCTGCCAACGTATTTTGTGTCCTAATGTAAAAAAAAAGAAAGTGTAAACAAATTTGTTAGAAATTATATAGTGGACATCGTATCGAACTGTCGAGTTATGGGTATGGAGCTCGAATCATGTCTGTGAGGTAATTTCTCAAACACGTAAATATAAGTATTTTCATGACAGTGTACGTTGTTTCTAGTTTTGTATTTCTGTATTGTTGATACTTCAATCTCCTCGATTTTTTTTTTCATTTATAGGTTGCGGAGACGCGCGGTTAGCTTAAAATAAGTGAGTCTTTTGAAGATTTGTAATTGCAATGCAGCAATAAATCTGAAAACTTCTTCAAAGTACTTGCTGCGTTGATCAAACTCTTTGACTGTTTCCTGAAGCTGATCCTTTTTTCTTTCTTTTTATGCTCTCTTTCTTTTAATACATTTAAGTAATCTGTCTGTAATTTTGCCATATCACGTTGAATTCTTTTTTATACAATAAGGGTGACAAACGAGCACACAGTCCACATTTATTCTCAATTAAGAATCAAAATGTAAATGCATTATCACTCCTAAGGACTGAGATGGAATGCATCGTTTCCAGTAAAAAAGGTCTACGGTTTTCTACACACGCCATACGAAACACAGTAGTATTACACATTTATTATGTGCAAGCAGTTATGCAGGTCTAGGGAAAGAGACCAGTATCACTGCGACCAAGAAGATCTATTGTGATCGCTGTTATGGCTATAGTTCACTGCTAAGTCCTATGTCTTCAATAAATAGAAGGAGTTGCTTAGCCGTGAGCAATTTCACTTCTTCTGGTCGGAGTAGATAGTGTCCCAGATGAGTGTTACGTTTGCGCATTACGGGTCCGCCTTCGATCAATTATATCATCGAAGGGGTCCGCAATCAGTTAGGATGTCTAGAGGCGTTTCTTCCGTTATGGAACAGAACCGGCACATCTTTGAGTTGCTTAATCCCAGGATGGACATGTGCTTTTTAAGACAACAGTATCCGGTTAGGGCTCTTGGGCTCTGCCAGAATGCATAAATCATAGGGTAAGTAATTGAATTATGTGGTTTGCAAGATGTTGTAACCGGGATTAAGAAAGCAGAGCTTCGGTTCGGTTCGGTTTGAATTTGTGAATTTGGGTTTGATTAAAATAATGAATAGGGAAAAAGTAATAAAGCTAATTAATGCTACAGAAGTGAGTGGCAGAGTTGGTAAGCGACGCAGGATGGAATTCGATGTAATGAAGATAGGCCAAATTAAGAGAACCCTTTATGTGTATAAATTATACGTGTGAAAGAAGCGAGAGAGGTTTGTCCAAATTGTGCAAAATGGAGGTCTGTAGTCCACTCAAGACGATAGTTATGAGAATTAATATATATGTTTGAAATTCATACACAAGTTGTTGTTAAGAAGTGTGAAGTTTACACAGTTTGTGGTTTACATAATGATTTCTTGTATTTACGCGAACACTAAACTTTTAAATCATCAATCTTCCGACGTTTCGAGCACTTTACAGCACTCGAAACGTCGGGAATTTAAAAAGGTTAATATACGCGATAAAATCCGTAACAACTAGTATTATTAAACAAGTTGTGGTTGTTGTTAAGAAGTAACTACTTAAAAATTTTAACGATAATCTTTTAACTAATAACGCGCTTGAACGTTAAAGAAGTCTTTTTCAAGCGTTGATGATGCTGAGCATTGAAACAAAGCGTTTGTTTTTTAGTATAGGTTATATATGTCATCATTCCAACTTGACATGTGGGGATGTGTGTCACTTGAAATTCAATATTAACGTCAAATATTGTTAACTAAGCGACCAATGGATAGCGTTATTTATGTTATTAAGTTGGTATATTATGAACTTAAAAATAAACTTATGCATTTACGAAATAAGTGTTTTTCATTTTTCATGAGATTTTTTAATAGAATAAGTATGAGAAACTAGCACACAGTCCATTTTTTTCAATAGAAGAGGGGGAAAACGAGTGTACAGCTCAACTGATGTTAAGTGACTACCGCCGCCCATGATTAACAGAAACACCAGGTGAATTGCAGGTGCGTTGCCGGCCCTTTAGAAAGGAGTAAGCTCTTTTCTTGAAGGTCCCTAGGATATTGCCCCCCTTTGATAGTAAGTATTGATAGTGTGGCCCATGAACATCTGCATCTATCCCCGATTAAGAATCAAAATTCAAACGCGTTTTCACCTCTGAGGCGTTGTATATACATATTTCCAGTAGCACGGGGTCTCTGGTTCTTTACACTCACCGTACGAAACACAGCAGTGTTTAAATGTAAAGCGAATAAGCTGGTATTTGTTCGCTTTACATTTAAACCCCCGCTTCATTAAATGATATCGTTTTAGTTACGTTATTTTCGTCATAAACACCATCATTTTTGTCTATTAAAGTCTTCTATTAAACATTGGCATAGTCCTCTATTAAAGATATCCTGATAGGAGTAAAATTGTCCATAGTTACTCAGCTTGCAGTTTGCAACACAGTTTTGTTTTATTATATTCAGGAGGTTTTGACGTGGTAGAGCCGTGCTGAAGCTATATTAGTAGTATAGTTGTAGCACGAATGGGTCAGCTCGACCGGGGAAAGACCACGCTCTCACAGAATACCAGCATCAAATAGCAGCTTTAAACTGCTGTGTTTCGTATAGTAAGTGTAGGGATCCGGAGACGCTTTTTTACTGGAAACGAAGCATTGCATCTCAGGGGTGACAAAACATCTGCGTTTTGATTACAAATCTGGGATAAATGTAGATGTATATGAGCCACAGCATCCACTTACCATCAGGTAGACTGTGTGCTCGTTTGTCACCTTTATTCCATAAAAAGATGATTTTACCTATTTCCTGTTACGATTTCCATCTGCCGTCTCTTACTACAGGATAATATGGGTTAATGGCCGTACACATTGCTATAGCTGTTGATATAGTTGATATTATCAGTCTGAATATACCCCAGTCCTGGACACTGTCATGTTTTAAGTTGGATGTTATATTTCTGTCGTTATAATAATATGTCGTAATCGCCATCAGGCCCTCCCCTAAGACAGCCTCGCTGTTAATCGTTATCATCTCCCTGTGTATTTTGCTAAAATCATAACCCTCATTTTGTCTTTGCCGTAGTCGAATAAAAATATTAATTGTTTCTCCATAACCAAGGAAAACGCATTCAGTTCATTAACGTTTGTAATAATCGTACTTTCGCATCAACTAAATATGTGCCTTTTGTTTTCTTAGGAAATGCTATACAGAAAAACCGATTAATTTTATTGCCTCAGCTAATTCTATCAAAGACTCCTCCGCTTTAATAGCGCACAACAAAATAAGACCCTTAAAAACTAATGTTCAGCCTTAAGTCCGCCGCAAATACCTATTTGTGACTCCAAACGATACCGCCGCGTCGTTCTTCGAGAACCTGGCTATACTCGATTTTCCTTCAGAAGGTGCAAACCAGATGAAAATTAACCTTACCGCAAAGGAATAAAGTTGATATTAGATTACACAAACGCAGCAACTTAAGACGGTGTAAGACACCGAACAGATTAAAAAGTTGGAGACGCTCTCGCGACGTCATTGTAAGTGGAAAATGAGTAAAATAAAGCAATACATTTTAATTAGGAGGAAGGGATCTGCCCTTTATTCCTTACTCGATAACTCGCTGCGTCCTCTATTAATTGAATTTCATGTTTAATTAACTCGAACCGCGGCAAGGATAATCTCGCCGCTGATCTTGATTGTTGTGTCCCGATTGAACTTTAAATCTTTGAGTTTTTGTCCGCGTATATCTTCTAATGCCGCGCCTCCGATGTTGAATTCGAATTAACAAACTTAAGATTCGTCTTATCTTCCGCTCAGTGCTTTCATTTTAATTGAAATTACTATATTACAAAAATGATGATGTAAATGAAGATTGGAAAACTTAACAACCGAAGATCGGGTTGACATTTGTAATACAGAAAAATGACAGAATATCACCTATTTAGTAGACGTCTTCAAATGTGACTTTTTATTGAATAAGGGTGAATAACGAGCCCACAATTCTCTCGATTGTAAGTGAATAATGTGGCCCATAGATACATATATTTTATCCTCAATTAACCATCAATATGCATATGTGCTGCCTGAATACTGAGATGCAATGACGCGTATCCTGTAAAAAGTCTCTACGGTTCTCTACACTCACCATACGAAACACAGCAGCATTGATCTGCTTTTAACGCTGGTATTCTGTGAGAGCGTGATCTTACCCGGCAATGGTGATGCTTATTCCTAATGGTGGAATTTTAAGGGCTGATGAAGAATGCATCTAAGCAAAAGAATTTGTCCTTGAATCAAACCTTAATACCGTGCACTTCCATCTGGAGACGGCAACGCCCGCCTTGCTGTTTATTCCTCGCTGATACTTCGTTTCTCTCCTATCCGGGGTACAAATTAGAACACTACTTTGTGGGGCTGGAGTTTAAGTATACATCAGAGAGTTACTATTTTAAACGCCTCGGCTGCCTTGAAGGTATGGTATACCTGTACATCCTATGACTGCGCGTAGACATTGACGATCATCCTCGAGTCTATCATAAGAAAAAGATCCACTGCTGAAAATAGGCTTGTCATTGAGGGGGGGGTCAAAATAATTGTCACGCTTGCGGGAGTCGGGTATAATCAAAAAGTTCTTTCTTTTCACCAAGATTAAATTAATATAATCTTCTCAAATAATTGTCACGCTTGGCGGGAGGGTTGGCAGCCGCAGTTTTTTTTTAAATTTTGAATTGTCATCAGGAAGACGCTGCCTATCACTAGTTTCAGTTTCCTTCTGACGCCTCAAACAATACACATGGGATAATATGGGACAGTGGATATTCTTACCCTGTCACTGCACGGTATATACAATATTAATTATGTTGTTTTATTTATTATTATGTATTATTATGTCGTTTGGTATTTTGCTATGGGGACACGCGACTGACACTGAAATTATATTTATTTTACAGAAGAGGGCCATTAGAGCAATATATAATTTAAAACCAAAATACTCACTGAGACAAAAATTTAAGGAAATTAATATATTAACTCTGACCTCTCAATACATTTATGAAAATGTAATGTACGTACACAAAAATAAAAGTAGTTTTGCGAAAATAAGTGATATTCATTCTGTAAATACTAGGAACAGACACAAGCTAGTAGTACCAGTTACTCGACTCCACCGAGTCAGTAATTCATTCTTGGGGCGATGTATACGCTTTTACAACAAAATCCCAGAAAATATACAAAATTTGTCATACACGAAGTTCAAAAATGTTATTAAACTAAGTTTGTATAAAAAGGGTTATTATAATATTAAGGAATTTATGGATGATAATAACCCCTGGGAAGGGTGATCGCTACCAAGCTGTTTCTAATTTGTCTTGTGTTGTTTATTGTAAACATTATTGTAAGCTATTATTGGAAAAAAAATAGTCCCGCTGGGTTTCTTGCTGGTTCTTCCCAGAACAGAGGTTTTTTTTTTGCGAACCAGTGGTAAATGAAAAAAGTGACTTTCAATAAGTATTGTTATAATCTACATTGAATAAAAAAGTTTCTGTTTCTGTTTCTGTTTAGAAATCCAAAAAATAATAATATAAGTACAACAATAATAGAAATTAATGTAATAAACGAAAGCGGTTTCTGTCGACTATGCCTCTATAAACCTTTGAACTTCTTTGAATCTGTTTGACCGTCTTATTGGTCTAGTGTTCGTACCATAGAATACTATAAAATACATTCGATAGATAGAACGGGGGAATGGTTGGAGCCCGCGTAGCCACTAAAATGTCACGAATACGTCCATTCACACGTATTAAATGTCAACACGAGATGTGTTTTGACGTTACGATCGTTTCCAAATTTCAAAAATCTTGAACATTAATCAAAAGTTACAAAAATTATAATGAAGAACTTAACTAAAATAATAATTAAAATTATAATATTTACGATTAAAACTAATTATATACAATATAAAAGAAGAAACTATAATATAGAAAATATAAAACTAAAAATTTAAATCGTCGAAAATACCTGTTCCCCGTGGTATAGTGCCAAGAACGCTGGCTGCGTTTCCTCGCTGAATAGCTATACTTAGCCTTTGAGCGAGGAAAGAACCAGCCCTCTTATCACCAGCAGCGACGACCAGTCGTTGATACAGTTCCTTTAGAAACTTCATTGCATGTGGACCCCACGGACCGATAGTCTCTACAGCAAATGGCACAAGTATGTAGTCATTTCTCAAAGACTCATATTTGCGCCATTTACTAAATTCGGCTGCCTCTGACGCCGCCCCGGCTCTAAAAGAGGTACCCTTGAGATGAGAGGCCGCCAAAGTGTCGACGCAAGTTAATCAAAAGTCTAAAATGTGTAAATTTACTCAGTCTGTCAACACAGCGAATCGGGTTTGACGACGCCAATCCGCATTCAAAATAAAGTTGACAGCCATTCTATTGTGTATTCTATGGTGCGTACACACGATTCCTGATCATGATTCCGGGTTTAAATCCCATGTCGGGTCAAAATCAGTTTTAGGTTTTATTTGAAAAGAAATTCTCAGTAGCAGCCCGGAGTCAGGAAGTTAGCAGCGTTTCACCCCCGCGCCTCAGAAAGCACGTCACGACCAACGGCTGCGCTGGATCTCTCTTTGGTCGTGTCGGATTACTGTCTCATCGGACTATGAAAGTGAGGGAATGGAGAGTGCACCTGTGCCTGAGCATACACTCGTGCACTGTAATGCTGTTGTGCGCAATTAGCTTGTCTCTTAATTAATGTTATTATTATATCTCTTTGTGACATTGTAAATTAATTAAAAATAATAAAAAAAGAAAAATGTTCGCTATTCTTCTATCTACGTTATAGAGACACGCTGCAGCTAAATTATGATTGTAGCACGAATGTGTCCGGGAAGGACCACGCTCTCACAGAATAACAGCGTAAAATAGCAGCTTAATGCTGCTGTGCATCGTATAGTGAATATAGAAACCCAGAGACCCTTTTTTCCTGATAAGAGGCACTCCACCTTAGTACTCGGGAGTGACAACGTAACTGCGTTTTGAATCTTAATCGATGAGAAATGTACATGTCTATGGGCCACAGCATCCCATTACCATCAGGTGCTCGTTTGTCACTCTTATTCTATAAAAAATATCTACCATTTACCATCCTCCTAACTGTCCTTATTAAGTACATAACAACATAATTTTACTTCTTTTTTGATACAACCTCGAAAGTAAATATTGAGAAAAATTCAACCTTTCTTAAGCAATAACGGTGTTAAGTTTAATGTAGTGAGATAATCCGACTCTAAGTGGTTGAAGCGGGCGAGTCGATTGCTTAAAAGATTAAAAACTTGGGGCCACCTTGCTATCGGGGCGAGAGCTCGCGTGAGCGGTGGGGAGAGGGTAGGGGGTTGTTATTATTATGTCACAGTGTATTACTCAACGCTCTAATGTTTCTGTGTAATGTTTGGTTCCATTTTTAGATTTTTTTTGAGGACCGCCGGTATTCCGTCATAACATCGTCTCACCCTAGACTAGAGGATAAATTCATACTACGACGTTAATATAGCTGCAGCACATAATATAGTTCGATGCTGCAGCATGGCTTTATCACATGTGCTCGTTTGTCACTCTAGTTGTTAAAAAAATTAAGATATAAAAGATTATATTTTCACGGTTTGCTGGAGATGATATCAGTCATGAGTGCTTCGGAAATCATAAACATTGTTAGCCTGACACAAACATTCACTTCGCACAGACGTAAACATAAACAATAGCTCCTTTGTTTAAAGCCGGATTGGAGGTAACATTTATGACTTGTTTATTTAGTCTAATGTTCTAAACTGAAAGATAATCACTAATGCCTGTGCTACTAAATGTCAAACGGCATTTCTCTTTAAACAACTCCACTGTGACTTTACGATCATCCATCTCGGAGGAAGCAATTAAAAATATAGTAAAAATTTAATTTCTTTAAGAGTAAATCAAGCGATCTCCGAGCTATAACATGTCACAGGCGAGGAGTCGCAGGCCTGCACCGAAGTATAAAGCGCTAACAAAAAAATTGGAAACCATAAACTGACTTCCGACAAAACTTTCGAATATGGCTGACCTAATTACTTTTACAGTGATGCTGAACATTTTTTGGTTTGATAATTAATTTATTCATTTTCTATACTATTGTAATGATTCATGATGGTCGAAATAAAATATTTTTATTTTATTTATTTATTGTGATAACAGTATTTTAAATCAGCAGAAGATAGAGGGAAAACAAAAACATAACACAAGTGGTTATAGAGGCACTGTATCATTATTTTTAATAATATACATATTAAGGTATAATATTCCGAAACAAAATATAAATATTTTACTTTTTACAGGATTCAATCTATTTTTTTCTTACTTAAGTTTAATGTATTGTTATGTAGATAATAAACAGAAACAAGAAGCAAATTTAGCACTTCAGTGAATTTATACTTTGCTTTTGTTTGTTTAAAACCTACCATTATTATAAATATAATTCCAGCTTTAAATTAACTCTAATCTTTGTCCATAAATTGTTATATGTTGTTTGATATTTGTTGGGTCATCAAAATATTATATTTTTTGTTTACATAATATAAATTAATATAATATAAATTAATTAATAAAACGTAAATTCTGACTAATTGTATACATATAAATATTTAATATTTATAAAATATTTATATCAATATTTAATATTTACGTCAAAATTTAAAGTTTCCATGCATAGTTTTTTTGTCGCTGTTAAGTTAAGCAGCAGTTGATTTACCGTGATTGATAATAATAAGACAATGGTATCAGACGGTAAGGAATAGAAGGTGTAGTTATGGTGTAAGAATTTTGTATGAAATGCTATCGATACAAATAAATGTAAATAAAATGTATTTTCTCATTATTTTTCAAAGACACAAAAAGTTTATGAACCTCTGCTTTAGATGAAGCGATTGTCTTGTTTGCTTAGTACAGAATAGGACGACTTAAACATGCATTTGATTATACAAAACGAACTCTACTGCGAAGCGATTACGTTTGAAAGCCATTTCATTTAAAGTAGCGTATTTTATAGTGTAATTAAGTTTAAGATGTGTGGTATTAACTACCCGTTGAGTTACAAGTTACAAACAGTACATGTCGTGTCTACTAATATAATATATATAAATACAATGAATAGTTTTTAAATATATGTATTTTATGGTAAATTTTGCAAAATGTTACGGCTGTCTGGAGAGGTTAATTGAAAGAGCTCAAGTTTCAACACGAAAACTATGAAGATAATATTTTATTTTTGCCAAATAGTCTTGAACTTTTCCGATGTTAAGTTAAATTATAAAGGGAATTAATAAGTATAATGAACATTTCATTTGCGAAAATTAATTAGTTTAATAGGTGGGAAAAAATGCAAGGTTATCGCCGAATTTTGTATTTTATAATAGAAGTAAGTGTTGGTTGTAGTGGTTTGATGATAGCAGTGATAAATGATAATGCATGCGATTTTTTTCCATTTTTGTATTTTTATGTGGTAGAGACATGCTACATCTATGTTATGGCTTGAATGGGTCGAATTGACCGGGAAAGGAGAATGGTTTCCCAGAGTACCAACAGTTTAAAATATTAGCGCTGTTGTATATTTTAGTGCTATTGTATTTCGTATGGTAAAAGGAACTGGAGACCCTTTTTACTGGAAACGAAGCATTGTTTCTTAGTTCTCAAGGATCGCAACAACTCATTTTTAAAAGACTGGCAGCGCACCTGCAGTTCCCCTGGTACTACAATTGTTACAACATGGGCGGCGGTAGCCGCATGCTAGTTTGCCCCCTCTCCTATAAAAAAACTTGCAATGCAAAAATAACACTGCTTTTGATCTTTAATAAAATTTGATGAACGACTGTTAAAACAAATTGTGACTGTCAAGCGCATTTGGTAGCTTTTATAATGAAATGAAATAAAATAAATTAAATGAATGATATTTATTATTTCGACGTAAAAAAATAAAACTTCATTTGTCATATGTTATTTTTTACCGTTTTGTAATGACGTCCCTGTGACCGGAGTAGAACTGGTTAAAGAAACTCCGTCATAAGATCTCACAGGTCACGTGATGACATGTGATGTCTGTGACATATATATTATTTATAATAAAGAAATGCAACATCAGAGAAAATTTCAGTAATATTACTCTTGTATTTAATAAAACTAAAAGTTAGGGATTTTATCACCTATGTGGTTTTTTTACCTATTGATAGTAGTCTCATAATTTTCACGACGTGTTTAATGTTTATATTATATTATTTGGATTTGTATATTCTAAAATAAAGGAAAATGTTTAGCCACTATATTTCTAACACTAAAGGAGTTTTGTAAGTATTCGTGTAATTTTTATTGAAGAAAAATTATTTAAGCCATTATCGATAAAGAATAAAAAAGCAGATATTTTGTCATCCATCTGTACTAAGATGAAATGCCCCGTCACGACTAAAAAGGGTCTCCGGTTCTCTTCCCTCACCATACGAAACAAAATAGTATCTACTTTGCTGTTTATATTCGCTGATATTTTCTGTTGTGGGTCCCGACGAGACGACTCTCTGTTGCTCTATCACAATCAATTTTTGTGTTTTAAGTATGTATACATTTTGTAACTAGAGACTCTGATAAATAGTTATTACAAGATATGTTACCCATGTAACGCCGTAAGGGACACGATCGGTTGCGTGACGACTCCGCAAATTGAGCGCGTACATGATCCGATTCTATCGCCCGTTTGATTTATACGCAAGTACGATCCGTAGTTGGTGATACAACACGAGTTGTTCTCTCGTTTCCAATCAGTGGACAGAGAAATGAACAGAGATGTCATTATTTGAAAATAATTGTGATTTGGATGAAATTAACGTAACATAACATATAAAATTGCTTAATTTTGGTCTAGACTAGTGATGTATATTTGTAAAATTTTATTTAATTAAGTTTGAATTACGAAACAACGAAATTACAACACAATATGGCCACGGTTGCAGAAACAAAAAAAAACGATCAAATGCATACTGTGCATGATTTTATTTTCGCCACAACGAAACATCGCACTAAATATTTCTTAAATTGATCTTAGAAATTTTCAGCAAGTTAGCAGCACGACTGTGAATCACCTACATCCGTTAAAATAAAATGTAATAAAATGATTCACTTCACATATTGTCTGAATTGACGTCTCGTATTACTCTTGTAGGTACTTAATAAGGCTAAATGTTAGGGATTCTCCTCAACTATATGTTAGTTTTTCCTTTTAGTGGCAGTCTCATAATTTCCACGACATGATTTTCATATTTTTGGAACTTGTATATTTTAAGTGAAAAAAGGAAGTTAATTGTAATACACAATTTTCAGGAAAATTATTTTTTTTCAAGACACATATTGTTTTGTATTTCTTGTTCAAAGTATTACGAGATGAAGAGGATGAAACAGTTTAGTGGCATACTCCACTATCTTTGTCATTAGGCATTGTTCGCTAAGAAACCGTCCTCTGGGGAGCAATAGCCGCCTATGGCGAGGGCGAGTGCGCTCCTTTATCAGTCATCCGACCCGATACTGACCACCGCGGCACCGCAGGCCCTGCCTTGCATCTTGAGGGTTAAAACTGCTATACATAAATTATTGTAAAATGTTTGTCTGTTGACACTTTTTAATAAAAAAAAAACGTTGACGTACACAACAATATACATATTAATTACATAAAAATAAGAAAATTACGTGGTAGCGACACGATGCAGCCATATTGGTTGCAGCACGAAGGGGTGGGCTCAACCGGGAAACGACACGCTCTCATAGAATACCAGGGTAAAATAGCATCTAAAGGCTGTTGTGTTTCATATGGTGAGTGTAGTTCTTAATAGAGGATAAACGTAGATATCTATGGGTCACAGCTTTCAATTACCATCAGGTGGACTGGGTACTCGTTCGCCATCCACATTCATAAAATAAATTAGTGATATATTGTTCATGTAAACAAAATACCAGTGCATTACCGACCCATTTAGATTTCTGTAGTTTTTTATTCTTTGTAAAGGCCGTGTAGAAAAAACATGGCCTTTAGGGATAGGACCACCCATTGTTCTTTCTTCATTCTACATATTTTTTATTAATTTTTACCTCTCATTTTATATTTGGTGTGTGCAATAAAGAGTTATATTATATATATATATATATATATATATATATATATATATATATATATATATATAACAATTTAAATATTTTGCTTTGGTTGTAAATAATAAAAATAAAAAAATCTGTTAGTATACATCGTCCCGTGGGTGTCGTAAGATAGAACTGGGAAAACGTGTAGGCCAAACCTGAAGATGTCTATGAGTACCATCCCTCCTACAACGAGAGAGGAACACGTTCAGCTGTTGCTTTTAACTGGTTATTCTCCAAAGAGTAACCAAATTTGATGTTTAAGTTCAAATATGTAAATAATGATACCTATACTAGTTCTTGCAGTATTTGAAAATACGAGTAGATAAGGATTCTACTTTTATTTAAAATTATCCCAAACTGAATGTAAATTATGCTTTTTTTTGCGCCCGAATCAAATATGGGCAACCCTCCGGAAAGCGGGGGAGGGAGGCGGTGAATGTTCATAGCATACGCAGCCGGCTGCGTGGTTATGTGGAGACTTTTACCCACTAAACACCGCCTTTTAGGGACTGGCTTAACGGTCTTACTAGAAGCCGTATATGAACGCGACCCTCCTTGGCAGAAAGGAGGGCGCAAGCGGCGAAAAGCCGCTTAGAAATGTGCCTAACTAAGGCAGATTAAGGGATGTGTTATGTAGGCTCGGCCTGAGCCGCCAGGAGGCAGTTCAGGTCAGCCGAAAGCTTGTTGGGAGAGAGATTTTCTCGGTCTGCGCACACTATAGCGAGTGTGGATAGGGGCTGCATAGGCAGCTGTCTCACGAATGAGATGATTTAGGTGGGACTCTGAGGCTTTGAAAAATCTCTCAGAGAGTGATTTAAGGAACTGCTGGATTGTTGGTAGCTTTAAGCCTCGGTGTAGGTCAGCATTACGGACATAATAGGGCGAGTTAGTGGCCCTACGACAGAATAGATTTTGAACTATTTGAAGTTCATTTATAGCTTTGGGCTTAGCATGTGCGAAAATGGGTGCCGCGTAGGACATGACAGGTCGTATGCAGACCTTATATAGGATTCGCTTGTTGCGGAGGGACATTTTACTGTATCTGCTCAACATGCTGTTGAGCCTACCCATGTAAAATCGTGCGGTGCGAGTAACCTTCTTGATATGGGGTTCGAAAGTGAACCTTGCATCAAGGGTGACGCCTAAATATTTGGCTGTAATTTGCCATGGGACAGGGGTTCCTAACATCCTGATTGGCGGAGTGGTGGTAAGACGGAGTCGTTTATATTCGAAGCAAACGGCAGAGCTCTTCTCCGAGTTTACATCGATACGCCATTTTTGGAACCAAGCTCCTAAGTCGCTTACTGACTTTTGGATCCTGTTCCGAGATGACCTTTAGAGTAAAGGGCTGTGTCATCTGCGAAGAGGGCTAGTTTAACACCATTCGACGGGTAGGGATGTCGTTGGTGAATAGTATATATATGAAGGGGGCAAGCACAGAGCCTTGAGGGACACCGGCTTTGATTTGACGAGTAGAGGATAGCGTGCCTTCGTGTATAAAGCGAAAGGTACGATCCTTCAGATAGGAGGCTACAAGGCGAACGAGACGGTCAGGGAGGCCTAAGTCGTACAATTTGTAGATAAGACCCTCGTGCCAGACTCTGTGGAATGCCTTGAGGATAAATTCCACTATGCGGTGAACTTGCTGGGGGTACGAGTGTTTGGCTCGAAACCCGAATTGCCGTGGTCGCCGTCTGTGGGAAACAAATGGCGCCTCATGCGCACGAGAATGACTCGTTCGAAAAGTTTGCCCATGGCCTTCAGGAGGCTGATGGGACGGTGATTGGAGGGGAAGTGGTGAGGTTTGCCTGGCTTGGGAATGCCAATGACAGTTGCCTCTTTCCAAGAGGTAGGAAAGTAGCTGAATTCGAAGCAGGCGTTGAAGATTATGGCCAATAAGGCGATCACCTGCTCCGGAAAGAGTTTGAGGGCTTGGTTGGTCCTTTGATGGTAGATGAAATCTCATCTTTGGACACAGTGATAGGGTCAGAGGTGGTGGGGGGCGAGTTCCGGCGACGGACCTCGTCCTCCACTATGTATATGGGGTCAGTGGATTGTGAGCTGGGAGAGCATTGAGCGGCGACGCTGTCGGCGAAGCACTCAGCCTTTTCTTCGTCCTCGAAGGCAATAGAGCCGTCGGGACGAGACAGAGGGGGAGTATGCGTTTTAGCGTCTATCCGGAGGGCTCTCGCTATCTGGTAGTACGCTGTGTGGGAGGGAGAGATTGTCTTCATGACATTGCCCCTTTCGAGGTCTCTGTAATCTTGGAGGCGGTAACGGAGTTTGCGTTGAAGGCGGTGGGCCGCGCGTCTATATTCGGGAGTGGGATAGCTTCCAGCTCTAAGGAGGGCAGCTTTTTTGGCTTTTAGCAGGTTGCTAGTATCTAGGGGAAGACTAGTTTTAGCAACCGGGACGACCTTTTCATTCTCTTTAAGAGAGAATGTTATAAGTGAGGTGAGATTTTCGACCGCGGTGTCTATTTTCCCCGTACTGTCGAGGACGTCGGAAGAAAGGGTTATGGGAGGGTCCGGAGAGTCTATAGCCGAGGCTAGAGACTTCTTGAAGCCCTTCCAGTTGGTATAGGTTTTGGAAGTGGGAGTTGGAGACGGCTGATGGCCAAGAAGGAGGGATACAGGACGGTGGTCGGATCCTAGATCATCGAGAGACTCGATTGCTCTAAGGTCTCCCTTAGGAGACTCCATCAATTAGAGCAAAGTCTAGCACGTCAGGAGCGTAGTTAATATTGTCGGGATAGTGGGTGACAGCGAGGGGGCTGTAGACAGTCAGGTCGAGAGACTGAGTGATATTGAGCAGCACCCTGCCACTACTAGTAGTAGTGCGGCAGGTCCATTCAATATGCTTGGAGTTAAAATCTCCAAACATAATGACTGAGTCGCCTAATGCAAGGATGGCTTCGAAATCTTTCTTAAAAGGGAGGGTTCCGCTAGGGATATAGCAAGAGGCTATAATGATAGACTGGTGTCCAGTCATGGTTAATCTACTGATAGTGGCTTCCATACTGGTAAGCGTCGGAGTGGGGATGTGGTAGCAATGAAGGGACTTTTTGTAATAAATGGCAGTACCGCCGCCTTTGCGGTCGAGTCTGTCATTACGGAGAAGTGAATAATTTTTAATAGAGAGGCCTTTAGAGTCCTTAGGGCTGAGGTGGGTCTCCTGAAGGAGGAGGAGGTCGGCTTCGCGATCTCGAAGAAATAGCCTAAGCTCTGGGAGGTTATTTCGCAAACCGCGGATATTGAACGAAACAAGCGACAAAACCTTTGGTTTGATACCACCGTGCGATATTGCGGGAGCAGAGGGCTCCGGCGTAATGTTTTTAGTTTTTACAACGACCTGAAAAATTATACGTAAATTATGCGGAACAACGTTTTTGTCTACCAAATGGCCCTTACGAATGTGTGCGTGCGCAGTAAAATCAGCTAAAATAATGCATTACCACGCATTTTGAATTTAAAACATGAAAAGGACAGAATGAACAGTGTTTGAGTTATTTTTATTAAGTTTTCTTCTCCATTTGCCTATATTACTTATTCTGAACCTTCTCTGCAAATTTGACCGGTTATTGCAAAATAGCCCTGTATAATAAGAGTGATAAACGAGCACACAGTTAACCTGATGGTAAGTGGGTGTTGTGGCCCGTAAACATCTGCATCTATGTTCGATTAAAAATCAAAATGTAGATTCGTTGTCGCCTCTGAGGACTAAGATGGAATGCCTCGTTTCTGAAAAGGGTCTGAAGGTAAACTGAAAACAACAGTTTGCGAACAGAAACACATAGTTAATGATTTATAAATACCGGTCGCACATGTTACTGATTTTTATATTGATCTCTTATTTATTTATATGTTATAAAGACTGGGATCCTATTTGTTATCCCAACTTTATATGCTAATTTACTACTTGCTCGTTGGAAAATGAAAATCATGGAGAAAGCTAAATCTGCATGTATGAAGATGAAGTCCACCACTGTGTAATTAGCCAGATCTAAATAATGCTATAATACTTAGAATACCTAAGTGAACACAGTTCTTAATGATTTTTTGTTCTAATTCATCTACAACGTTTTAAACGAAGCCTAACCAACATTAATTTTGGCACAACCAAAGTCAGGAATAGTAACTAGTTGTGTTTTAATCTCGATCTATCGGACACTGCCTCTAATTAACCGTTAACGACTAAGTTTTATTGCCGGCCGGCAGTTTTGGGTTATCTCGGTTTAAGTTTAAATTGTCCGCCATATGTGTGTAATGTATAGTTCCCTAAGAATTGATAGCGTTACTTTATCTTCGTGTATGTAATTATTTTGGTGATATATTGGCGGGTTATTTGATATGTAAATGGCCTTTAGAATTTTATTTTAATAAGTTATTTTTAATAAAAAATATTATCTATATGTAAAATAGCAAAGAAACTTAAATTTGTATACATCGATGGATTTGCAGAATAATTAAAATAGGTGGTGTAAGCACATAGTTGTGTCGAAAAGAAAATACTTACTGTAATAATGAGCTGATACCTTTACCCAGTTGCGTGATATTAAGACTCCATCTCGTCTCGTGACTTACTCATAAAGTCGATTTGAAATTTAAAAAACATGACTCTGTCTATGTATCACTGTTTTTTTTTATAAAATAAGAGTGACTAACCAGCATACAGTCCACGTGATGGTAAGTAGATGCTGTATCCCATAGACATTTAAATCCATTCTCGATTAAGAATCAAAATGGAGACTATGCGTTATCGCACCTGAGGACTAAAATGGAATGCATCTTTCTACAGCACTAATAACTTACTATTTTACACTTATATTCTGTGAGAGCGTAGCCTTTCCCCAATCGAGCCAAACCATTCGTGTCATAACTATAATATAGCTGCAGCATGGGTCTACCACGTGAACAAAATAGTGATTTTAGTAAATAGTTTTAAATTTAGCTCGTTTCGTCTATAGCTACTGATAAAAACAGTTCAGATAAAGGAACTTTATTTAATAAAAATAACGCCAGGCGTAACAATAATAATATTTTAATATCGGACAACAGCGGACCGAGAACAAAACAAATTCATGCAAATCGACGTATTTACGGAGGAAAGACCGTGGAAAGCTTTTTTAATAACAACGAGAGGAGGAAAGAGCTCCGCCAAGTGGGCACGGAGGTATTTTTCTCTTAATTTAATCAAATCATGGACTCCTGTGTACTTTTCTGAGTCATTTATTTTTAATTTTGCACGATCGCTGCAGGGGAATGATCAGTATTAAACAGCATAGATATAAAATGGAAAATATAATAGAATAACTTTCATTCAATATAGATTACATACGTACTAAAATATAGAGAGATAGAAAATTCTTTGCTGCACTCAAAACTGTGGCTGTGTGGTGAGAACTATGAGTCGCATCATATAAAAATTATCTTGTTAAATATATTATTCATAATGTAAACATTTTAAGCTGAGATCGAGAAAGCTGTAAGAGCCGCATAGGCTAACAGCACCAACATCATTGAAACCGGAGAATATAAACATGTGAAGGCTTTGTGAAGTCTATGTGAAGATACGCTTGTTATACACATATTTATATTTAATTAGTTGTTGAAATTATTTTTTTATGTTTTATTTGGCTCTATTGCTAGCCTGTCAGTTGGTACAGCTATAGCGGCCGTTCTTACTTGCAATCTGGTTAACCATTTGCTAGTTTGCCCCTTGTACTTTAAAAAATTTTGGGGTATTTTTTTATTAAATACTTTGCAGATTTCTGTAAAATTTTACGTTTTAGATATATAAAATACAATTCATTAATTCTTTAGTTAGTTTATTGTTGCTGTCCTAAGATAAGCAAAAACAAAATATTTAATATCATTATGATTATTGTACTATGTAGGTAAGCGTTTAGCTGCAATAAAATTAATACTCCAAACTTCTCAAGAGTATTATGGAACCCTTAGCATCGTATGTCCGATAATATGATAATTTATCGGGACATAAAGCATCATTAGTCGTCAACCTCCCTCTCCCCTCCTCCCCCTTTGCGAGGGTAGCTGCCTGTTGTTAATTGTTCTTAACGAGCGCTTGGCAGCGACCTGCCGACGCGAGGTGATACTGATTACACTGAGTGGGAAGTTACTGCGACTATCATATCATAGGACTACTCAACTTCTAGCGTTTACTTTATACGACTAACTAGGGCTAATATTACACCTACAAATATTTTATATTGCATTTTGATCAGTCCATTGAATGGATTTACAATTTTATAATAAAGTTTTGTTTCGTTTAATAGTTAGATTTTTTTTGTATAGAATAATTGTGACAAACGAGCTCACAGACCACCTGATGGTAAGTGTTTCTTGTGGCCCATAGACATCTACATTTAGCCTCGATTAAGAATCAAAACGCAAATGTGTTGTCACCCCTAAAGACTAAGTGGAATGCCTCGTTTCCAGTAAAAAAAGGTCTCCGGTTCTCTACACTCGCCATACGAAACATAGTAGTATTAAGCTGTTATTTTACGCTGATATTCTGTGAGAGAGTGGTCCTTCTCGACCCCGACCCATTCGTGCTACAACCATAATATAGCTGCAGCGTGGCTCTACCACGTGGTAGTACCACGTGTATCTTCAACCAGAGTTACAGATGCTTTGTCACTTTGGAGATAATGTAATTCTGCAGCCAGGTTCTAAGAAGGCTATTGATGTGGTATCACATCTCAAGATTTAGATGTAATGCCACGTACTGTAATTATACATCCTCTCTAAACGCTCCCGTGGATTGCAATAGTCAAATCACCATCTGGTGGACTTTAGGTTCAAAAATAATTAACTTATTAATTAATTTCTCTATAACTCTGAAATGACCTTATCTTATATTATCCGTATTATACGTATAAAGGAAAATTTTGAGTTTCTTTTTAAGAATATTGCGCGCACGGTGATGTGTGAGATTTGGCATAATTAAAGTTCCTATTGAGATGGAGTGCAGAACGCTAATATTTATATATTTCATAAAATAAAAAAAACATACATCGTTTGCGTTCATATTACCAAAGTTAAACACGTAGTTGTCGCTAGGACAAACTGTCGTTTGTTGTCAGTCATACTGCCAGTGACTCAGAGTAAGTACCAAAGTCTATAATATAACGTCCTTCAGACCGAATTTCGGTCACGGCGGCCTGTCTCAACGGAGACTAGCCATCGACGCAGGACAGGATTATAGTGTACGAGTGTACACGCAGGACCAACGGCTTTACGTGCTTTCCGAGGCACGGGGGTGAGACACCGCCAACTTCCTAACTCCGGGCAGCTACTGAGAATTTTTTGACGGAAAAACTGAATAGTTAATTTTTTGGCCCCACCCGGGTTTCGAACCCGGGACCTCGTGTTCAGCAATACGCCGAGAGAGACACTCAGTCGCACAACTACAACCACTACGCCAACGAGGCAGTCATCTATAATGTAATCATTACAACTTAGGCTATCAAAAGTATACCGATGAACACGGATTTTCTCAAACATTTGCCATAGTTTCCAAGCTTGACAGGCGAGCTGGTAACTCTATTTTTTATTATTTTGAGCTGTTATCTGAAAGATCCTGGTCCATATCTTCAGTTTCAATTCTCTCTGTCTCCTCTAGACGTCCACGGGATGATACTGGGTTGATTGTTTGAGTCGCCACTACACGATGTGATTAAATGAGTTATTTCAATACAGACAAATTGGCAGTAATTAACCACATATGAAATATTTTATTAACAGATATCAGTTATTAATACTATAAGTACATTATCATTTTTATTTTATTACAGTAAGAAAGATAAGTTACAAATATTAAAGATAACAAGTAAGATTTAAAATAACATTAATTTTTTATTGATGCAAGTGTATCAAAAATGTGTACTAGTTAGTACAGTTTCCGTGGTGTAGCGGTTATCACATCTGCCTAACACGCAGAAGGTCCCCGGTTCGATCCCGGGCGGAAACATGTATTTTGCTTTTGTTATAATTTACAACCACTTTTCTTAGTTATTTTTATTTAGGCAGGTATAAATAAAATGCAAGACTATGCAAATTAAACCAATTAATTACTAATTACTGTTGTTAGTATACTCAACAAATCAGTACGGAGCTTTCCATTATAAAGGCGATGCCGAGGCGAGCCCGATGTGGCTCCCTTTTGTTATAAATCATCATGAATACAGCCCAGGTCCACTCCTGAACATAAGTCTCCCGCAATCAACGGCTTTACAAAACACGATCCTGAGCCTCTTTCATCACACCGATTCTGCATTTCATACCAGGTCGTCACTCCATTTAGTGGTAATACACTTCGCTAATATGTACGAGGCTGTTTCTCGAGAACCTTTCTTTCCGGTCGAATGGTTGTCGGTTCTTTGAGTTATATGGTTAGCTCCTATACTACTTCAGCTTACTGACACGTTGGTATGTGTCAGTTACTCTGGTTCTACTGTGGATATCATCTTTTGTAATGGTAATTAAATGTTGTCAAAACCACTCTTGAAATCTCTTTAAATCATAAAATAAACTCAATTAAATAGTGTTTTTATAGAAGTAAGAAATTTAAAATATTGTTGGTCTTTTCTTTCAATGCCTCCCGAATTCTGTGACCGTAAGACCAGGCCCCGTGGGATTTAATCTAAATCCGCATCGATCTGGAAAGTGTGTCATACCTAGGTTTTTAAGGAAAGTTATTTCAAAATTTGTGGTAAGATGAAGATGATATCACAGTCCTACTCAAAATCACTGCTATCCTACGTTACTATAATTTACGTTTTCTATAAAGATTTTTATATTTATATTATTCTTTTTGCTTTGTGGCATACCTTGGGGGAGGCCCATGTTCAGCACTGGACTTGTGAAGGGCTGTAATGATGATGATGATAAGGAATTTCATAAAACAGCATCGATAGTCAGTAAAGCATATAAGACAAACAAACTGAATACTAATTAATTGGACTGATAAAACTTAGATATGGTAACGGAGTCACCAAAAGTTATAACAATCAGCGGACTCCTGCCCGGGCCCGTGCAGGTGGGGTAGAACATGGTAATATATCAAAGTTTGTAACTCAACCGAGTGCGAGGTGCTATGAGTTATGTCGACCGCATACCCGCTGAGAGATACCAAGTGTTAGGCGGTAGCGAGTATTAAATAAAATAATAAGGGGTAATAATAATAATAATAATAACAGGCGTAAGAGGCGACAGAGGGAAATTGAAACAGGAGATGGGCAGCAGCATCTTCCTAATAACAACACAATATAATAAAAAACTGCAGTTGACAACCCGCTCGCAAAGCGTAGCAACTATGGCAAAATCCCCCTATCAGGCAATCTATGGAGGCCTGTGTTCAGCTGTGGACTTTTATAGGCTGTGATGATGATATTTTCTGGGGCTGCGATGCGCTGGGTACCAGCTAGTAATACATCAAAATGTATATTTATTTACCGTGTAGTGGTGTTTTAAAAATGTTCACTACCACGTATCGTCCCCTGGGTGTCGTATGAGGTTTTATACTTGGTGGAACCACGCTGTAGCTATATTATGGTTGTAGCATGAATGGGTCGGCTTGACCGGGAAGGTCCACGCTCTCACGTAATACCGGCTTAAAATAGCAGCTTAATGCTGCTTTTGTTCGTATGGTGAGTGTAGAGAACCTGAGACCCGTATAACTGGAATCGAGGCATTCCTCAGGGGTGACAACTTGTATGCATTTTGATTCCTAATCGAGGTTAAATGTAGATGTCTATAGGCCACGGCATCCATTTACCATCAGGTGGACTATGTGCTCGTTTGTCACCCTTATTCTATAAAAAAGTGAAAGGGAGCGATCCTCTACGTGTTCACATACTCCCAAAAACCGACATTCCGGTATCTGTCCAAGGCATAGGGTACATGGATATAAACATGTACCCAGTGCCTAAAAAAACACACTCGAGTTTTCCGCTAATTACCTTATACAACTGCTTATGAAAAGAATCAAACGTGGATGGGCATCGAATATTGACATATACCATCTTCTTTATACGATACTTTATATGGTACGTTACTCCTGTACGAGTGTTTGGCAGTGAACTTATTCAAAAATGAACTGAACCGATTAAGAAGAAATTTTTTAGATGATTTAGATCCACAATTAGATCCAATAGGTGGCGCTGTTGTTAAGAATCAGAAAACAACCGTGCGAAGCCGGGTCGGATCGCTAGTCTTCTTTTATTATATAATTCTTTTTTATGTGATTTTGTCACTAAACTTCTCTTAGACCTCCTCCTAATCGATGAGGTAGGTAACGCAAATGTCGATATCCAGAAATCAACCGTGTAAAGCCGGGTCGGAACGCTAGCGTAGCGTATAATACAATTGTTGGAGGTATAAATAAAGTGTTAGTAACCGCCACCGCTGGTGGTTTACACGGTATAATAACCGAAACACATTTATCGCGGGGCCGACCTGTCGCGTGTAATTGAGTTACAGTTCGCCAAGACACGGGAACGGCTCGCCGGAGACTTTCAGTTGTTCTAGTTGTGCTCTACACGTATACAAATTAACTAAATACTCATAGATCTTAGCGCCTAATTAAAAGTAAGTTCATGCGTGGTGACAATGGGCTGCCAAACAGCTTGAAGAATAGCCAAAGATGAAAATAGTTTCTCGAGTGGCAGCCTCGTACTGGCAAAAGTAGTGCCTGGCGATCCCCGACTAGATGGAGTGACGTCCTAATATAAAAGATGGATACTTTTTTTTAAATCTATGGGGGAGGCCTATATTCAGCAGAGTTGTGATAAATTTTACTGACGATTTAAGATGTTAAAAGCTAAGTAGAGCGATGCGAATGAAGCGAGCGGAGCTCCCATGGCGCAAGAAAACGATTTTTTGAAATCTTCTCTCTCCTCCTCCGTAACCCGTAGGTCAATTTACATAATTCTTTTGTAGCTCAACACAGACAAGGTTTGTAAATAATAAAAATCTGAATTTGAATTTTTTTTTCTTTTACTATCTAATCAATTCGCTAATTTACATCTGCGCAATGTCACACCATTTCATTGAATCTTTTGTTGAAATAAAGATAGTTACGAGTATGACTTTAGACTTTTACTCTGCTCCATTTATGATGCTAGCAAAAGGTTTTATTTTTGCATCTGCATCGGCTCAAGTAAGCTAAGATGCGTAAAAAAAATAAAATGATGTATCTTACTTAGTTTGAGGAACACCTCTTAATTCGCTACGAGTCAACGCAGAGTCTACTTCACCCGAGGATATCTCGTGTAGGGGCGAAACAAGTGTATTATCGAGGTGATAGTGATAGATCAAGCAATTGAGGGTGGGCGGGAGGCGCTTTTCAGACCGGGGAATGTACATCATTTTATGTTATTACGCGGAGTTTAGCTAGTTAATTTTTAACATCTTTAATCATCATTGAAGCTGAACATAGACCTCCTCTATAGGTCACTCAAGAGTACAGCCACAATATAATGGATTTCCGCAAAATAACATTTGATTCTATTACTCTATCTAATGACGATAATGATTACAATAAAGTTTGAGGACAGACATATTTTATTATTAATTTCATTACGGACAATTGAAAACTATCAACTGAAAGAAAAGCAAAAAAAAAACAAAAAGCTATCTATAGTTGACAGTGACGTTAGAGCCAATTTCCGGAGCAGGAAAGAGAATATTCTCAATATCTATTAATACATACATAAACACTCACGCCTGTCACCCAGAGGGGTAGGCAGAGACTACAGACTTCCATTTAGCACGATCCTGACATACCTTTCTCGCCTCTTCCACATCCATATTATACCTACGCATACATGCTCGTCGGAAGTTTGTCGACCAAATTGGCGATATACTAAAAATGGGCCAAATTAAGAGTACCCAATATCTATTATTAAAATAAAAATGGAGTGTCTGTTTTTAATTTCAAAATAACATCTTTTTATTAAATGCATACAAAAGTATATACCGTACTTAAAACAATATGCAAAACTATTTTAAAAATTTTTGCCTTTCTGTCTGGCTGGACCGATTTTGATGAGACTGCCATTTGCAGATAGGTGATATTATAAGGAGTAACTTAGGCTGTTTATTTAAAAAAAAAAAAACAAGTAGAGTTCCGCGCAAAAAATCGAATCCTATCATAAAAAATTCGTATATCTTCTAAACTCTCGTCTATCACGTACTAACCCTGCACTTATTGCGTTTTACAATTTGTTGTGCCGAAGGCGACCGATCTCAGTGCATGCGATATCCATGAAATTTTTCGAACGTTTATGCATAGAAGAGTCCAAAGCCGAGTGTAAGGGAAACTATGTAAAAAAAATTATGGCGTTGGCTGACAAACGAGAATACAATCCATCTGATAGTAAGTGGATGCTGTGGCCCATAAACATTCCTAACATTACTTCATATTCAAATTATCATATCCATCACATTTATTATTTTATTATAATTTCATTCATATCCATCACTTGATTTAATAAAATTAATTGATTTAATCCTTGAGTACTAAGATGGAATGCGTCGATTCTAGTAAAAAGAGTCTCTGGTTCTCTACACTCACACAGCATTACGCTGGTATTCTGTGAGAGCGTGGTCCTGCCCCTGTCGAGCCGACCCATTTGTGCTACAACTTTAATATAGCTGCAGCGTTGCTATACCACGTAAAATACCTGTAAGACCTTAAGTCTCGTGGCAATTGCGATAGTATCCTCAAAGAGAGCGGTCCACAACCAGCGGTGGTTTTTACAGGCTGATAACGCAGAAGAAACGTAATATCATACGAGTATGTACTGTTTGGGAAGAACAAATTAAGTACGTACAATATTTGCCTTTATAATTAACTTTTATATATGACACAGAAATATATCTACTGGAACGTTGCCTTTGTACAGTAAACGTGAATAGATAAAAAATAAGACATCAAATTAAATATATTATTTTGTAGAAAGCTCTTCTGTACTTAGCTGTTTTTCAGCCCCCCGTTGTGCGACGGAAGCTGAGACAAAAGCACGGACAGGGCGATGGATATCAATATGGATTATCCCATTTCGCAACTTATAGGTGTTTTCATACATGGGTAGGGCAGATCCGTTAAAAAAAACGCTGAACGTGTTCCGGCATATTGATATCGCCAGTTGGGCTCCCGGTGATTTAGGTGTACAATTTAGCGTCATAAATTTTATGAGAAAAATATATGCCAGGACTACAGTTTTTGACTAGATTTAGCTAGGTAGTGTTTCCACGTTGTAACTATTCCAAAGTAAATTTCTAATTTATTTATGATCTTATAAGCTCTCATTTCTGAAAGGGATAGGAAACTGAATTCTGCCGCCCTTGACAGTGCATTTTGAAAACTTTACATTCTTTTATTTATTTATTATGTTAAACAAGTACTGGCGCGCTGTGGCAGTAAACCAGACTCATATGTCATGACGGTAAACGGCATAACGCTCTCTTATACCGTCATGCCCGCTCTAAGCTACCGCTCTCTATTCCCTTGTGGGTGCATGCGTGAATACTGTACTCTCCATTGCTTCTCTGTGTGAATTGTGTATGCGTGTGCCTTTCTATTCGGCTATACCTAATGTACTTGATGCGTTGAATACACACTTTGTACTCCTTAATTTTCAATATGATTTATTCATTTTACTAACATTAATTACAAATTCCAAAAGCAACTATGATGTTTCACATTTGCGCGGCGTTCCGTAATGGCCGACATTTTTAATGGAATAAAGGTACAACAACAAGCACACAATTCGCCTAATGGTAACTGGATGCTGTGGTTCATAAACATCTACAAAATGCAGATGCGTTGTAATCCCTTTAAAACTAAGATGAAATGCCTCGTTTCCAGTAAAAATGGTATCCGGTCATCTACTCAACATACGAAATAGCAGCATTAAGCTATGTTTCTACTCTGGTATTCTGAAAGAGCGTGGTCCTATCCTGTCGAGCCAACATTCGTGCCTCAATAATACTATAACTGCTGCGTGACTTCCACTCGATGTGAAATTTTCACGTACTTGGAGTTTCCTTTCGAAAATTAGTCACTAAAATCATGAAAAAGCGAGCACATCTCAGAAATAAAAATATTCCAGGCCATGTTGTGGAGTCCCACCGTGATGGTGGGACTCCACAACATTAGAGTATATACTAGATTTAAAATAACCATTCTGGTGTAGTAAGAAGCTAAAGATGTAACATTTACATCGATTTTGGCAAATTCTCCCTACTTTAGGTCATGAGAGCCATGTCCAGTCGTCAAAGAAGTAGAAAACATGTACAAAAGTATTACAAAATTAATAGTTAATAAAAATGAATTAAACGAAATGTGTTACTTAGATGTAAGAAGACGAATGAACGAAAAGCAAATCAATTCTTATTAAGCACGTCGATTCAAACACTCAAAGCTATTTCCTAACGAAATAATTCCCTCCGATTGCTGAAGTTTTACGTCTCATCGCAGCTATGAGCAAACACCTTGGAGATCAGGCGCGGGTAACAAGGGCCATCCACTGCGTTTACGAGCTCCACGGGTTATTAATCGGTTCATTTACGACACTTTGCCAAGTGTTTGAGCTCCTCGAGTTGCGTCCGTAGTCATGGCGGGCAAAGAAACTGGCTGCAAATTTGCAAAAAAAAAGAAAAAGTTTTTGACTACTTTTATATATATTATTTTATATAGTATTTTTATATATAATAAAATGTCATTTGAGTTGTATAATTTTTTTTCAAAATAAACACGCAGAAATTAGATTTTTAAAATCACTTCCATAAATTGCAATTTATTATTAGAACTTTAAGACCATCCCTTTAGCTACCACAGCTTTTGTCTTTTATTTCTTGCATTATTTAATTTTACAAAAACGATTTGATAAAAATGATCACAAAATTAATGGTGATGAAAAAGGAAATCATCCGTAAAAACAAAAAAGGTATAATACGTAAACCTTCTGTGCTTCTGTTCGGTAAGTAGACGATAAGGCCTACAGATATCTATATCCATCCTTGATGAAGAGTAAAATAGCAGATGGTTTTTCACCACTAAAGACTAAAATGAGATGTCTTGATACCAGTAAATTGACGTAAAAAGGCTGGATTTCTTTCTGGCTGTTCCAGGACAGAGACTTTTTTCCAAACCAGTGATAAAAAAATATTTTCAGAATTATGTACTCACAATCTACATTGAATCATAATTATTCTATTCTATTTATCACTCGCCAACCACCGTATAAAATACAACATCATGCTCCTGTTGCCCTTCCCTAGGCAAGCCTGATCATTCTTACTGCAGACATAATTAACTGCAGCTTCGTCCCATAACGTGTTTGACATGTTGGCAATTTAAAATCAATAAGTTATTTTGTTAAAGATGCGGGGGGGGGGGGCAAACGAACATGTGGCTATCCTGGTGGTAAGTATCGACCGTCGCCCATGGCCAACTGCAACACCAGGGAAATTGCAGGTGCGTTGGTGGCCTTTTAAAAATAGTAAGCTCGTTTCTTAATAGTCCCTAAGTCTTTTTTTTTTTCGGAAAAATCACCGGCGGTAAACGATTTCACAAAGAAGTCATGCGAGTAAGATAACTCGTGGTAAAACGCACTGGGATGGACCGCCAAGCACCTAGATGGTGTGGATAGTATCATGAGTTTTGTCGTGAAGTGCGTTAGTGAAGTTTGGCGGCTGGAATTAATCCAAACAATTCCTCAAAGCACTTCCCGTGGTAAATGCGATAAAAAATACAGAGGGATGCAACATCTCTTCGCAGCGCCAGTAAATCAAGCCGATCAGAAAGAACTCGGTTGTCAAAAATTCGAGTCATTGTACGCTGGATGCAGTCAAGTACGTGCAAAGACCTGGCAAGTCATACCTTACAGCTTATGCATCTCAATGTTGAGCACAAGCACAGTTTTAAAACCTTGCAGTTGTGAAACGCCTTTGATGTCCGGCTAGGTATTTACGCGGCAGCGTGTATGCTAGGGGTAGTCACGCAAATGGAAATAAAATGATTTTGGGTATTAAAATACTCATTATCACTTATTAACGTTATGTACATACGTATAAGTTGAAAACGTTGATTGAACAAGATTATTTTGTCTTACCTCAAGAAAAAACTTAAAGTTTTTACAAGTGGTGCACTGACAAATATTTTTGTGACACTGTCTTTTTATAGATGTTTTCAGTTTTCGATTGTTAAATTTAATTATGTAATGTATTCGCATTCGGATAAACAATTTTATCAACAAAAAATGAGAGAAACATAAACATGGCCGTCATGGAATTCAATTTTACTTAGTAACTCATAAAACTATGACAGTAACTCACCAATATAGATATTATATTTTCGAGAACGGCAATTAAAATTAGCTAAATAGGTTCTATAAAACACGTTGGTGCCAACCGCATGTATTAGATAGATGGATAGATAGATAATTCTTTATTGTACACCAAATCAATACATAAACGAAAGAAGAAGAAAAAAAATAGTGTCACAATGGGCGGTCTTATCGCTAAAAGCGATTTCTTCCAGACAACCTTTGGATGGACAGGAGCGCAAAAAGTAGTAAATTGTGTGGTTTGGTGATACAGAAACAATATTTATAAATATATCCATATTTTTTATAATATAATTAGAAATAAACAACAAATAAATACAAAAATACGAATGTATACTACAAAAATAGATGGCACGAACTCAACGATTAAGATAGTGACTGTGTACAAGTTTCTGAAAAACAGGTAAAGACTGGGCGCGTCTCACTGACAGAGGTAGGGCATTCCATAGACGGACTGCTTGGATACTAAACGACTTGTCCATAAATTTGCTATTATGGGCAGGCATTTTTAATGTAAAATTCTCTGATGATCTCGAAACTTTCGAATGGATAGTAAGAATTCAAACGATCCTTGATGAGATAGAAGGATTAAAGAGGACATTGTAAAGAAGTGACAGAATATGAGCTTTCCGGCAAAGACGGATAGGAAGCCACTTGAGCTTATTACGAAAATAAGATACGTGATCATATTTGCGCAAACCAAATATGAATCTTATACAAAAGCTTTGAAGACGCTCAAGTTTATCAAGTTGCTTCTCAGTGAGATCAAGATAGCTGACACCTGCATAGTCCACAATTGGGAGAAGAAGAGATTGAGCAAGCGCAATTTTAGTGGCAGTAGGTAGAAAGTTCCTTAATCTGTTCAACGATCGGGCAGCTGCAAAAAGTTTACGACTAACCTCCTGTATTAATGTCAATATAAATTCCCAAGTCCTTGACTTTTTCACTAACAGGAATAAAATTCCATTCAAAACAACTTGAGGTGCTTGAGATATGTTAGATTTTCCAATCATATACGAACTTCCGATGATAATTACCTGAGTCTTTAGGGGGTTAATCTTCAAGCCATATGTTTTTGCCCAATCTGATATTTGCTCCAGATCACTGTTTATGTTGCTAATAGCTACATCTAATTGACTAGGAGAAACATGAACATATACTCGAAGATCATCTGCGTATAGGTGGTAGGACGAAGTAATCTTAGTGGTTATAGAATTAATAAAAATTGAGAAAAGTAAGGGAGATATTACGCCACCCTGCGGGACGCTAGCAATGGTATCAGACCATGAAGAAAATGTGTCATCAATGCGAATACTTTGCCGGCGCCCAGACAGGTAACTTCGAAACCAATCAATAACTGTTGGAGATATGTTAAGAGAGCTAAGTATACCCAGTAAAATTTCAAAATCAACTGAGTTAAAGGCATTGCTAAAATCTAACAGAGAAAGTATAGTTAACTTGCCATTTTCCATTTCAGATCTAATATCTTCCGTAATATTGACTAAGGCTATGGCAGTACTATGCCCATGACGAAAACCGGATTGTAGAGGATTTAGAAGGGAATGATTGTCGAGGAAAGCATTGAGCTGTTACATATCAAGCGTTCGGGAACTTTGGAGAGGAATGGCAAAATAGATATAGGACGATATTCCGAAAAAGATGTAGGGTTAGGTTTTTTAGGCAACGGTATGATGTGAGCGTCTTTCCAAGTTGTTGGAAAAACACCACTAGAAATCGAGGAGTTGAGGATACGGCAAAGTATTGGGATGATTATGTCAAGAATCGGAAGGATCATATTACGGCTGATACAGTCGCTGCCGATTGCATTCGAAGTAATGGATAGAGTACTCTTCTTAACATCACAAGCAGAAAATTAATTTAGGACAAAAGATGAATGACCAGGAGTTGGAAGCGATGAAAGAAAATTTAATGTGTTAAATTTTGTAGTCCCATTTAAGTTGGACAAGGATGAGAAGAATTGATTTAGTAAATCAATATTTAAATCTTTAGAGAGTACATTATTACGAGCTTTTCCAACCCCCATTGATCTAAGAAAACTCCAGACCTTAGCCGCATCACCAATTTGTACTGATTTATGGACATAGTGACGCTGAGCATCCCTACATACCCTATTGCAGTGATTTCGAATAGTGACATATTTTTCCTAGTTTATAGATGTAGGCCTCCATTTATATTTTGTCCTGGCAGCAGCTTTTTTGTTTAAAATGGATTTTATTTCATCAGTCAGCCATGGTGAAGGGCGATGTCTCATTTTAATTGCTCGAACTGGTGCATGTTTATCATAGAGACAGGTGAGGTAAGTCGTAAATATTGCAACTTTATCGTCAACTGATTCTGCATTTAAAACGGCTGATCACTCAATCTTGGAAGTATCTTCGCAGAGATTTTGTATATAGATACCACCGAAATTGCGTTGCAGAAGAAACTTAGACTTACTTTTAGGTGGCCGGACATTATAAGAGAGAAATATAAGATCGTGGTAAGAGAAGGCATCCGCTGAACACTGATCATGCTTAACAGCGAGTTCAGAAGAGGACACGAAGATAAGGTCGAGCAATGACGGAGTAGCAATAGGAAAGTGATGAGTAGAATTTAAAGGTAAAATAGAGAGATTACTGGAATTTACTATAGATCGAAGAGAGGATGAACGAAAGTCTTGTTTAAGCAGACAAGTATTAAAGTCGCCCATAATGATCGTGTGCGAGTAAGAGGATACATTTTCTAAAATATTTTCGAAGGAAGTGAAGAAGTCAATTCGAGATGAAGGACAGTAATATACCCCCAGCAAAAATTTTCGTGTGACTAAGCTTCACCTCAATAAAAAGATGTTCACCTGCATTAAGCGGAGTTGGTTGAGATGACATATCAACGACAGAAAAGGGAATATACATATATATAAGATATATTGCCACACCTCCACCACCGCCAACAGTACGATCAATTTCTTATGAGGTGAAACCCAGGTAAAGAATAATTAGTGGAAGGGAGAGAAGGTTTAAGCCATGACTCAGAGACGAGAATAGCACGAATATCCTTAGAATCGAATGTAGCCAGCATATCTGAAAAGTGAGCCGGAATGCTTTGGGCATTGATGTGAACGACGTTGAAATTTTTGGGAACATCAGAAAATTGTGAAGCTAGTATTTCAGAGAGAGGCTGTAAGCTAGGGATATTGCCATCATCACTGCCTGCAGTTGGATAGGTTTCAGTATCACTACTAATATCTAAACATGGCATTACAAAATAACTAAGTATTAATGTTTATATGTGAAAAATATAACGTACAGTAAGTAAAATACAATAAAAAATACTGTAATAAATTTCCTAAAACTAAGAACAAACAAAAAAAAAACAAATAAAAAAAATTCTTTAGTGTCCACCTGCCAGTTGAGTGTTTTATACATACAGTTTAAGTACATTAACTTTACGACACTTTACTACTAAATAGAAAATAAAAAAAGAGGATTAATAATATCAAGGTTTAAAGTAAAGAAAGAAAAAAAATTCAATAAGCGCGCAAAACGAATACCGTTAAGGGAAACGCAACGGACAATGCGTTTGTTAACATTACGTTGTCGTTAAAGCGCGACATAACCTTATAATTGTGATATTAGTGTTAACATTATCTGTGGTATAACGTAATAATCACAACACAAACTAATAAGAGTACTATAATATGTATGTTCATCAGACTCAGTGATGTGCGATAGCACCGATTACCACTGTTGCTCTGCGCCAGTACATTCGTTTTCAAACTGTAAGGTCTTATATAATATATGAAGCATTTAGTTGGCCGAACTGCTTGCTCCTCTATATTATGCAGACTTCGTAAATATTCTTAATTTAAGAAATTAATCAAACATTTAGAGGAACACCTCTGCCATCAGAGAATGTCTAATTATTGCCTCCTTGTGTCTATTTTCCGCGGTAACTCTGCACACGCATAAAGATACCGTAATATACTGAACAGGATTTGGGACCTGCTGGTGCTATTGATTGATACGTTTGTACGAAACTATTTAGCAACGGTCACTCACCTTTAAGATTAAAATTGTTGAGTTAATATTAATAGAAACAGATTGAGATAGATTTTCAGTTCTTACTACGAATACTAGCAACGTAACATTAATTTTACTAACATTTACTAGTCCAACTGAATTGAATAGGGTTGTGCTAGAAGTTTTGTAGTCCGTAATATTTACAAAGTTCTTCTGTCTTCTGTTATCTCGATAGATATTAATATTACTGACTAAATAAATCTAGAATCTAACCTAGAAGAAATGAATAATAGTTTATAATCAGATTAATGTTTTACTTAAAGCATGGTGTATGTCTCATATTTTTGCAAAATGAACGTACATTAATCTTATATTAACATTAGTTCACACAAACAGCTGGGAAATCATAGAAGTTTTAAAATCGCTTGCAGTTTATTTCATTTAAATTGGTTACTTGATAACGATAATAATAATTAATGAGTTTAAATTAATAGCTATATACAAGCCTAAAAAATTTATACGTATTGCAACCACGGAAGAGCGTGGAGAAGATTTAGGAGTTATTATATAAATAAAAATGTCTATTGATTTAATACCTGTCGGTGCGTTGTTTTCACTTGTATGTTCTAGTGCTTTGCTAACAACTTGGTGTTTAATTCCTCGATGGCGAACACTTCTCAACTATGTCAGTGTTAATCAAATAATAACAGGAACTCTCCATTTGGTTGCCACAACCTTATCAGAATATAACACATATAATAATAAAATCAACGACGCCTTAATTTTGATAAATGGATACTTATTTCTTGCTTCACTATGTTGGTCGCTGTGTGCATCTATGATCTCTTACCTGAAATTGGTATTGATATATCCAGGGAAGATAAGTCATGAGAAGAGGAAAGCCACGATATTTAGTTACGGTGTTCTATTCGCGATAAAATTCGTGACGGATTGCTTTGTACCAAATGTATTTGGCTTGAATAAATTATCAAATATAATGGTGGTAAGATTTGTATCTTTATACTTTGTGATATTTTTAAACATGTTTGCCTTTATGAAGGTAGTACTAACTGTCATGTCATGCCGCAAGTCAAGGATGTCCAAAATGCGAGGCGGCCATGTTGTTTCTTTAATAGGAGTTGGCTTCGTTTGTGATATAGTAACAACAGTTTGTATGTTAATGGTGCTAATCGATATCTTTGGAGATAATGTAAACAAGATATGGATGAACGTGATTGCTCTAAGATTGATACCCCAGACTCTGGTGGTGTTATTTAATAAGAAATCACGAGATATTTGGAGGAAACATTTAAAACGCAGAAGATATAATCGATCAAATGTGATTTAAATGTAGCATTTGCGGGTTTAAAATTCCGAAAGCAGATTGTTATAAAAGAAACATTAGTGCAGATAGTTTTCTCACAAGTGTTGAAGAATCGCAATTATCTGTGTGATTTTTTAATTTTTTAGACAACTTTAGATACTTTTTCCTTAGGTTACATTAAAGGATTTTTTTTAATACGAACAGGAATAATTTTTATTCAATTTAGATTATTACATAATACTTATTGAAAGTCATTTTTATTTACCACTGGTTCGTAAATACCTCTGTCTTGGGAAGAACCAGCAATAAACCCAACGAAACTTTTTTTAAACATATTTCAATTTACAATAATTTTGTTTGTTCAAATTTTAAATGAGATTTAATAGAACCAGCATGGTGGCGATCACCTCCTTCTCAGAAATGTTTTTCAGTTATGTATTCTTTGATATTATAATAACTCTTTTTGCACAATTATCTTTTATAAAACATTTAAACTTGTTTAATGACAAATTTCGTATATTTTCTGAGATTTTGTTGTAAAAGTGTACACATTGCCCCATAAGTTCATTACCAATAGTGTGGAGTTTGGTAACTGGTATTGCAATCTTATGTTTGTTCCTAATAAGTATGAAAATCTTTATTCTTATGGAAGCTATTTATGTTTTTATGTACATACATTACATTTTCATAAATATATTGCGATGCCAAGGTTAATATGTTTTTTTGTTTGTATTTCTTTAAATATTTTTCTAAGGGACGATTTATAATTTAAGTTATAAATCGCCCGTACGGTTATTTTTTGCAAAACAAATAAGGCTTCGATGTTAGTCGCATTAACCCATAGCAAAATTCCGTAAGACAGGACGCAATTAAAGAGACTAAAATAAACGAATTTAGCTGTCTCAAGATTGATGAGACTTCTAACCTTGCTTACAACATATGCTAAGTTTGCCTGCTAGTTTAGATATATGGAGGCCTCATTGAAGCTTCTCGTCAATAGTCATACTAAGAAAAACAGTGAAATCAACAAGACTCAAATCTTTCCCATTTAAGGGCACATTGGTATTTGAATGTTTAACATTAGGTAATTTAAATCTAATAAATTTTATCTTATTGCCATTTAAGAGCAAATTGTTGGCGTTAAAACAATGTACTAATTTCAATAGAGCATTATTTATACTGTCAAAATTAATTGACTGTCATTTAAGTTTGAAAATTAGAGAGGTATCACCAGCAAAAACACTATATCGTGATTGTCCCCTACAAGATAAGGTAAGTCATTAATATAGACTAAGAACAGGAATGGGTGCCTTGAGCCTTGATGCCCATTGATACTACTGATCCAGAGAAACTTTTACCATTGATAATAACTTTTTGAGTTCTGTTATTTAAATATGAAATAAGTCTAAGCGCAATATTTTTGACACGGTAATATTGTCGTTTCCTGATTAATATCTAAATATGAACACAATCGAAAGCCTTGGAAAGATCACAAAAATACCAAAGACATCTTGTGAACTCTTCCAGGCAATAAAATATATTTCATTAGCTCGACACCTGCGTCAGTCGTCGAGCTAGCCCTTGTAAAACCAAATTGACTTTTATGGAGTAATTTATTTCTATAAAAAATTTACAATTGATCTAAAATTATCTTTTCAAAAATTTTACTGAGAGTTGATGGTACAGAAATAGGTCTTAAATTAGCGGGATCCAATTTACTATTAGATTTAAAGTACCCGGATGACCGAGTTTTGCTCAGTTTTTTTTTGAAATTACATTTAGATACAAATTACATACTGATGAATAATATTTTTTGATCTTATTGACATAATAGAAAAAGCTGAACTGGTTATTTGAATAAAAAATCATGAGTGCAATTAATATAATTAAATTTTTTCGTATTTTTAAAAAATACTAAAAAAAAGGGCTCGAAATAATAGATTTTCTCACAAAAAAGGTAACTTGAAAAAAAAGGGAGAAGAAATCGGACCGGAGACGGGACGCGAACCAAGGCATAACGATTTCGCGACCGCTCGATATCCACTTAAGCTATTACGATATTACGATCATAACAACACAGTGTCAAAATTTACCTTCTTATATTGTAGCAGTTTTTCATTGCCGGAAAACACGGACAAAAAGACATTTTCTAAAAATATATCCTAGCTAGATCGATTTTATGCCCCCGAAACTCCCTGGACACTAAATTTTATGAAAATCGTTGGAGCCGTTTCCGAGATCCCATATACGATGATCCCCATATATGCAAGAAATGAAACCACAAGTAATACTAGTCCGTAGAAGTGTAGATTAAAATTAAATATTAAATTAAAATCTGTAAAATAAGAAAAGTGAAATTTTCAAACAAAATAAATATTAAAATAAATTGAGTAAAAGTGAACACTCTGTTTAGACAACGTACCTTGACCCCTTGGAAGAGTGACAACGTTGCACGCGGGTGGCACGCCGACAAAAGACACCGCTGTCAATATGTCGCAATACCAATAGTTTGCACTGCGTGGCAACGTCGCTTTTTAATGTTCAAGGATTCAAGTTCATTGAATCATTGACTTAGTGACCCAATTCTAGAGAGTGTTCAAATTTGCTTAAAATTAAAACTCTACTTTTTGACCTAATTACTGCACTGATTACGTTCATTTTTTGTATATCGTCAGCAAAGGCGATAACAAGTATATGGTTTCATTTATTGCATATATGTGGGACCCATTCTGTATATATATATACAAGAATTGCTTGTTTAAAGGTATAGGATAATTAGATTTAAATAAAGATATTAAATCTATTATTAATGGTATAACTGTAAAGGAAATGCCCCATAAATCTGCGGTTTTCTTTACATCACAGGTTTTTAAATTTTTTACAATATCTTGTGGTAATACTTTTTGAAACCTAAATTCTTTTAAACAGGTATTAATATTCTCTTTGAGTAATTAATCGGTGACAGTCAGAGAACTATTCAATGGCTTTGTTGTCAAAATAGAAAAGGAATCAGTAGAATATTTCTCAAACACCGCTGCGATTTTTTGATTTGATGTAGTCAATTCACTATTAATTTTCAATTGATAATTTGTGTTAGAATAATACTCTACGTCATTTAAATTTTATTTTAGCGGTCTTTATTTTGTTGATACGTAAAGATTTGGCTGTGATATTATACGAATAAAAATAGTAAGATTTTTATTTATAAAATACCTTCATCCTCTGTTCTAGGAAGAACCAGCAAGAAGCCCAGCGGGATGAGAGAAAAAACAATTATATAATATTCTACACATTAACTGTGCAAAACAAATTAAAAATGCCTTGGTAGTAATTACCTCTTTACCTGTGTATTAATTATCATAAAAAAATTCCTTAATATTATAATAACCCTTTCCGTACCATCTATATATATTTTGCAGACATTTATGGTAGACATACACTCATTTGAAAAAATGGGCGCTTTTGATTTTCTTGCAGTAAAAAATAAATAAAACGAAAACGTTTTATAATCATTTGAACATGTTACTAGCCGATTATGAAATTGACGTTGTGCTTAAAAAGGAACATTCCATATTTTATTTTTGCCTGAGCATGGTTTTTAAAGAAAACAACATTCTACAATATTTTGTTACGCTTACATCCGAAAGTCAATATTATCAACTCTAAATAACGTTTAGTCCAATTTTATTGAATTATATCTCATTTCCTTGGAATTTCAAAGTATTTTTATTGCAGTTTAGTGGTTTCGAAAATGGTAGACAAAGAGATAAAGACTAGCAAAATTATTGCAGTGCTTGAGGAGGGTTGCAGCCAATGATTCGTGGTTCAGCGGCTAAACGTGAGTCGTTCCACAGTCCTTTGAACCTAGTATCGCTATGAAGAGACTGGTTCCGTCAAGAGAAGGTCTGTTAAGGTCAAGAGAAAGCTATGTTACAAACTACAGGAATAATCGTTTACTAATGCGCCAAGCGTTAAGAAATCGCAAATCTTCATATGTGGACCTCAAGAATAACATCGAGAACATAAGAAATGTCCAAATTAATCTATGCACGATCAGGAAGAGACTTCTTGCTACCAATATACGCAGTCATCATCCAGCCCACGGCCCACTATTACTCCGTGAGCGCCGAGTTGCCGGGCTTAACTTCGCTCGAAATTGTATTTCATGGACTCAAGAAGATTAGGATAGGGTATTGTTCTCCGATGAAGCCGGGATATCTCTGTGCGGTAAACACCAACGCCAGCAAGTGCTATGAATATTTTGGCAAGAATAAATTCGGTGGATCGTACGGAGTTAGTATTCAGCGAAAACAGCACACTGACTGGATACTGAAACATAACTGAAGTTCTGATTCCTCATGCACTATTTGTACTGGCTGTTCTTGGCGAAAACTCAATTTTGATGGACGACAACGCTCGCGCCATTCGGTCTAGCAACGACGAGCATATATGCTCGAGTTTGGAATTCGTCGATTGTATAGGATAGCTCGAAGTACCGACCTTAATCCTACAGAGCATATCTAGGACGTTCTGAAATGATAAGTGAGATTAATGCAGCCGGCTCCGCGGACCATCAAAGGGCTAAAGAAAGTGATTACCCATGAGTAAGAATGTATAACGTAAGAAAATATAATAGATATACTGGCTAACATGTTCAGACGAATGCAGGCTGTGATTTCATCAACAAAGGGTCATATGAGCATATTAAATTTTTACCTGATTTTATTTTATTAAAGAAAAAAATTCAAATAAACGTGCTTTATTTCTATTTAGCGAACAGGTACACTACTAGCGCTTTGAACTTTAATTACTTCTCTGTCCGCGAATAAGATACAATATTTAATAAATGGAAATGTTCATCATATATTATATACAGTGAAATGGTTAACATTATTTCTCATTAATTTAATTAAATAAGTGGCGAGAGAAAAGTCGCAACATTTGCGTAGTATATGAAATTTTAATTTGTTACTTAATAACGATTTTAATAATTAATGAGTTTAAATCAGTTTTCACGTACAAACCTAAACATTAATGTGTATCACAATCACGGAAGAGAGTTGAAAAAAATTATGAGTGTAAAAATGATTATTGATTTAATACCTGTCGGTGCGTTGCTTTCACTTATATTTTTTAACAAGTTGGTGTCTGGTTCCCCGATGGCGAACACTTCTTAACTATGTCAGTATCAATCAAATAATAACAGGAACTCTGAATTTGGTTACTGAAAGCGTGTCTGTGATGCCATATTTTATATAAACGGATTTTTAATTCTTGCTTCGATATGTTGGTCGCTGCGTGCATCTATGATCTCTTACCTGAAATTGGTGTTGGTATATCCAGTAAAGATAAGCCAGGAGAAAAGGAAAGCTACAATATTTAGCTACGGTGTTCTTGTCACGATAACATTTGTGACTGATTGCTTCGTACCTACTGTATTTGGCATAAGGGCATCCTACGGTTTAGTAGTGGTAAAAATTGTGCCTTTATATATAGTTAATTCTTTAAACATGTTTGTCTTTGTCAAGGTAGTACTAACTGTGATATCATGCTGTAAGTCGAGGATGTCCAAAATGCGAGGCGCCCATGTTGTTTTTTTAATAGAAGTTGGCATCGTTTGTGATGTGGTGACAACATTAAGTATGTTAATGTTGTTAATCAGTGTTGGTAGAGGTAATGCAGTAATGACATGGATAAACGTGTTTGCTTTAAGATTGATACCTAAGACTCTGGTGGTGTTATTTAATAAGAAGTCGCGAGATCTATGGAGGAAACATTTAAAACGAATAAAATATAATCGATCAAATATTATTCAAATGTAACATTCATAGCTTTAAAATTACAAAAGCAGAACTTCTGAAGAAGATTTGCAGATACTTGTGTAGTTTTTTTTATCAATAAAATAATATTGCAGTAATTAAAAACGTTTGATACTGCTTCCTAAGGTTAGACTTAAGGAAATCTGAAAATATCATCAGGATAACAGGAGTAACCAACTCTTGAGACATTTAAGTTACATCATAACTAAATCTGCTATTAATGTGTTAATGTGCTATCATTAAAGACTGGTTGGCATATTATAAATATATAAAAATAAAAATATTTTTTAGTTCAATATAGAATATAAATAATAATTATTGAAACTAATTCGTACGTTTAGTTAAAAACTCGACTAGAATAGCATAGAATCATTTTTATTCAATATACTGGATGATTTTTTTCCGTCTGGAAAAAATAGAACATAACAAATGAACGGAATAGAAGTCTACGGCACTGATATTTTACAATTTTTTTTTTGCTTTTAAATTAACATATTGTGAAATTGTTCTATCTCTCTAATAAATACTACTAATTGGGTGCGTATTATTTTAATTTCGAAATTTTTAATTGATTTTTTTTATATAGAAGAGGGGGCAAACAAGCATGCGGCTCACCTGATGTTAAGTGACTACCGCCGACTATGATCAACCGCAACACCAGAGGAATTGCAGGTGCGTTGCCGGCCCTTTAGAAAGGAGTACGCTCTTTTCTTGAAGGTCCCCAGGTCGTATCGGTCCGGAAAAATCGCCGGTGGTAAACTATTCCACAGAGAGGTTGTACGCGGAAGAAAACTCCTCTTGAAACGTACAGTGGTGGACCGCCAAGCATCCAGATGGTGTGGTTGGTATCGGGACGTTTGCCGCGTAGTAATAATAATAATAATAAAGCTTTATTTAATCCCATGCATAGTACATATTAAACGATACATTTCTTAACTTGTTTCCCTATAACATTCAATTACATTTGTATGCTTATTATTTTAGTTAGTTATATATAGTAATTAGTTTGATTTTTTTTTAATAATTATTTGCTTTAATTATCAACTACCTAATTATTTTATTATAATGCATGGACCCCGTTCGGGTAAAAGCCTCCCCCAAGGTATGCCACCCTTCTTTGTCAATAGCTCTGTCTAGCCAACTACCACCCGCGCACGCTACAATTTCATCTGCCCATCTGGCCTTCGGTCGACCTCTTGATCTGGTGCCTTTTGGCCCAGACCACTTTACTGCCCGTAGAGTCCATCCATCGTCCTTATAACGGGCTACGTGACCCGCCCATTTCCATTTGGACTTCATTGCAAAAGTTAAGGCATCGCATACTTTGGTCTTCTTCCGAATGTCAACGTTCTTTACCTTATCCTTCAATTTTATACCTAGGCAACTTCTTTCCATTCTTCTCTGGGTAGTCTGAATTTTGTTCCTGGTTTTTGATCAATTTGGCACCAAGGCACGGTAGAAGACCAGTATCCATGACTATTTTCTTGGTCGGTAGCGGAAGTTACGATTTTAGTATTTCTTTATGGTGCCGGAACTTGTTCCAGGTAATCGCACTCTTCGGTTAAGTTCCTCAGTATTTCTATCCTTACTAAAGGAGATTTGTTTTCCTAAGTATATGTATTGGTTAACAAACAAACGAGGTGTGTTATTTATTAAAATGGGCATTGCACTGCGGTTAGACATAATTTTAGTTTTTTCCAGATTCATTTCTAAACCAGCTGTTATACCAGCCTGGTTTAATTCATTTACCATTTTGTTTATTTGGTGAGAGGTTTCCGAAAAAAACTCTCCATGGTATATGCGAAAGAAAATGCAAAGAGATGCAACATCTCTTCGCAGTGCCAGTGAATCGAGCCGATCGGAAAGCACTCGGTCGTCGACGATTCGAGCCGCTCTGCGCTGGGTGCGGTCAAGTGGAAGAAGCTGGCACTGGGGAGCCCCAGCCCGGAGACGGGAACAGTATTCCATGTGAGGCCGAACCTGCGCCTTGTAAAGTTGCAGGCCGTGTGCCGGCATGAAATACTGTCCCGCTCTGCTGAGCACGCCAAGTTTTTAGAGGCTTTTTTTACTTATTAGTTCAAAATTTTTGTCTTTATATTTTTGTACCGAAAGTTTATTTCAAATAAAAAGTATTTATTGATAGATCAATTTAAAAATATGTTAATGTAAAAGCAAAAAAATTGTAAAATATCTGTGTCATAGGCTTCTATTTCGTTTACCTGTTTCACCCTTTTTTTCCAGACGGTCAAAAAATCATCTGTATTTTACAAGATTACTTATTGAAAGTTATTTAAGCTGGTTTGGAAAAAGTCTTCCTCTGGGCAAACCAGCAATAAACTATGAAAAACAGCGGTTGCTAACTCGCTTTCTAAGTGAGACAGCTGTTGCAAATGTTTAGCAGTGGACTCTTGTAAAGATTAAAAGTAAGATAATATTTGTATTTTTATTGTTTTATTTTATAGGGTAGGGTGACCAATGAGCACACAGTCCACCTGATGGTAAGTGGTGGCTATGGCCCATAGACATCTACATCTATCCTCGATTACGAATCAAAATGCGTAAGGTAAAAAGGAAGTAAGGCGTTGTCACCCGCGAGGACTAAAACGCCGAATGCCTCGTTTCCAGTAAAAAGGGTCTCCGGTTCTCTGCACTCACCATACGAAACACAGCAACATTAAGCTATTATTTTACTCTGGTATTCTGTGAGAGCGTGGTCCTTCCCCGGTCGAGCCGACCCATTCGTGCTACAACTATACTACTAATATAACTGCGGCATGGCTCTACTCGGACCACGTAATGAACCTGGACATGATTAACAATATACTACAATGCCGAGTATATGCCAACTATATAAACTACCATAATAGAATCATGATTAATGCATGGTATCAAGTTCAATCTCATTATTTATTTATTACAGGAAAACTTACAGCTTTTAATTAATACTATTTGGTATATAATGTTATTTACAAAGTAAGCCTATTAAAAGTTTTCCGATCGGTTTGGGTAAATACATGCAACATATATAAGTAGATATAATTTATACATTGGTGTTGATTAGATTTAAGAGTTCAAGAGTAAATTGCTACTGAATTCAGATGTTATCAATTTGCAGATAGTAGTACCACTAGTAGAAAAGAGGTCAGCCTTATCACAGTCCTTAGAAAATTTATTAAATGAGTTACATGCTCTTAAGAAGAATAAGTTTCGCCTGTAATTTGATCTACATAAAGAAACATGTAAGGGATTGTAATAACGCAGTGAACGAGAGGGAACTGAGATATGTAATCTTTTTAATAAGTCAGGGCAGTCTAAACGATCTTGAGCAATTTTACTTAGTAAGACCAGGTCAGCTGTGTAGCGTCTAATTTGCAGCGGGAGGAGATGAAGACTGCAATTCGTAGCCTCTTTTGGATATATGAAATTTAGAACCTACATATCGAATGAATTTTTTTTGAATCGCTTCGATTTTGTTAATATATATTTTATATTGAGGACTCCATACTTGACACGCATATTCGAGATGGCTACGAACAAGAGAACAAAACAATATTTTCATTGATTTTAACTGACGGAATTTGCAACAAGACCTTAAAATAAAACCCAGAGCCTTATATGCTTTATTAACGATATCTTCCACATGCTGATCAAACAAAAGCTTAGTATCAATAGTAACTCCAAGGTCCCTTATTTTATCACATCTAGTAACTGTCAAACTTTTAAGTGTGTAAGAAAAATAAAGCATATCACGCTTCCGCCCGAAAAACATAGTATTACACTTCGAAACATTCAAGTCTAATTTATTACGGATTCAATAATTATCTAAGTTAATAAGATCGTTTTGTAGGAAATTAGAATCATAAGAATTGTTACTTTTTTTGTTGACTACTCTAAAAACTTTAATGTCATCCGAGAAAAGCAAAAACTCGGAGTTCAGGAAGCATTCAGCAATATCATTGATAAATATGACAAAGAGCAGAGGGCCAAGTAGCGAACCTTGCGGAACGCCAGAAGGGACACCCGTTCAGCAAGATGTAAATCCGTTAAAAATTACCGCTTGTGATCTGTTAGAAATATAAGATGTAAACCATCTAAACAGATCGCCCCTGATACCAGCAGCAGATAATTTTTGCAGAAGTATAGAATGGTCTATGCGATCGAATGCTTTGCTATAGTCCGTGAAAATGGCATCAATTTGGTTTCCTTTATCCATTTTATAAGTAATAAAGTCCGTGAATAGCAAAAGATTAGACGTAGTTGATCTTTTCTGAAGAAAACCGTGCTGTTGAGGTATAAAGGTATGTTTAATTGCAGGATACAACTGGTTATATACAATTCTTTCAAATACTTTAGCGATTAGACTTAATTTTGATATAGGACGATAGTTTTCAATTTGATTTTTAGCACCTTTTTATGAATGGGAGTTATAAATGTGGATCTTGCAGGCATTGAACCCTCAGAAATAGATCTTTTAAAAATAAATGATAAAGGTTTAGATATAGTTTCGGCACACTTAGGAAAATAGCCGGAAGCCCGTCAGGAGCAGCTGATTTGTTTAAGTCAAGTTGAAGTAAAAAGGCTGCTGAAATCAGCATTAGAGTACTCTTGTTAATTACTGATTAGAGGAGGAAATTATAATTTTTTTAATATACATGCTGTGTGTTTTATCACATGTAACATAAATATTTTAAGACTGCTATAAAGTTATTCTAAATTGATAAATACTCAATTTTATTGTGTTCTGTGACCGTGTGCGGTGCATGACAATATGTAGGTGTACAGCAATGTGTAATGCTAGAAGCAACAACCGATGGGGAACAAATGACCTCGATCAGTAACATTGTACCGTCGCTAAGCAAATTGTAAGACGGCTCTCCACTAGATGAAGTGACGACCTTGTAAGACATGCAAGATTTGGTTGATGTCGTCCCCAAGAGTGGATGCATGCAGGTAGCACAGGACCGTGTTGCCTGGCTTTCCTTGAAGAAGGTCTATGTTCAGCTGTGAAAAAATAAATGATTAATTTTATATACACGTTCTCTTCTTTTCCGGTGTATTCTTTATTCTGTCGCAAATTTTTATAACATGAAAATTTGCGAGATAGCACAATTGAGAAAAAGCTTTATTATAAAATTTCGAGGTAAACTTTTAGTTGCACGTACAACAACGGCAAGTTCATAATAAGAGGTTTCGTAGTGTATGAACCAGATAACTGTTACCTGAGATTCTATAAATAGACATATATAACAATGTTTAAGGTCGATATTTGCTTGAACAAGCAAGCGTAATTAGAACGTGTTGACTGGAGGAGGTAAAGTCGTTTTACTACGATTCTTTGATTGAGGGAATCGGTTCAACTTTTTTTTATAGAATACGGATGACAAACGAGCAATGGGTGCCCATGGATAACGAAATTAAGAATAATAATGCAGAATAATGCAGCGGCTGGGCAGCGTTCGGGAAATTACGACACATCTTCTCGTCAGGTATACCTCAATCTCTGAAAACTAAAGTGTACAACCAGTGCGTGTTGCCAGTGATGACTAACGTATCAGAGACGTGGCCCTTCACTGCTGGCCGTATGAGAACGCGCAAGCGCTCAGCGAGCTATGGAGAGGGCTATGCTCCGAGTTTCTCTGCGTGATAGACTCAGAAATGAGGATATCCGCAGTAAAACCAGAGTGACCGACATAGCCCAACGGATTAGTAAGTTGAAGTGGCAATGGGCCGGCCATATAGCTCGAAGAACCGATAACCGATGGGGAAGAAAGGTTCTTGAGTGGCAGCCTCGTACCGGTAGGCGTAGTGTAGGGCAACCCCCCACTAGATGGAGTGACGACCTGGTAAGACATGCAGGAAGTCAATGGATGCAGGTGGCTCAGGACCGTGCTTTGTGGCATTACTTGGGGGAGGCCTATGTTCAGCAGTGGACTTGTGAAGGGCTGTAATAATGATGATGATGAATGCAGAATACTTTGTGACCACTGAAGTCAAACATCAGGGGTAGTTTCAGGGAAAGATGGAATACCTCGTTACCAGTAAAAAGGGTCTCCAGTTCACTAAGTTCACCATACGAGACAGATCGGCATTAAGCTGTTATTTCACGTTGGAATGCAGTGAGTGCGTGGTCCTTCCCGGTCGGACCAACCTATTATTTGTGCTACAACTATAATGTAGCTGCAGCGTGGCTCTACAATGTATAAAGTACCAGGTAAAGTGTGCGAGTGTTTAAAAAAAACATTTGAAGTTAGGTCGAAACAAAGTTTATGATAATTGATAACATATGAATTTGCTTTTTCATTTTTTTGGTTTTTAATTTGTCTTGTTGTCGTACTTGCCGTATAGTGGCGGTTGAGAATATCCACTACCCCATATCTTCCCGTGGGTGTCGTAAGAGGCGACAGAGGGAGACAGGCAGGAGATGGGCAGCAGCATCTTCCTGATAACAACTGTGATATAATAAAAAACTGCGGTTGCCAATCCGCTCGCCAAGAGTGGCAACTATGGCAAATATTCCCCCCATGAATAAAGACGCAAACAAACGGCCTCCAGTCCCCGGCGGCCCCGCTATTCCTGGCTACAGTGGCGACCATGGTAACAGCGGGGCAGGGGGTGCTAAGAATCTCCGGTGGAGGTTCGGTTGCCACCTACGACGACTCGACCTGGCAACATATAACGCACGCACCCTGAGAAATGACGAGAAAATACTGGAGCTGGAAGAAGAGGTAGACAAGTTGCCCTGACATATTATTGGATTATCCGAGGTCCGAGGAGGAGGATACGGCAATCCTCGAGTCCGGCAACTTGTTCTATCACTGGGAGGGCGACCATCTGTCCCAAGGAGGTGTCGGATTTATCGTCGACAAGTCTCTTGTAAACAACGTTATAAAGATTGGGCGTGTGTCGACGAGGGTCGCGTACCTGATACTCAGAATCACCAAACAGTATTCGCTGAAGGTCATACAGGTTTACGCACCAACCTCGGCACATCCCGATGATTAGGTGGAGGAAATGTATGAGGATTTTCCAGAGCCATGCATTCCTCCAAAACCCACTAAACGGTGTTGATTGGACGCTTCAAAACAAAACTAGGCACAAGAGAAAGCGGTGAGCTGAACGTAGGGAAATTTGGAGTAAGGCAACGGAACCGAAGGGGCCAGCAGCTGGCCGACTTTATGGAGAAAGAGGGACTCTTTATGATGATATCTTTCTTCCAGAAGCGGCCCCACAGGAAGTGGGCCCGGTCGAGCCCCGACGGTTCAACAAAAAATGAGATTGACTTCATTATGACGACCAGACGCCAACTGTTCAGTAATGTCTCAGTGATCGCAAGGGTGAAAACCGGCAGCGATCACCGAATGGTTAGAGGCACACTGAACCTAAACGTTAAGTTAGAGAGGTCTCGTCTAATGAAGTCAACGCTCCGTCCCCCTCCTGCTCTAGTCCAGATTCCCGAAACCTTTCAGCTCGAGTTACGTAACCGCTTTCAGTGCCTACAAGATTGCAATGCAGTGGACGATATGAATGACAAGCTCGTGGAAACTGTCCATGCGGTCGGAGCTAAGTTCTGCAAGATACGCCGCAGAAGAACACAAAAACTCTCCGATCACACTCTTAATCTCATGGCTGTTAGACGGGAGATGAAGCTGCAATCGTCAACAGATTTGACAGTATACAGGCAACTGAACAGACATGTCTCCAAATGCATGCGAAGAGACTTACGCAACTTTAATACTGCTCGTATTAAAGAATCGATCGAGCGGAACCAGGGCTCCAAAGTCTTTGCCAGAGATCTGTCTGCCAGAAAGAGCCAACTGTCAAAGCTGAACACTGAGTGTGGCAACATCATTTCCGGGACACCTAAAATTCTGAGTGATATTGAGAGGTTCTATGGACAGCTGTACACATCATCGTTGGAGCCACACGCATGTGTGAGTAACGATCCAAGAGCCAGTCTTATCCGACACTATTCCGATGATATCCCGGACGTCAGTCTGAACGAGATTAGAATGGCTCTTCACCACCTTAAAAACGGCAAGGCCCCGGGCGAGGATTGAATTACAGCGGAGCATCTGAAAGCGGGTGGAACACCGGTACTCGAAGTCCTTCAGAAGCTCTTCAATTCCGTCCTCCATGGTGGCACTACTCCGGATGTATGGAGCAGAAGCGCAGTGGTCTTGTTCTTTAAGAAAGGCGACAACGCTCTCTTTCCGATTTCCCTTCTGAGACGCGTCTACGTGCTGTTTTTGAGAGTCATTACGAATCGTCTTGCACGCAGACTCGACGACTTCCAGCCTCCCGAACAAGCCGGTTTCCGAAAAGGCTTCAGATATAGACCATAGACCACATACATAACCTGCGGCAGATTGTACAGAAGACCGAAGAGCACAATCTGCCATTTTGCCTGGCATATGTGGACTATGAGAAAGTCTATGATTCCGTCGCAATTTGGGCGGTGCTACAGTCCTTTCAGCGGTGACAAGTTGACTGTCGGTATATCGAAGTGCTGAATTGTTTGTACAGTAGGGCTACGATGGCTATCCGAGTAAAGAACCAGAGTTCGAAACCTATCCAACTGCAGAGAGGTGTAAGACAGGTTGATGTTGTATCCCCGAAACTCTTCACCGCTGCATTGGAAGACGTTTTCAAGCTATTGAACTGGAAAGGATACGGTATTAACATCAATGGCGAGTACATCAATCACCTTCGATTTGCCGACGATATAGTCCTTATGGCAGAATCGCTGGAGGATTTAAGCACTATGCTACATCAATGGTGCCTCCCAACGGATAGGTCTTAAGATGAACATGGACAAAACAAAGATCATGTTTAATGTCCATGTCACACCTATGCCGGTAGTTGTTGGGAGCACTACGCTCGAAGTTGTTGACGAGTACGTTCCTGGGACAAATAGTCCGACTAGGTAAGTCCAATTTCGACCGAGAGGTCAATCGACGGATTCAACTCGGCTGGGCAGCGTTCGGGAAATTACGACACGTCTTCTCGTCAGGTATACCTCAAAACTTGAAAACTAAGTTGTACAACTAGTGCGTGTTGCCAGTGATGACCTACGGAACTGAGACGTGGTCCTTCACTGATGGTCATATGAGGTAGCTCAAGGTCGCTCAGTGAGCTATGGAGAGGGCTATGCTCGGATTTTTTCTGCGTGATAGACTCAGAAATGAGGATATCCGCAATAAAATCAGAGTGGCCGACATAGTCCGACGGATTAGTAAGCCTCAGTGCCAATGGGCCGGCCATATAGCTCGAAGAACCGATAACCGATGGAGAGGAAAGGTTCTCTAGTGGCAGCCTCGTACCAGTAGGCGTAGTGTAGGGCGACCCCCCACTAGATGTAGTGACGACTTGGTAAGACATGCGAAGTCGATGGATACAGGTGGCTCAGGACCGTACTTTGTGGCATTACTTGGGGGAGACCTATGTTGAGCAGTGGACTTGTGAAGGGCTGTAATGATGATGATGATGATGATATTTTGTCAATAGGCCTACCATATTGCTCGTATCACGGACAACCGATGAGGATGAAAGGTTCTCGAGTGGCAGCCTCGAGTAGATAGAGTGACGTTTGGTAAGATGCAGGAAGTCTATGGTTGCTCTGTTTATCTTTCAGCTCTATGGTTGCTGTGTTGCTATGTTGCTCTGGACCGTACTTTGTGACATTGCTTAGGGAAAGCCTGTGTTTAGTAGTAGACTTGTAATGATGATGAATGACAAATCAGCTAATGCAACATCTTCAGTACGTTCTGTTACCGAAAACTAACCTCTTATTTCTAAGAGTTATGAATTAAGGAAGAATCTTTCAAGCTTCTCCAATTAAAAATGACGCATTATATATTGCCTCGTTTCATTTTTAACACAGTTTTATTTTGTCCCACTCGGGGCACATAAACACATGCGAGCGATTTTAAAAAATCCTCGCGTGCATCCTGTGTGTGTTGTCTATACTCTGGTCCCCAGCTATGTCCTGTATCTTTGCAATACTGAACATAGAACTTTCCTATAAACTGTCTGATTTGAAGAAGGTTTTTTTTATTAGATTACTCGTATCAGATAAATGATGCTACCAATCTCCAATTTAATTTTCCCTTTATCGTTTCTAAGGACACCCACTTGTTACTTAACTTTTCTACTTTTTAAAAAATAAATAATCACTTTTCTTCACTTTTTTATAATATTAGAAACATAATTTACTCAATAGTATGTAATCTATATAGAAAAAATCAGTGAAGTTTTCAAAAACAATGTATTTTTTTAAGACAATATGTATGTACCACAAATACAAAAAAACACGTATTTTTATATACTTGGTTGCTTACTTAGTCATACGATTGTGAGCTATGTTCAAAATTTCAGTTTCTCATTTCATTTCAAGTCTCTATATAGGGAAGTTAATATTTTAAATTAAATTATTAATTTGAACCCAAAGGACATATACAAAAGTAAGTTAATAAAAACGTGGTAAATTATTATTTTTTATACTAATCTAGTGGTCTTGATGTGGATAGAACCGCGTTATTCGTGTAGGTACTATAGGTATAATTTATATGCCGATTGAGTGTCTATCCTCTGAATTTACAAGGCTTTCGTCAATATTAAATATTAAAATAAAATTTAAGATAACACCTACATATATGCCAATATTAGGTAAAGGTCATCTATGGTTTATGAGAGGATTCATGGAGCAGGAAAGTGTTTACACCAAGTTTTATTTTTTTTCTTTATAAAATAAGGATGACAAACGAGCACGCAGTCCACCTGATGGTAAGTGGATGCTGTGGCCCATAGACATCTACATTTATCCCCGATTAAGAATCAAAACGCAGATGCGTTGTCACCCCTGAGAACTAAGATTAAATGCCTCGTTACCAGTAAAAAGGGTCTCCAGTTCACTACGTTCACCATACGATACGGATCGGCATTAAGATGTTATTTCACGCTCATATTCGGTGAGTGTGTGGTCCTTCCCCGGTTGAGCCGACCTATTCTTGCTGCAACCTTGTCCTTGTGGAATCGGCTACCACCAGAGATTTTTCCATTACGTGGTAGAGCCGCTGCGGTTGTATTAGTAGTATAGTTGTAGCACGAATTGGTCGGCTCGACCGGGGATGGACAACGCTCTCACAGAATACCAGCGTAAAATAGTAGCTTAATGTTGCTGTGTTTTGTACGGTGAGTGTGAAGAACCGGAGGCCCTTTTTACGGCAAACAAGGCATTCCATCTTAGTTCTCACGGGTGACAACGCATACGCAATTTGATTCGTAATCGAGGATAGATGTAGATATATGGGCCACAGCAACCACTTACAATCAAGTGGACTGTGTGCTCGTTTGTCACCTTATCCTATAAAGAAGTGCCGATTTACGTGCTAGGAAAGAAAACTTTGAAATAAAAAGGAAGACAACATGTGAAGTTCACTAACACGCATTCCGGTATCGCAGCTGACATTTCCTAGCTTTAAAACCCTCTCAGAAATGAGAGGAGGCCTGTGTTCAGTAGTGCGACGTAGCTATACAGGCTGTAACTTTTAACTTCTTCTAATAACAAAGATCTCACAGTATTATCCAGTATCATCGTACTCACGTCATATTAATTCAATAGTGTAGATTCCAAAGTACTACCCAACATGGATAACTCGATAGTCGCTCGTTCGATCATAACTAACGATGTTATGCTTTAAGGCAGAGCTGAAGTCTAGATTATAGGTACGGCTCGATATCGATTGGGATATGATCTTGTTAGCGAAGTACCGGACGCCGAGCGCAAACTTTGAACCCCGTATTAGCATAAAACAAAAGTTTGATTGACTGGTGCACAAACTACACTACGTTTATGTTAGACCATATCATCCACTTTTAAGTTTAAATTAGAGGTAAAGTGACAAGTATATTATATTAGGTGCAAATAGAGAAATGGAATTGCATTATGATTTCTTAAATTTACGCAAACACTACACATAGGTTAAAATCTTATACGCATTTTATCGCGTTTAATTAACTTATTTTTAATTGGTGGTAATTGGTGGTGGTTAGTACCCATAGAATACTATAATACATACATAATAGAAAGAGGGAGTGCGTGCGGAGCCCGTGTAGCCACTAACATGTCACTAACACATCAATTCACACGTATATATGTCAACACAATCAATCGTTTCCAATTTTTGTGTCAAATGGCAAATTGTGCTATTATTACGTGTCGAAAGAACAGCGGGAAATGGAATAATTATATAAATAATAAACAAAGGCGAAATATTTTACAACTAGTAAGTCGAAACTATTTATATTTTGTAAATATTAGAAACAAAAAGAAAGAAATATTTATGTGTCAAAAACATTAATCAAAAGTCTAAAATGTGTTTGTAGTAGTGATAACTGATAATACGACATAATTATTTGTATTTGTGCTCCCTGCGACGCCAATTTTCCTACAAAGTAAGGTTGATAGCCATTCTATTCTGTATTATAGTATTCTATGTTAGTACCCATGGTCACGGAGGGAACTGAAATAATTGTCGTCCTAATGTCATAGTTAGCTAGGCTAGCTTTAATTTTTGAATATTAATTTTTGGTCAGATCTACGCAGAACGAGCTTACAGTATCCTGAAGTCTTGCAGTGGTATGCTTGGGTTTGGATTTAATTTTGTTAATTATAGGATCCCAAGCAGATGGCAGCACCCATTTATCTTCTCTATTGAAATTAGGATGTTTTTTTAATTTTAATAGCGTCGTGTATCACATTTAGTGGAATCGGCGTTCTGAAAGATAATTAAACACCTAAAAACTTTATAAGTGGTTTTATTCAAGGGGATTGCATTACTTAATTTCCCTCTCGACCAGGCACTCAGGTAGTCACATCACTTTCGTTATCAATTTTCAAATAAAACGGTTTGCTACATCGTTTGTCATGCGTACAGCAAAACATAATCAGTTGCCAGCATCTCTCTTTCCATTAGAATACAATGTAGGTCTTCCATGTAAGAGTGAATAGGCTTTTGTTAAATCAGTGCACTCCATCTTCGGCTGCATCACCACTTACCATCATGTGGGATAGTAGTCAATGTCTGGCTTATATCATCATCATCATTACAGCCCTTCACAAGTGCACTGCTGAACATAGGCCTCCCCCAAGTAATGCCACAAAGCACGGTCCTGAGCCACCTGCATCCATCGACTTCCTGCATGTCTTACCAGGTTGTCACTCCATCTAGTGGGGGGGGGGGGCCCTACAAAAAAAAACTACGCCTACCGGTACGTGGCTGCCACTCGAGAACCTTTCTTCCCCATCGGTTATCGGTTCTTCGAGCTATATGGCCGGCCCATTGGCACTTAGGTTTACTAATCCGTCGAGCTATGTCGGCCACTCTGGTTTTACTGCGGATATCCTCATTTATGAGTCTATCACGCAGAGAAAATCCGAGCATTAGCCCTCTCCATAGCTCGCTGAGCGACCTTGAGCGTCCTTATATGACCATCAGTGAAGGACCACGTCTCGGTTCCGTAGATCATCACTGGCAACACGCACTGGTTGTACAACTTAGTTTTCAGGTTTTGAGGTATACCTGACGAGAAGATGTGTCGTAATTTCCCGAACGCTGCTCAGCCGAGTAGAATCCGTCGATTGACCTCTCGGTCGAAATTGGACTTACCTAGTCGGACTATTTGTCCCAGCTAAACATACTCGTCAACAACTTCGAGCATAGTGCTCCCAACAACTACCGGCATAGGTCTGACATGTACTAATGTCCATGATCTTTGTTTTGTCCATGTTCATCTTAAGACCTATCCGTTGGGAGACACCATTGAGGTCATTGAGCATAGTGCTTAGGTCCTCCAGCGATTCTGCCATAAGGACTATATCGTCGGCAAATCGAAGGTGAGTGATGTACTCGCCATTGATGTTAATACCGTGCCGTAATAATGGCTTATATTTAATAGTATTATTAGCTGAGTCAGTAGTATTTTCTGTAGCGGTAAGATTCTTTTCCGTCCTATGAGTCCATCCAGAATGGTCTAACTTGTTTCTGCTGCCGGAATAGTAGTTCTAACATTGTTGTGTTTTGATCTGAAAGGTATAGGATGATTTGAGGCATTCCATTTAATTTTTTTTATAGAATTAGGGTGACAAACGAGCACATAGTCCATTTGCTGGTAAGTGGATGCTGTGACCCATACATCTACATTTAGCCTCGATTAAGGATCAAAATGCAGATGCGTTGTCACCCCAGCCAGGCTAGCACGGGCAAGGGACAAAAAATTATCCCCCGATTATATCCACTGACAAGAGATAAAATTATCTTATCCCTATGCCAGAGTTTTATCCACCCTGCGAGCATGGGCCTATGGTGGATATAATATTTACAGTAGGTATAACAGGAGTTAAACTTATCTCCGCAATTATAGCATTTATAAGAAAATTAGAAAATACATCAAAATTGATATTTACTCTAAGTCACAAAGTCATTATTTTTTTATGTTTGGTCGAGATTTTGACAACGTAAAGTTTTAAGTTCTTTTAAATAAACAAGTAAAATAACGTTTTCTGTTCTTAAAATCGGTTTATTTATATTAAAATGAGTGATAAAAAAGTAAGTATCTATAATATCACATAAAATGTAAATTAACGACTATATTATATGAAAGCGAAATGTAAATTTAAATAATTTTCTCTACAATCTTTTATCTTTACAAATAATTGATATTATTTTATGACCTTTTCCTCTATATTTATCGCCAATTATTTATTTTGTGATAGAGTCAACATAATATATTTGACCTTATTTTTCAGAGTATAGACGAAAGGCTCAAATTGCATAATAATCTTTTGTGTAAGCAAAATAAATTACTTCATACACAGAATGCCCACCTAAAAGGATGAAAAGGTAATCATACAAATAAATTTTGGTTGAAGTATGTATTTATTAATCTTCTCTTTTTGTCGAGTAATTGTCAACATCCTGGTTTGCTCTGCAGATGTTATGAGTTGTCCTTTGGTTGTTCCATTGGAATTTTGCAATTTACAAATTAAATTAATGATTAGTAAACAAGCATTCCAATAGTAATTATGTATGTGACGATATACTCAAATAAAATGTACATATATTTACCAAAACAACTTTGATGTTGCATGATATTGTAGTGTTCCATAAGTATAATATATTAGTTATTAAGCTCTGAGGTTTGAGCTTGAATTTTTGAATTGAAATAAATATAATACAACTATTCTTTATTTAGAAAAAACTTGATTATTAGATTTTAGGAATTGAAATATATCAACATAGTTGCAGTCAATAGCCCCAAGAATATCTGGCAGACCATGCTCTGCTAGGCATTCTCTTGCTACGTTTTGACTTGCTTAATATACTCCCGGAAATGATATTCACTTCAGTATTAGTTAAAAAAATGAAAGACGTAGATGCACTGGAACTTGTATTTACACACACAAGAGGTTAATTATTATTATTAGATATATTTTCCTCTATTCTATCTCTATTCTAACTCTATTCCATATCTCTATATTATATATATTTTCCTCACATTCTAATGATGACCTCAATAACTTGGGTCAGGTAACTTGCAGATTATATGTTGCTTAAACAACAGCCATTATTGGTCTTGGCTTGTACCTCTCTGGTAACTACCATCTGTCAAGAGACTTAAAGATGTAAAGTAACTACACAGAAAAAAATATTAAGATAAGTTAGCCACATGTATTGATTGCAAATATACGATGTTTTTGCACAAGATGATTATAATAGATGCTTACTTTAATATGCACTGGTAGTCCATTCACAGAATTAATAGGCTTTCATATAATTCTTTATACAAATACAAAACACAATCTTTGAGCATCCGAAACCGGCGTAGTAATTCGCTGTCGGAGAATTCCAATGGATTAAGTACTCTGATCACTTAATTTTTTTTCTTGTTTTACAATTTCTTATACGAAAATATAGTTGCAGTAGGCTCGAGACATCTTTTTTGTATTAAAATGGTTTGAAGATAAACTTAAAAACGATGGTAAAATTGTCGCTTTCGAATGTCAAAAAAGGATATCTTTTTCTCTTTCCATGGGCTTCATGCTACGGATATATGTCTACTCGTTATATCAAACGGGGATATACTTTTCCTTTCCCCTGTTACCGTACTCTGGCTACTCGCATAGGGATAAGATAGTTTCATTTCTTGTCAGTGGATATAATCTGGGGATAAAATTTTGTCTCCTGCCCATGCTCGCAGAATGGATAAAACTGAGCAAAGGATAAAAATTTTATCCTCTCCTCTGCCCATGCTAGCCCGGCTGAGGATTAAAATGGAATGCCTTGAATCCAATAAAACGAGACTCCGGTTCTCTACACTCACCATACGAAATATAGCAGCATCAAGCTGCTATTTTCCGCTGGTATTCTGTGAAACGTGGTCCTTCCCCGGTCGAGCCGTACCTTTCGTGCTACAACCATAATATAGGTGCACCATGTCTCTACCATGTATAAAAGTTTTGCGAGTAGTTCTCCGAGTTGGCAACGCAGTGTAGCCTTCTTTATTCGAAGTTGGCTGCAGGTGTTGGTGGTGTAGTAGCCACTTACCATCATATTAAAAAAGACTGCTCAGTTGGTTTAGTGGTTGTAGTAGTGCGACTGCTGATCATGAGGTCCTGGGTTCAAATCCCAGGTCGGGAAAAAAAATCAATTATTGAGTTTTTCCGTCAAGAAATTCTCAGTAGCTGTCCGGAGTCAGAAAAATGGCGGTGATTCACCCCCGTGCTTTGGAAAGCACGTAAAGCCGTTGGTCCTGCGCCTGATCTCTCTCCGGTCGTGTCGGTTTACCGTCCCATCGGATTATAAGAGTGAGGGAATAGAGAGTGCACCTGTGCTTTTGCATACACTTGGGCACTATAATCCTGTCCTGCGCCGATGACTAGCCTCTTTGAGGCAGGCCCGTGGCCGAACTTCGGTCTGGAGGACATATATATTAAAAAAGGCAGACGTTCATTAATTTCTGCTTTACGTAATTGAAAAAAAGTCAATTAAGAAGTTATTATGCCTAATTACTCCGGCGACCCTTAAACCGTATAAAAGACGCTCATATAAATTCACCAATAGACGTCTTGATTGCGCATTAAGGCGCGTGCACACCCGCGCCACTGTAAAAAAGTTATTGTCGACCATAACGCCGTCCATTACCGTAATGAATTATGTGTAGGGCCGTTAATCTGTCCTCAGACATCACTCCTCATCTCATCGGCAATTAGAAGTAATTGAATATTAAGGCGGTCGAATGATTGCTTATAAAACAGGAAATTGTGCGGATCGGAGTGTGTGGAAGCGACTTAAGAGACGAGTTAGGAAAATAAAGTATATTATATTGTGAATGAGTGGATTGATTTGTAATAGCAGCTTATATTTATTTAGATAAAATTACCATAAAATAAATACAATACATAGTTGTGAGGGTTTACAAATGTCCACTACTCCATATCGTCCCATGGGTTTTACGAGGGCGGCACTGAAAATTTCGGGAATCAAGGAAGTGACACAACATTACTATTTAAAAATGTATTTATTGCTTTTCGAAGTATTTTCCGCGAAAGACACTTTTTTCCATACATAATCAATCATTGAAGCAACCATTCCATTCGGAAGTTGGGGTCACCAAAATGGCCGTTTTGTAGGCGTCCACAGCTTCTTCAGGTGATGAAAATCTCTCCACGCAATTTATTCTTTATTTTAGGCTTAGGTCGGGGTTGTACGGCGGATGGTCTAATAATTCTATGTTTTCTTACTCTAAAAACTCTTTTGTTCTGTGTGCGGTGTGAGAACTCGCATTGTCGTGATGGAGGATGATGCGGCGGTTGCAGTTCTCTTTACGGAGTTCAGAAACGACCTGTGGCAAACAAATGCTAGCATACTGTTCTTTGTCCATCAAGAGGAATAGTCGTAACAACGTGGCCATCGGTTGTAGTGGAGCGACAAACGTGGCCACCATTTTTTTTTTGCAACACTCCGTGAACGAACAATTTTTGTTGGCTTTAACTCATTTTCGAATACCCAAACTCGTGACTGGTTTTTTGTTTCGGTTTCGTACGCATATATCCAGGATTCGTCACCTGATACGATGTTGTATACAGCATTTGAGGATCCTGCGTGGAATCTTTCGAGAGTTCTAACGCACCGTATAACGCGAGCCGCTTTTTGCTCTTCACAGGGCGAATGCGGTATCCATCGGGAAAACAAATTTTACACCTAATTGTTCATGCAAGATTATTTGTATTTAACTCATGCCAATGTCTAAAGTTTCTTGAATTTCGCGGTGTGTCACATATCGATCTTCCCCAATCAGATTACGCACAGCCTCAACGTTTTCTTGAGTGACTGCAGTTTTTGGACGATCTTGACGGGGATCATCACTGAGCTTGAGTCGTCCACGTTGAAATTCAGCAAACCAGCGATAAATTGTGGTTTTGGATGCTTCATCACCAAATGCAGAAATCATCCGGTCAACACACTGTTTTTGTGTTAAACCACTTCGAAAGCCATAATAAATCATCGCTCTTGAATTTTCTCGAGTCAATTCCATTTTCTCAACGACTAAACAAGTTAGACAAAACCTTGTGACAAGACCGAGAATCCTTTTTTAAATAAATAAATGGTATTCAATTTTTAAAACCAATGAGTTTTCAATTAAAAAGATTTTAATATGACAGGAACAGTGGAAATATTCCATTGCCGATACTTTTAGTGCAGCCAAGTATTGTAAAAGGCGACAGAGAAAAACCCATTAGCAGAAGGGCAGAATTATTTTATGATAAAAAGAATAAAAATCACAACACGTAAGGAAGAGAAAAACAAACACGTTATAAATGGTAGTGCCACGCTGTAGCTGTATTATGGTTGCAACACGAGTGGGTCAGCTCAACCGGGGAGGGGCCACGCTCTCACAGAATACTAGCATAAAATAGCAGCTGCTGCTGCTATTTTTATAGTTAAATATAAGTCATCCTTACATCATAGTGATCTTCACAGAAGTGTAGTCTAGTTTATGTAGACAATGTATTCGGGTACCTTCTTGTCAGTTTTAACCAAGTATTTCTTATATTTAAATCAGTTGGCACTTGAACCCATAACTTCGCCGGCATTCTCATGCTCGTATTTTTGCATTCAGACACAACATTCCAATGATAAAGATGATAACTCATTATTAAACATCCAAAATAATCTTATTCCTTTGCAAAATCGGCAAAATCCTAGGGCAGCAGTAGACGTTACGAGCTTAACAGCATGGCGACTAGCGTTTTCGTGCGAAAATTAAAAACGATAAATTAAAAGTAATTTTTATGGCACTATTCGGTTTATAAAATTATATAAAGATTATAGTGATTTATTATCACTCTACGATTCACGAAAAACTATTTGAGACCACGTCAACGTGTGTTTCCCACAATATTTTCTTACTAATACGCAATGTCAGTAGCATCAACGTCTAAGACGTTTCACTCGTTGTAAGATGAAATAGCCATAAATACGACGCTTGGCAGGTGGGTTGGCATTCGCAGTAACAAACACCATGCACCTTAGACGCTGCCCCTTGTCGTCGGCTTGGATATTTTTCTCTGACGTAAATGAGATGGTGATACTGCCATCTAAATGTGGCTATTAAATTTTCGTGGCTGTTTTTTTTTTAATAGAGTTATATCTATATTGATATGATGTGTTTATAAATATTTAAATTCAAGTTTTTTTATAGAATAGGAATGACAAACGAGCACACGGTCCATCTAATTGTAAGTGGATGCTGTGGTCCATACATCCACATTTATCCTTGATTAGGAATCACCCCTGAGGACTAAGATGGAATGCGTCGTTAAAAAAGAGTATCTGGGTCTCTACAGTGTAGAGAACCGGCGACCCATTTTACTGGAAACGAGGCATTCCATCTTAGTCCTCACGGGTGACAACACATCTGCATTTTGATTCGTAATCGAGGATAGATGTAGATGTCTATGGGCCACAGCAACCACTTACCATCAGGTGGACTGTGTGCTCGATTGTCACCCTATCCTATAAAAAAAAAACACTCACCGTACGAATCACAGCAGCATTAAGCTACTATTTTACGCTGGTATTCTGTGAGAGCGTGGTCCTACCCCGGCAAGCCTTCTCATTCGTGCCACAACAATAATATAGCTGCAACGTGGGTCTACCACGTATAAATATCAACAATTTAAAGTGTCTAAATAAATCGTATAATGGTGGTGTTAGAATATGCACTACCTCACATCGTCCCGTGGGCGTCGTGAGAGGCGACAGAGGGAACCTGAAAGAGGAACGGGTAGCAGAGCCTTCCTAATAGTGACTAAAATAAAAAATAAACTGCGGTTGCCAAGCGTGGCAACTATGGCAAATATCGCCTCTATAAGGCAATCTATGGAGGAGGCCTATGTTCAGCAGTGGACTTTATTAGACTGTAACGGTAATCGTGTAAAGGTGCAACGCACACTTGCGCGCGAAAACGCTATTTTCGCACGCTAGTGTGCGTCATGCCACATTAAGACCGCTAAACGATCGCCGATAGTCGCGACTTTTACGGCGAATAATTCACGTTGCGCGCGATACGAACGCTGTTATGGACAATTATTATTTTACATTTCTTCCTCTATTGCTGCACTTTGTTGACACGCGCGTAAAAATGTGAAATGTATTCGCAATTGATAACTTCTACCTACGAATACATTTACATATTTTTACGACGCCAACTTGAAATGAGAGCGACGGAGGAAATATTTCAATACAATACGAACAAGAGATCTGAAAACTTTAATGGATGAAGCGTCTCCAAAGATATAATAAATAAAATGATACGATATTGTGAGCTTTCCGTGGGGTAGCGGCATAATATAATCCTTCAAACTATTTTTTTTAAATATAATAAAATAATAATAATGTTGTCTATACCGAATTCCGATCACGACCTACCATCGGCACAGGACAGGATCATAGTGCACGAGTGCATGTACAAGCACAGGTGCACTCTCTACTCCTTCACTCTCATAGTCCGATGGGACGTTAATCTGACAAACAGATAGATCAGGCGCAGGTCCAACGGCTTTACGTGTTTTCCCAGGCACGGGGATGAGACACCGCCAACTTCCTGACTCTGGCCTTCTACTAATAATTTCTTGACAGGAAAATCCAATAACTGATTTGGGCCCGACCCAGAATTCAAACCCGGGACCTTATGATTAGCAATAGAATTTACGACGACAAGGCCAATGAGACCTTAACCATGCGCTGTCACCTGGTTGAGCCCCCAAAAAACACTCCTTGCATTTTCATTAGGGCGTCACTCCATTGGTGGCGGTGTAAGAATATCCACTACCTCGTGTCAACCCGAGGGTGTCGTGAGAGGTGACAGAGGAAAAATAAACAGGACGTGGGCAGCAGCATTCTCATGACAACGATAAGAACGGTCGCCGACCCGCTTGCCAAGCCGACCAGAATTGAATAGCAGTTTAAAATAGCAGCGTGATGCTGCTGTGTTTCGTATGGTGAGTGTACAGAACCGGAGACATTTCTTACTGGAATCGAGGCATTCCATAGTAGTCGTCAGGGGTGACAACGCATTCGCATTTTGATTCTTCATTGAGGATAAATGTGGATGTATATGGGCCACAGCATCCACTTACCATCAGGTGAACTGTGTGCTCGTTTGTCACGCAAAGCTATAAAAAAGCATGGCAATAGTGGTAAAATCCCCTAATGGGGCTATCTATGAGGGAAGCCTATATTCATAAGTGGACTTTTATAGACTGTAATAAATGGATGGACGTATTTACCACCACTGGCCCCCTGCTGAACATAGGTCTCCCCCAGATTTTCTCATAGCGGGCATATTTGCCATAGTTGCCACTCTTGGCAAGCAGGTTTTTTTGGTTTGCATTTTTTTAGTTATCATTAGAAAGACGCCGCTGCCCCATCTCCTGATTTGTGTCCCTCTTACGTCATCGCCGGGATGACATGACACCGCCTCTACACGAACGTATTTACTTTGTACAAAATGAACCCGCAGAAATATAACAATATCAATTCCAAGGTATCAAGTCACATTCAGTCAATAATACTTAAGGATAGCGGATTCTCTTATTTATTTACTCGCACGCTACAATTTACATACAAGAACCAATTCAATTCCCGCGCTCACGGCGTTCGCAGGGATTAAGGCTCTATTTCCCCCCTACTGCCCCCCCAAAAGACTATTTCCCACATAATCCCTATAAATCCACTTTATATTCATCCACCTTAAAGGCCGCAATAAAAGTCTCTAGTGTATACAATTTTTTTCGTATCCGTTCCGCCATTGGACTTAATACTGAATTAATATCTTCAATATATTAAAGACATTTTATTTAGGGCTTGGTACTATTAATTTTTAATCGTATTTACTCTCCGTGTAGTGGCAATGTAAGAATATCTACTAACCCATATCCCGTGGGTGTCGTAAGACAGGGACGTGGCGACAGGGGGAAAGCGAACAGGAGATGGGCAAAAGCAGCGTCTTCCTAATAACCACTAAAAATAATAAACTGCGGCTGCCAACCCGCTTACCAAGCGTGGCAACTGTTGCAAATAATTCCCCCCTATGAGGCAAACTATAGGAGGCCTATGTTCAGCAGTGGGCTTTAACAGTTTGTAGCGGAGTAACGGTTTACTCTCTACACCAATTAAAATTATCATTACTGCTATAGATTAAAAAATAACTGATGAACATGCAGTTCACCTGATGTGAAATGATAACAGTCTAAGGACACTTGCAAAAAATTAAAATAAAAAGGCTACAGAAATGATGGTCACCTCCAAGAACCAAGAGGGAATGCCTCACAGCCTATAATTATACTGCGCCCGTATTCCTTTGTTCGGTATCGCGGACACTACTGTTTGACGACAAAGGTAGGTAATGGTGTGTGTGATCGATCTTTAACAATTACAGTAAAAGAAAACATTGTAGGAATAAGTGTCATATAAATGTATGTTTAAGGTTTAATTTTATTGCAGCTAATATAAGCATCAGTCAAGAGATGTAAAATGAATATTTATCGCATATCGAGTGTCCGTTTACTATCTAATGCCCAGAAATTAATTTTATCTGGGATTCAGACTCAGGATCCTATATCATCAGCTGCGTACCACTTAACAATGCAGTTGTAATCGTGCCACTTATTTAAATAACCACTGGAAGTATCGGTGAGAGACTTGCCCTCGATACAAATTTCTATACTGCGTCGATATAAATTTGCCTTAACAGTTGTATTATAATCTCGCACAGAACATAAGATACATGGAGTTATATTGATTTAAGAAATTTATAAATAACATGAAATAAATATATCAAAACAAATATATATATATATATATATATATATATATATATATATATATATATTAAGATGTATCAGGATCCTGACAAATATAATTCTTTTGTCTCTGCCCACCCCTTTTCCTAACAGGCGTGAGAGTTTATGTAAGTATATGTAATTATGTCGATCCGGCATTGAGTTAAAATGAAGAACCGTGAAGAATTTTCACATATGAGGAACATTTTATTTGACTACAGATAATACCAATATATGTATAATCCAGCCTAAAAATTTTTAGGCATCAACGCACTTTCAAATATGCACTCTGCGCCCTGTATTGGTAGATTTATTCGTTAAACACAATTTATAACATAAAAGCAAGGACCATCGCACTAGTAGCTCAAGATCTTACTACTCATGTTCATACTAATAAAATTTCGATATGTTTCGAGGATATTTGAAGTTTAAAGCAAGTGAGTGCTTTGAAGCAATAACATATTACTGATAAAACTTGTGCGTTTCTGTTCAACTATGAATGTTATTAAAAGTAAGGAAATACAAATTTGATATCTACTTCCACTTTTCATACCAGCCAACTATAATAAATCATTTTAATGTATCATTTTAAATAATTAACAAAAAGAAGTTTCGCTTACGTACTTTTGAATAAAAGCTTCAATTCAACTTTTGCCCGTATATTTCAGTTATTTATTTGTGCAACGTATAAATTTTTATATTAAAAGTAAGGAATATTCGATATTTTCTTACATTTGCGAAATCTACCAAGCATAAATTGTAAAGGTGTGTATGATCTTAACCCGTTACCGCATACCAAGCCATTTATGGAATCAATAGTTTATGATTTTTTCAAGCCTAATGAAAAACAAAATCTTTTTTCATAATACCTTAAAAGAAGAAGCATATTTGTCGTTATTTCGAATGTAAATTATTTGTTCATGTTCATTAAAAATTTTTAACTTTATTTAGGTTATTTGTAACACGTGTGGTCGGCTGGTGTTACAAAAATAAGTGCAAGTTTTGGGATTCAAAATAAAATACTAAACGGTAAGTAAAACTTATTAAAAAAATAAAAATATATGCTTCATACCCTCTAAATTAAGAATCTTTGTGGTTTATTTCAATGCTTAGCTTTTTTCTCATTCTTATTTGTTCTTTTATCAATCTGCCATATTGGGATTCCTATGCGTTACTGTAAAAAACACTACTATTATGTTTGGCTTCGTTTGCGTTCAAGATTATTACTCGAATATTTCAGAAATTCCTTTTGTGCCTTTATGGAAAATACAAACATTTTAATATTATTACTAGTGATGGCAACTTGAGCTACGATGATATTTCTTCTAACAGTGACGATGATTTTGAACCTAACTATTCGCCAGCCTCAAAAAATACATATTCCTGATCTGAATGGAAATGGCTTTCAACTCAAAGGTAACTCAGAATTACTGGAGATAATGCAGCTAGACACACCAGTCGAATTTTTTAGTTTTTTATTTAGGGGCGGCACTCCCATCAACTTGCCTGATTCTCCAGTACCTGCAAAAAAGCCTTGAAAGACCTCTGCCTGACATCAAGAGCTTCCTTTGTTTTCAGCACGTTGTAACAGAATTATTTATTTTCCCATTTGAGAGAAAAATACCCGATAGATAAATTCAGTATTGTTCAAAATATCGTTCTTTTACTAAATGTAATATTTATTTATGTTTAACGACAAACGCAATTGTTTCAAGGAGTTCCACCAAATATAATTCATATTTTTAAACACATACGAAGTCATATATGACTCCTAGTAATAACTTCTAATATATGTATAAGTTCATTATTTTTTATTTCAATATGATCTCATTATATAAGCCCTATTAAACACTATTTCGTAAAAAATAATTTTTATTCCATCTCTTTAATAATTCATGCGGTAAGGGGTTAATAATAAATTCATTTTTAATATCTAATAAATGAAGCACAAAGACATCTGCGCGTCTTTCACTGTCCAATACAACGCGGCGTGTAATTCGCACTTTGTATTCATACGCGGAGACCGTTTACTCGCGACACGCGGCTACGTCACGACCTTTCAAAATTTCATTTATTGCGCACTTTTACCGATAAAATCTCATTTTAATAATGCTTGAAACATGAATAGTAGATTGACTTTTTTAGTACCTAGATATCAAATTATACATTTACGCGAGAGAAAATAAGTTACAGGCTGTGATTTTTACGGACTAGTAAACTGAAATGGCAATGGATCGGCCTTTATTTCAAATAACCGACAACCAATAGGGAAGGTAAGTCCTCGCAACCTCGTACCGGTAAGCAAACTGCAGGGCGTCCCCCTTCACACTAGACGAAAAAGTGACGACCCGGTAATGCAAAAAGTCGATGGATTCAGGTGGTTCATGACCGTGCCTTGTGTCACTCGTTGGGGCAGGCTTATGTTCAGCAGTGGATTTGTGAAGGGCTTTAATAATTATAATGATGATGTGATTTTTTTAACAGTAAAAACATTGTGAGTGATGTGAATATTCACTACCACATATCATCCCGTGGGTGTCGTAAGAGGTGACAGAGGGATACAAATCAGGAGACTGGCAGCAGCATCTTCATAATAACAACTAAAAATAAAAAACTGCGGTTGCCAATCCACTTGCCAAGCGTGGCAGCTATGGCAGATATCATACCTTTGAGACAATCTACGGGAGGGGCCTATGTTCGGCAGTGGACTATATAGGCGGTAACGGTAACGGTACGGATAACTGACAGTCTAAAGGTTTTCCATAATGGCGGCGTAGTATAAGTGTCGCAGTCATCTGGATGAATCTGCTATTTCATTGAATGACTAGCGCGTTCATAGAATGACGACATTTAATTGAATGTCTAAAGGACAACTCGTCAACTCGTTGAATGCAACGTTCAACGTCTTGACTGAATCATATTCAGCCGCTGTGTCTTATACAACATTGCAACTATTCTGTAATATCAGCGACAGTAAGTTAGGGTGCGGCTAAAGCCGCGTATTTTTATATAATATATAAATATATAATTTGAAATCCCTGACTGATTTGACGTCCGCTCTGTTCAAAGGGCTATGTTACAATCCGCTAACTAGACGGACGTTGTGTGACGCTTGTTCAATCAACGTTCGACCTAGCCATTCAATTAAATGTCGTCATTCAATGAACGCGCTAGTCATTCAATCAAATAGCAGATTCAACCAGATGACTGCGACATAACCATCACTCCGTTTTGTCTCTAGGGTATCATAGGAGTCGACTATATTATATACTAAAAAGGTCTTAAATTTTCCGATCGACGGCGATGTAAAATACTCAGAACAGTGATGAGAGCAGGGTCTAGGGTGCGAAACGTCTCTTACAGCGGTGATCTATCCAACGTTTGGCTTTTGAGGAAAATCCTTTCTCTATTGTGAGAGCTGCATTTTTTTTTATGAGCTGAAGATGATGAAGAAGAAGAAAAGGGATGTAAAGGGAAAGGTAGAAAGGTGTCTGCAATAGTGTTTCTGATGTATATTAATTATAGGTTTATCCCTTAAGATTTATTTTTTTATATTAGATTAGGAGATCCTTTTTACTGGAAACGAGGCATTCCACCTAAGTCCTCACGGATGACAACGCATTTGCATTTTTATTCGTAATCGAGGATAGATGTAGATGTCTATAGGCCACAGCAACCACTTACCATCTGGTGGGATGTGTGCTACTTTGTCATCCTATCCTATAAAAAAAGATCAGAAACGTCTAAACGTCCATTGAAAAACTTCCATTAAAATAAAAACGTGTAGTGGCGGTGTAAGAATATCTTCTACATCCTGACATCCCATGTGTCAAGATGTGCAATGGTATATTCTGGATAACAACTCGAAATAATAAAAAAAACTGAAGTTGCCAACCTGCCTGCGGAGCTAACTAACCAAGCCTACTATGACTAAATCTTCTCTATGATGAAATCTTATTTTTTACGTGGTAGAGCCAAGCTGCAGCTATACTACTAGTATAATAATAATAATGTCCTCAAGACCGAATTTCGGCCACGGCAGCCTGCTTCAACGGAGGCTAGCCAACGGCGCAGGACAGGATTATAGTGCCCAAGTGTATGCGGAAGCACAGGTATGTAAAGTTACAGCCTATATACGTCCCACTGCTGGGCACAGGCCACCTCTCATTTCTTAGAGGGGTTTTTAGGGCAAGGAATAGTCCGCCGCACTGCCCCAATGCGTGTTGGCGAACTTCACATGTCTTCGAAATATTTTTTTTTCTTATTTCTAAAACACGCAGGTTTCCTCACGGTGTTTTCCTTCACCGCCGAGCACGTGGTAAATCAGCACTTAAAATTGCAATTAACAATTTCATTGGTGCCGGCGGGGATCGAACCCGGTTTGCTCGCGTATTGAGCACAGGTGCACTCTCTATTCCCTCACTCTCATAATCCGATGGGGCGGTAAACCGACACGACCGGAGAGAGATTAGGCGCAGGACCAACGGTTTTATGTGATTTCCGAGGCACGGGGGTGAGACACCGCCATCTTCTTGACTCCGGGAAACTACTAAGAATTTCTTGCCGGAAAAACTCAATAATTAATTTTTTGGCCCGACCCGGGATTCTAACACAAGACCTCATGATCAACAGTCGCACTACTACAACCACTTGACCAACGAGGCAGTTATTACTGGTTTAGCAATTACTGGTATAGTTGTAGCATTAATGGGTCAGCTCGACCGGAGAAAGACCAAGCTCTCATAGAAAATAGCAGCTTAATGCTGCTGTGTATCGCATGGTGAGTGTAGAGAACCGGAGTCCCTTTTTACTAGAAACGAGACATTCCATCTTAGTCCTCAGGGGTGACAACACATCTGCGTTTTGATTTATAATCGAGGATAGATGTAGATGTCTATGAACCACGGAAACCACTTACGATCAGGTAGACTGTGTGCTCGTTTGTTACCCTTATCCTATAAAAAATCTATAACATATTTACATCAATGGATGGATGAACTGGAAATAAAGCTTCAAGTGTATTTTATATACTTCACTCTGACAAAGAAGCAACTACGCTGTAACAGTTGATTTTTCTCATATCTGAATATACAAATATTCTCTTTCCATTTCGAAACTGAACCGGTATATTGCAGGGAACCCCGCGCATGAGAGTCGTCAACAACAATCAGGTTAACTCAACGGCCATATATTTACATAAATAACAAACAAAAAATCTCACAGCAGGCCTCACTGAGGGGCAGTCCATGTTATCGTTCGTCCGTCCACTCCCTCAACTATTAACTTATGAAAATAAGCTACAATAACACTATGTTTATTTTACGTTATTTCTTTCTTGGGAGATTTGCGATGGAATGATTCGTAAAGGGAAAGCCTTGCAAGTAGAATAAGGATAACAGTTCTACACTTTCTTAATAAAATACAGAAAAACTATTCTCAATGGTTAACAATAATATAATAAATTATTTCAATATTTTATACAACACTATCGATACGATTGTTTCTGGACCTCGACAACAGCGCCACCTATCAGGCCCAAATGAGTTTTGCTTTAAAAGCTCAATTGGAGCGAGACTAACGGACATTAATCGATTTTTATAATATATAAAAGAAGAAGAAGATATATTACCCTAAATTAAAAAAAAACTTAAATTATTATACAGTTCTACTCCCTACAGTGTAGTGCCAAGAATGCTGGCTATGTTTCCTCGTTTAATGCCTATATTTAACTTCTAAGCGAGAAAAGAGCTAGTCTTCGTACCACCAGCAGCGACGACCAGTCGTAGACTATACAGTTTCTTTAGGAACTCCACAACACATGAACCCTACTATTTATTTATTTATTACTTATTTAAGCTTTATTAAACACTTTATAATAAGGGATATAAAGGGCGGACTGAATTCCTTATCGCATTCTGTGCCGGTCAACCCTGGATGATTTGAGAAACTATGGCAGGTGTGAACAATCACTTTATATACTCTTAGTTTATAAAAATGTAATAAAGATATAATACACAATAAAATGTAAATAAGTAGAATATATACAATGTACTTAGTAAAAATATAGATACTTAATATCTACTATATAGTATAGAATAAATAATAAATATATAATCTATCTTATCAGTGATTAACTAATTTCTCATATCTGTAATCTTATCGAGTGATATAAAAGTCAACAAAATATAGTGGCATAGTTACGTATATTAATATTACGAGTGTATATTTAGCAGCATCCACTTACCAACAGGTGGACTGTGTGCTCGTTTGTCATCCTAATTCTATTAAAAAAAAGATAAAGAATATGTACGTAACAGAACGTTAACGTACGGAATTTAAAATAAGTTAATATACGCTATAAAATCCGTAAAAACTATTTTTATTTAAATGTGATAGAAGATGTGCGAACACTACATCGCGCAAATATAAGAAATCATTATAGAACAGTAACGTGTTTTAACGAAAATAGAACAGTATTAACTACCCTATCCCCTCGTGCCCTGTGAGGCAACACAGGGAAGTTAATTAGGAGATGTGCATTTTACTATTAACTACAAATGAATTAGGAGATGTACATTATCTTACTGATAAGTGATAACCAATAAAATAATAAAAAAATCTGTGGTTGTCAACCCATCTGCCAGGACAGCAACTGAATTTGAAGAATTTTGACAGGCCGTAATAAATTTACGAGTGTGAGTGTGATGAATTGATAGCGTCCTTAAAATTGCGTTTCTAATTCCCTAGAGATTGGGCTAGTATTTGTATGACTTATATGTATTTGTTCTATGTGTGGGTGTTTGTCCATTTGTAGTTTATTTAAGAAAAACGCCTCCGCGATACAGGATAACTTTCTTGTGTGGGAAGTAACTTCGTGCTATACTGGCATTGTATTGTAATATCACATTTCTTCAATCGTCATGCGATAAATAACACACGCTGTCAAATAAATAAGAATGTATCCCCAAAAACATGAATGCTATGAATTACACACAATCGAACATAACCGACGACTTACCCCCCTCACAAATAAACATAACATTCGAGGGAAACACTCAAAAATGCCCCGGACAAAAGCCCCGTGAAATCTCGACCCACCTCATAAAACACGTGAAACAATATCTTGAACGCATCGCACCGCACCAGGATAACCTTTGCACTTCTATAGCTCTTATTTACTGCTTCATAAAGTTCGTTTTTCACACATTCCAATGTAAGAAAAGTTACCAAGATTCGGCTTTCCTTGAGCCATAAAAGTATATTGTGCGTTTGTAAACGCGCTCGGCTGTTTGTCACCATTTGCATATAGATGTTGAGCTTTAGCTCAACGGATAGAAATGAACACTATAAAAAATAAGCGTCTTTGATTATGCGTCGACAGGTAAGAAAGAACATAAGAACACTTCAGTAATATTTTTATAGATTGCCTTGGCGTTTGGCAGATACAGAAACAGAAATGAAACTTTTTTATTTAATACCTATAGATTATAAATAATGCTATATAATAATAATTAAAAAAAAAAAAGAAATAGAATTGGTAGCGAACACCTTTCCAAGGTGTTATTATCATCCATAAATTCCTTAATATTATAATAACACTTTTTACACAAACTTAAGCCCTGTTTGCATTTTGATAAGTGACAAGTGCGAGTGGCAAGTGCAACTGACAAACAAGTGCTTAGTGCGTATTCTATTTGCACTTATCACTTGTCACTGCCTGTTCACACGCACTAAGCACTTGTCATTTGCCAGTTGCACTTGCCACTCGCACTTGTCACTTCTCAAAATGTAAACCGGGCCTTAGTTTAATAATATTTTTGAACTTTGTGCGGGTCAAATTTTTACCGCCAAATAGCAGTGATTGCTCTGCTGTGTCCGAGGCGAAAGGAAGTCGTTACAATTACATGCTGTGAGGCATTTCATCTTTGTCATCAGAGGTAATGAGGCAATAGCTTTCTTAGTATAAAGTTGGCTACAGATATTCGTGGACTGCTGTAGCCACGTTTAAACGTGGTGGAGTCATGCATGTCATGTTGCAGTGCAACAGTGAACAGCAATGCAAATATGAACAGCTACAACACCGGGGGGGATTGAAGGTGTGTTGCCAGCCTTTTAAAAAGGAATAGGCTCTTTTTTTGAAGGTCCCTAAGTTGTATCGCTCCGGAAAAATCTCTGGTGGTAGTTGATTCCACAAGGAAGTTGTGCGAGGAAGAAAACTTCTTTTAAATCGCTTAGTGGTGGACCGCCGGTCATCCAGATAGTATGGATGGTGTCGCGAGTTTTGTCGTGATGTGAGATGGTGAAACTGTGCGGCTGGAATTAGTCTGAACAATTCCTCAGAGCACTCCCCGTGGTAGATGCGATAAAATATGCAAAGAGATGCAACATCTCTTCGCAGTGCCAATGAGTCCAGCCGATCTGAAAGAGCTCGGTCGCCGACGATTCGAACTGCTCTGCGCTGGATGCGATCAAATGGAACGAGCTGGCACTGGGGAGCTACCGCCCAGAGATAGGAACAGTATTCCATGTGCAGCCGAACCTGCACCTTATAAAGTTGCCTTTGTTTTGATTCGTAATCGAGGATAGATGTGATCTACATCTATCCTCGATTACGTGTTGAACGATCCTCGGTTATGTGTGGGCTACAGCAACCACTTACCATCAGGTGGACTGTATGCTCGGGTACCACACTTACCCTACAAAAAAGCCACTTACTCTTAGGTGGACTGCTAGTTCATTTGTCTTTTCAGTTTAAAAAAATATTTAAGTCCCACACAAGTCCACTGCTTAACATAGCCCCCCCCCCCAGGAATGCAATCAAATACGGTCCTGACCAACGTGCAATCGCTGACTTTCTGAATATCTTACCTGATTGGAACTCCATCACGTGGGAGCCGTTTTACACTTAGGTTAGGGTTTCTTTCAATTTCAAGTTTATTTTAATTTGGTTGCTACATTGATCCAATACTAAAAATAGGTAATAAACTAATAGTACTGAGCATTGGTTATGTTCTAACAACATGTCTTATATAGCATCGACCATTAGAAAGGACTACGAAATTAATACCAGATTAGTAAATTGTGGAAACTCTACAATTCCAATTATTTGCAGTGAAGCATCTGATCTCAGTCCTCAGGTATTGATGCACCCGCATATTAACATACCGATTCTTAATTGAGCATGATAAGGATTTAGATATTAATAGACTATAGGATTTAGATATTAATATATTTTAATACGTGGTAGAGCCATGCTGCAGTTATATTAGTAGTATAATTGTAGCACGAATGGGTCGGCTCGGCCGGGGAAGGACCACGCTCTCACAGAATACCACCTACTGCTGTGTTTCGTATGGTGAATGTAGAGAACCGGAGACCCTTTTTAATGAAAAATTAGACATTTCATCTTAGTCCTCATGGGTAACAACGCATCTGCATTTTGATTCGTAATCGAGGATAGATGTAGATGTCTATGGGCCACAGCAACCACTTACCATCAGGTGGACTGTGTGCTCGTTTGACACCCTATCCCATTAAAATAAATAAAAAATATAATAGGCAGTCAGTTTTGTAAGTGTAAACGGATATCTACAGCTATAAATATAGGTTTTACCTAGTTTAGGCACCAGTTTTTCACCTATCAATAGTATTGTTTCAGATGTAAGTACATATTTTTGTTGGTCTTTTTTAAGTATATTTTTGGTGGAAATAATTAATCCTCTGATATACCAATAAAAATTATTATTTGTTAGTTCTTATTTTATGCGCTGCCGTACGGTTCATCAGATTGCAGTAAAACTTTTTCAACTTGCACTTCCGTGAAGGTTATAGGTCATAGTAGAATCCAGATATCCTACCTACCCGTGCGAAGCCGGGCAGATGGATCATATATGAATAAAAAAAAGGTTGAAGCATGTTTTTTAATCTTTTATTTTAAAAACCTTCTGCCAGAAAAAAGCAAATATTTCCTATATATTCCTATACTTCATTCAAATTAGACCTAATTTCATTTACACAGAAATACCAAGAACAATAACAGAATTGATACCAACAGCTACAAAAGAAGCTCACTGCATGCGCGACGCAAAGAAATATCTTAATCAAAGCCCTCGTCTAAAACAGATCTTTATTTACAGCGGGGAACACTCCCAGTAATCGGGTCGTGCGAGTAAAGAGCTAGCAAGGAGAAAAAAACTACTGTATCACGCGGGAGGTTTCGAAGATATTCATTAGGGTTCATCCGTTGGAATGAATGGAATGAAATGAAAAGAGGCGAGGTGCTGACGGCAGAGCCCTACTCTGATAATACAATTTTACAAAGAGTATTTGAACAAAACTTATTTTTCTAGTTGGGTATTTTACTGTGTAACTTAAAAAAAACTGATTTTATAAATTTAGGGCTTTATTGTAATCTTTTTTTAATTCTTTACTTTACAAGTGGATATAAGTTTCCTATTAGTAAACACGATAAAACCCATAAAATTGTTTGAATTTAATGTGGAGTTGAATTTGCGTTATTGTAACAAATTATTAGTTTCTTTTTTATTATTTAATAAATAATGTTATAATAAAGAAACAGAACACAATTATTTTACTGAACCCATTAATTTCAGCGCAAGTTTGGCAGGATAAAAGCGTAATGTAGCATTTGAATACTGGTGTGTTTCGTATGGTGCAAGTAGAGAACTGGAGACCTTTTTTACTAGAAACGAGGCATTCCAACTTAGTCCTCAGTAAATTTTGATTCTTGATAGGAGTCTTGGTAGGGGGGGCATCTAGTAGAAGTCAATAAGCCACAGCATCCACACACCATCAGGTGGACTGTGTGTCGTTTGCCACCGTAATTAATTAAATAAATTATCTTCGATTTCGATTATAAAACAAGGCATTTATCATTAAAGGTTTAGAAAGTAAAGAATTGTGTAAACTGTTATAATAATTTTCACAAAGTTTACATGTATAAGAAATAAAGTAGGCTTTTTTATCACGACCAATTTCGACTCTGTACAACGAAAATCCTTGACACAACTAAAAAGGGCGGTAGTACTCGACTCACGTCCGACTCCAGCACTCCGCCGCCAGAACCGGCTATGGGAATTATATAAAAACTGCTACGTATGGCGAATATGGTTCAACACTGAGGATTCGCCATGTAAATCATTGTAAATGGGGCATCGCCTAATGATATATCAACTCTCTAAGAGGCTTAGGCAAATTAAGTTGTATTGGCAATAATAACTTTACATTTTGTTTGTGCGACATACTTGGCCTGAATTTATATAGGGATATTTGAAAAGGGTTTCTTCTTTAAATATTCTATAAGAGACAGAATGTCTGATAGGCTCTGCTGCGTTCTATATTACTATGAATGTTTTCATTAAATTTTATTGGATTTTATTAGATATTGAAGTGAGCAATAAACTTACAGTCCTAATCCATGGATGCCCTGCAACCAACTTCAAATAAAAGCAGCTGCAGATGCTTTGGCACTTCTGAGAACTAAGATGTATTGTCTTATAACAGGCTCTCTACGCCTTAGAAAGTCAGCAGTGCACGCATTTTTTTATAAAAGAGGGGCAAATGAGCATGCGGCTCATCTGCACCGGTGGTTGGTAAATGAAAGTGCTTTCATTTACCATTTATTTTAAGTTTATTTAAGTTAGTTATACCGGTTACTCGACTACAAAGATTCACTAAATCCTTCATGTGGCAATGTATTCGCTTTACAACAAAGTCCAAGAAAATATGTAGACCACCTGATGGTAAGTTGATGATGTGTCCCAGAGAAATATTTATCTTCAATTAAAAATCAAAATGCATTTGCATTTGCGTTTTCGTCTCTAAGGTACATAAAGACAAACTATGAGATGGAATGCCTTGTTTTCCAAGTAAAACTGTATCCGGTTTTTATCATTTACGATATTCTTTACGAACGTATTCAGTCGTGATTTAGCGTGGTTATACCATATAAAAAATATTTTCATACTTATAGAATTAATATTGGATTTTATGTAACAGCAATTCAAAATGTACACCTGAGAAATATATTCTAATATAATAAAAAGTGCATCATATGCACACAAACTAAATGATTTAAATATTTTTATTTACTTATTTAACAAATATAAATGTAACACGTTAAAGTTAAAAGTAAATAGGCTGCAATTAATGCCATGTGTCCCGTAACACACACACACACACACACACACACACATATATATATATATATATATATATATATATATACTGTAAAGTACCAGTATATATACAAAATCAGAACATTATTCGGCGCAGCAATCATCAGCGTGGCAAGTCAATGTCCAGACCAAGCTATTTGTGAGCGACGAGCCAGTGGTCTGGAAAGGCTGTTCTGATTGTGATAGCCGGAAATGAATGGTTCAGATTTGTCTCATGTAATAGACTAACTAACCTTCCAACGTTAAGTAAAAAGTAGTTATTTTGTAACACTCGATGCCAGACTATGATTTAATGATATTTGTGGTAGAGCCATGCTACAGGTATATTATAGTTGGAGCACGAATGGGTCGGTTTGAATGAAAAAGAACCATGTTCTTACAGAATCCAGCGTAAAATAGCAGCTTAATTCTGCTGTGTTTCTTTATGGTGAGTGTAGAGAACCGGGGACCCATTTACTGGAAATGTAGCATTCTATCTTAGACTTCAGAGGTGACAACGCACCTGTATTTTGATTCTTTACCGGGTCTAAATTAATGTAGATTTCTATTGGCCACAGTGACCACTTACCATCAGGTGGACTGTCTGCTCGCTTGTCACCCTATCCTATAAAATAAAAAAATGGAACTTAGGACTTTTAATGTATGTATTATAAAATTATGTTCTATCGGCTGATGTCACTTATGGTGGCAATTTTCAAAGCTCTTACATTCGAAAATTGTCAACGGAACTACACATTATATGATTTTATTTTAGTATTTATATTTTATTACGGTATTTAAAATTGATTGGCGGTTGACCGATGTCCTATGGATTCAGTTATTCACTTATTTACAAAAACTATAATTTTCCGTTTTAATGTATGAAAATAACCTAATTAAGAGTATGTGTATTGACGAGCATGTATGAGTAGTTACATAATAAAATGTCATCATATAATGTCCTTCAGACAGAATTTCAGTAACGGTGGTCAGCCTCAAGGGAGACTGGCCATCGGCGCAGGACAGGATTATAGTGCCCAAGTGTATGCGCAAGCACAGGTGCACTCTCTATTCCCTCACTCTCATAGTCCGATGGGACGGTAAACCGACACGACCGGAGAGAGATCAGGCGCAGGACCAACGGCTTTACGTGCTTTCCGAGGCACGAGGATGAGACACCGCCAACTTTCTGACTCCTGGCAGCTAGGTACTGAGAATTCATTAACAGAAAAACTCAATAAGTGATTTTTTAGTCCGACCCGGGATTCGAAACCCGGACTTTTTGATCAGCAATCTTACTACTACAACCACTAGACCAACGAGGCTGACAAGTTTTTTTTACTAAATATATCATGTAAATGAATGGTCGAGAAAGGTTTCTTAGGATTGTGCCAGGTGGAAGTCCGTATTCTCTACCGACTCTTCTGAGTGACAGACGACTTTCGAAAATTTATTTACAATTTACAAAATAAAATTTCTTGATACACCTTTTAGTGACCTCTGAGTTTTACGATATAACACGATGTTGCCTCCCTCACGGATGACGTTCGTAGATCGTACTACGCAGTTTAGATATTTTTTGGTTTAATATAAAAAAATGATGTCACCGTCCAATAACCGCCCAGTCGTGCACTAGTGACGTTCCCCGACGTCCCCTTCGACTCCGCTATCAATTAAACAAGAGCCAGTGAGTCGGAAGTGATGCTGAGCGGACCCACGCGTCAAGTTCGTGCATCTGAACATTACGTAACACTTTTTAATGCTAATATATTATTATCTTTCTATATAAATAAAATTGAAAAGTATGTCTCTTATATTGAAATAGCTGCATTAAATTGACTTTCATATTGAAATAGCTGCAATAAATTGTTTCTTATATTGAAATAGCTGCATTATATTGAGCTGTGGGTTATTTTACTGCCACTAGGACATGAATACCCATTTTTAAAATGTTTGATTGTCTGTCTGCCATTCTGTGTATCTTCTTGGAATGGCTGAATCTATTGTAATGAAACTCCGCGTTCAGATAGAGAGGCGATGCCTGATATTTGATCCACAAAACTTTTGATAAAATAAAATAATAATAAAAATTTATTCACTTTGTTTACATGCAGGGTATCTTAAACTATTACAGTATTGTTTTTTGGCATTATACTAGTAAGATATGGTTGCTCGTTAGCGGCTGTACTAGTTTTATGGTAAAAACTGTATTACAGACGCTAGCGCCTTCCACCGGACGTTATAAGAAACAAAGAGATGACCTGTTATTGAATAATATATTGCCCATAATATTAAATCCGCTACATGTGGAGACAATACTTAAGAGCAAGTATAAAAGTGAGGGATGGAATTGCGAGTGTACACGCAGAAGCTTATAAATGTGTGTGCATGTATGTATTTCATGTATGTGTGTCTTTGACTATCTTAAATACGGAAGGTGTTTAAGATCTTTCTTCTCGGCACTACTCTAAGGTAGACTGGTAGATAATGCCTCGGGCATTAAGTCCGCTTATGTACATTAAAGTGAACATGATTAGTGCATCTTACCCAGACCAAGCCAGGCGCGTCGCTAATTTTATAATATATGAAGAGTTTTATATATTTGATACAAAATATATAAAATTGTTTTTGTTTCTATTGTATTATCATATTATTATAACAGTAAAGAAAATTACAAGAAAGGAATACTTGCGGAGTCTTTCCGTCTACCTTCTGTCAGTCTCCTTTCTTACACCGTCTAGAAATATATTAGATAATATAATATAATATAATTAGTATTAGAAAATGACATATGAAAAAAGAAATTTTAGTTTCTTTTAACCGATTTCGTAAATGTATTGTCAATTTGACTGTAATTTTTTATGTACGTTATGCGATATATTCTTAAATTATGAAAATATTTTACTAGGTTCTAATAGGTTATATTTTAGGAATAGTCTCATATAAAAAAAAGGTGAAAACGCTCCAAATCTAAGAGTGAAAGTTAAGGGATGATGTCTAAAATTATTTAAACGACGTTGTAGTTGTTACCATGGGCTTGTATTATTGCTTATTCCCCCTCAAGAGTCAAAAAAAAATTAAAAAGAATAAGTCTTAAAATTATAGCTTCTGAAGTCAGAGCTAGGATAAAGCGTGTAGAAGTATTAAGGCCTCGACTTCGGAAGCAATCGGCGATTATCTTATCCTTTCCTGAAGTCCGATTTTACTTTTAGTAATACTTATATATATCTATATAATCTTTAGTAATACGTATATATTTTAGGACGTAAGACGATACGTACCTATATAATTTCACTTCAAACCTTTATTGCTAATTTCTTAAGCCATTTTATTTTTAATATAATACGACTATTTATGTTTTAAATTATAAACATAAAAATATTTTGTGTTATATCTGATGATTTCTATCAACATACTTAATACATCAGAATACTGTCTTTTGCATCAAAAGGCGCATCAACCGTCGCTAATCTCAATCAAAGCAATCTAGTTCTTATTTCTATAAGATTACACGTCAAAAGTAACTTTTGTTCAACAAAGCAATCGTCACACTAGAGGGAAGAGACGGTGAGTTAGTTAGGGTGCAAAAATGATTTTTATGCTTTCTGCAACTGTCATCGATAGCTAATGGATGGGTCGCTATTTTGGAAAATGACGTTTCATGTATTGAAAACTCGATAGAAATTTTGATGTACATTATACATTGATTTGCTATGATCATTATGTATTTAATTACTCTTTCTCGCACCACTTCTTCGTGGCATTATTTATCTTGAGCCATTTTTCGGGTCCCATACGAATTAGTCAATTAAATCTTAACCAAAAAAAGACCCGTCTTATTATTGGCGACGTCTTGAGAATTTACTTGTGAAATTTGCAATTATCAGGATTATTTCTATTATTAACACCACAATCACTCTCAGAATAAGTAACCATTTTGGAAAACAATTACTTATTAAAAATGATAGCTATTATGATCTAAAAAATTACAAAATATCTTGGAGCTCATTTCTTGCGTGCCGACTTTGAGATGTCATTCGAAATCGTTATATTCTATTTTGCTGTATTGCCATTGAAAATTTTCTTCCCATTTGCACACTATGTCCGACTATTACTACCCTAAGTCTATGGTCACTACACGGTAAAGCAATTATGCAATTATTTTTTTAGTAACCTAAATATAAACATTATCATCTTCATCACCATTGCAGCCGATTACCTATTAGATCACAGTTGTGTATAACTGATGATAGCCCGTAAAACTTTTGCAAAATGTTTACTTCCCTAACAACAAGAATAAGATCTTTTGAAACTAAACTACTGCAGACAATAATCACAAAACCAATTTATATTTTATTAAAAACTTATAATTAATTTTATTATTAATTGAATCATTACAGATGAATGTGTTTGTCTTTTTTTAGTGTCGTTTCTCAAAAATTTTGAAAATATGTACTACATTTAAAGATAAACTCGAATTTTCACTAAATTAAGAAGTCATTCTTTAAAAAGGCTGCGAGGCCACGTGCGCAGCGGGCACCGGAAGGAAGCGCACATAAGTCACTCAGCGAGCGCTACGCTTCCGACAATGATCTACCCTGCACGTGTCCAAGCGAGGGCGGGCGGACTCTAAGTTTTAATAAATAAGACAAATTTGCTCCCCACAACCATAAGTACCCGGTGACATGTTTTAATTAGTACTGAACTTTATTAATATTTGTAGAAAAAGTTCCAAGTTCCATGGTAGCCAGTGAACTTTTTAAAAAAATCTGAAAAAAGATTGACCCTGCAGGCCGTCCCTGGAATTTGGCGTTTATTTTTTAGCGCAATGATTGAAAACCTATTTCATTTTTGTTTTTTATTTTTTGAAAATCTTTGAAACGCCTCGACCAATGGACTTGAAAATCTAATCATCTCGAAGTCTCAATGAACATTTTCGAACGCCATGTCGGCTATTTCGATCAGTTGATTCATTTTAAAGATATCGTATGACAAAATATTATTTACATACATGCACACACACATACACGGCCGGACGTCCAGCCGGAAATAGTCGGAACGGCTTCCTAGGACCTCAAAATGTGGAGATCTGATGAAAACTCGCATTATCAAAATCGGATCGATATCTATAACTTTATATCTAACTAACTATTTATCTATAACTAACCTACGTTTGAATAGTATATTTCATTAAGAGTGCGGAAAGCCTGTCATTGCAAAGAGTTCCGACAAATGTTTACCCAGCCAGCAAAGGAGCCAGCGCAGCCAAAGGTGAGGGTTGACAGTTGGAACAAGTTGCAATGACGGTTCCGCACTGAACAACTATTTTTAATACGGTTGCGAAAAAATGAAGCAATTTAATAAAATAATAAAAACACAATAAACTCAACTAACTTGGATATTCATATATATCCACGTTGTTCCCTAATTTCAGCATACTTTGTTGTCATCGAAAACCTCGATCATAACGTAAAAGGTTTAAATTTTGCTGAGAGTTCGGAAAAGTATGCCATCATAACATTTTCTGAAAAACTATTTGTTTTTTTCTCTTCTCTCCAAGCAACAAATTCGTCGTATGTAGATATGTAGCGACTTTTTGACTTTTCCGGTAAAATGTTCTCCAAAGCATTTTGTGCAATTATACCGAGTTCCGGTGGTATTAATTCAAATAAAATATCGTCGAAGTTACTCATTTTGTGCAACAAACAACTAAACTCGCAAAGAACATTTTTGGAAAATGGCGGTAACCGTAAAATAATGGGTGCGTTTGGCAGAAAAAAGCGCTAGCAAGCGCTTGTAAGCAAAATGGCGAAACTAAACAGTTTTCGGCCAGGAAACGTTTGCTAACTTCAGTAGCGCTGACACAATCCGCCATTTTGCTTATTTAATTTGTTTGTTTTGAAGTAGAGTATATAAGTTGTTTTGTGCAATATTACTTTTAAGTAATATAATGACATGAATAAACATGTACATGTTATTAAAATTCATGATTGATAAGTTTTTAAAATGAATACTTTACAAACATATATGTAAATTAGGTTAGGTTCGCCGGTTAAAACTAACTTCGTGTCCTAGAGGAAAATAGCTACTTACGATTTGATAGCGCTTACCGCTTACGATCGCCATTTTGCTTACAAGCGCTTGCTAGCGCTTTTTTCTGCCAAACGCAGCCAATATAAGCAGAGATTTTTTTTCTTCGCCCAATCTGGGTAGGCAAAGAGAACTATGCCCATACAGTCAAGCCTTCAGTAGAATTTTTTTATTGACATGAAATGAAGCTGAAATTTATTGAGATAAAATGAAATGAAATCTAAACTAACTTATTGCATCAAATCATTAAATCTGATATTGAAACTAATTAGTACCTTCTTTTTAGAAATATTTGCATGAATCATAAAAACTTCTATGAATATTTTTTAGTAAAACTTCGTGGTTGGTTTTTTTCTTTTTAAAAGACATTTGGGAAAGAGAACGCACGAGTTCGTAAAAGGTAAAGAAAAAGCTCGAGTATGTAATAGCCCACCCGATCGCTATACGTCCCTGCAATACGCCACTTTTTGAGCAACTGTATTAAAAAATTATTAATTTTCAAAGCGAGAAGGTAAAAAGCGTTAAGCACTAGGATTTACTCTTGTATTGTAGAGGCAGTTTACATACATAAATTGCACAAGGACAAACATTACAGACCCGGAAGTCTGTAGGTTGTAGGCCATACAAATACTTGCTCCCTGAGGGATGGCAACATGGAGCCGTCACTCTTAAAAAAATTAAACACTTTTAGAAATTAAAGTCTCACCGTAAATTTTACAGTAGGCGTGCAACACTGACTTAGTTACTACAATTTTTAACTACAATTTCTTACTGCAATTTTAGGTTCTGCCTAATCACGGGAAGAGCGGAAAACCATATGTAGTGGCGGTGTAAGATTATCCACTACCCTATATCAACTCGTGGTTATCGTAAGAAGTGACAAAGGGAAACTGGTACAGGAGATGGGCGATCATCTGTTTGATAACAAGTCAAAATTATAAAAAAAACTGCAATTATGGAAAAATCCTTCCTATGAGATAATATATGTTGGTGATCTATGTTTAGCAGAACTGGCTTTTATAGGTTGTAATGAACGTACGGATGGAACGGTAATTTATTAAAATTAATCCTTCAGTAATTTAATTCCCGCGGAAATAAGGAGTCCTGTGTCCAGTGCTAGTATATGGGCAGTTCAAACAGAGGCGACAGAAAGAAAGTTAAACAGAATATCGAGCAGCATCTTCGTGTTAATAGTTCAAATAATTTAAAAACTGCGACTGTTTTACCCGCCTACCAAGCGTGACAATAGTATGGCATATTTACGTATACTGTGGCATATGGCATATATACTTGGTAGAGCCACGTTGCAGCTATATTAGTAGTATAGTTGTACAACGTAGGTTGGCTAGACTGGGGAGGGACCACGTTCTCATAGAATATCAGCGTAGAATAGTAGCTTAATGTTGCTGTGTTTCGTATGGTAAGTGTAGAGAACCGGAGACCCTTTTAACTGGAAATGAGCTACTCCATCTTACTCCTCATGGGTGACAACGCATCTGCATTTTAATTCGTAGATGTAGATGTATATGGGCCACAGCAACCACTTACCATAAGGTGGACTGTGTTCATTTGCCACCCTCTCCTATACAAAAAAAGATGCCCCAATATAAGACAATCTTTGGGGTAGGCCTAAGTACAGTACGTACGCTTACCTTTGATATGCTGTACAGTATAGCATTACTATTATGGGTGGTGGTAGAGTCACGCTACAGCGTATATGGTTGCAGCAAGAATGAGTGATGACTCTCACTGACCGGGTCCCAAGCTCTCATAGAAAACTAGTGTGATATAGCAGTTTAATGGCGCTTTGTTTCGTTTGTTGAGTTAAGAGGACTGGAAACCCTTTTTACTGGAAGCGAGACATGCTATCTTAGTCCTCAGGGGTGACAAATATTATGTCTACGAGCCGCAATATCTATTCACCATCAGGTGGACTGTGTTCTCGTTTGTCAGGAATTATGATCTTTATTACTGCTGTCTGTTTTTCGAAAAGTCTTGAAAGGGAGTTCCAGAGTGGTGCATTCAGATCAATAATGAATATTCCGATCAAGCCAAGTGTTAATTAACTATATTCTTTAGTCTAGTTGAAGCACGAAGAACCCTTCAAGATTTGAGGGAAGAAGTAGAACTTTGATCTAAGGATAAGAATGAAAAGTAAAGTTATTTAAGGAATAAAAAACTACTGAAATCTTAGAGCGATTAAAGTCTGATTGTAGCCAATTAAAGCGATCATCCTATCTTAGAGTCAGAAAAGTAATTTCGAATATTCTTTAAAACTTTTTTTTTAATTAAAAATCTATTTATACCTTAATAAAAGACGAAGATGATTGTTGCATAGTAAAAAGTTAGAACATTAATCAGCAATCGAGTTGTTTTATTGGTGACAGCAACACACGCTCGCGACGTTCGTAATGTTCGCGATGACTGCTTCATGCCCCGTGTAAATAATAATACTATATTATACTCAAATAAAAATGATGAACAGGTTCCGATTAAGCCCTACCTCCCTTTCCAGGAGTCCTGCGTATCAGTAGCTAGTCCCTTTCATAATTTATGCACAAATAGTATTAACATTCGTCTTAAACTAGAATTGAATTTAGTTACATTCCACTTTATTCAAATTAACTCATAATAGTTCAAATTTTTTAAAATATATTATTAAATTAAAAATAAAGTAGGTTAATCATTAAAAAAGAGAAAATTTATAAAAATATGTAATAATGGCTAATTATTATGCCAAATCTGTGGGTGTACGTCACATACATATTTTGCTTATGTTTTAATATGAGTTTATGAAGTAGTGTAGTTAGTGCGTAAAAGTTGTAAGGGTTAAAAACAAAATGTTTAATCAATTATTTTTACATTTAATAGATTTTCGCAGCTATCATAATCGTAATCATTTAGTCACGATCAAAGCAATTTTTTAATGATTTCTTATATTTACCGGAATACTATACATTAAATTAAACTTATTTTATGGATTTAATCGCGTTTAATTTAACTTTTTAATTCGCGACGCTTTGGTTGCTTTACAGCACCCATTATCACGGGAGGGGACTGAGGTTCATGACGTCCCGATGTCATTGTTAGCCCGGATACCTTCAGCTTTTGAACATTAAAATTTTAACCAAAATTTAAAAAAGAAATAAAAAATTATGAGGGTAAAATGAAAAAAAATCATTTTAGCTAATTTTTTTTATAAATCGCGAGGTGGTGTAGACTTCGGCCAGCAGGAAGCGCTTTGATTAATCGCCACTGCTCGCTCTATTGTCGTTTATGAGGTGCTAACAATTTTATATTGCACTGCACGTCTGATTAAAACACCTGTTTGCTTAACCGATTTGTAACATTACCAATTAGAATATAAGATTCGATATTGCTTCAATTACATTATATTCTAACTAATGTTTAATTATTGCTATAAGATAGTTCAAACTGTTTAAAAGATTCGAATAATTTTAATAGTATATTGTTAGCAGCAATAATGGGTTTAATTTCAGGAGGTGCAAACGAGCATACGGTTTACGAGAATGCCGCTTTGCAAGGAATAACTTCAATATCAGAGGAATCGCAAGTGTGTTGAAGGCCTTTAAGAAATTGCAAATAATAGTAGTAGTGTATACATATTAAAAAATAAATATAGTATAAAGATAGTTGTTAAGATGCCAGGGCTATAGAAGGTAGAAGGGCCATTCTGCACGGTGCTTACTGGTTTGAGGTTGGTACTTGATAAGGTCACAAAGAGACACATCTTAGCCAGTTGTCAGATCTTTTATAGCAATTTATACCATTATTTTAGAGTTATGCCATTTTAGTTTATTAATTCTTTAGTATTTTCTTCTTTCCATGAAAGAAGGGGGTAAAAAGATGCGATAAGTTAGTTCGCATCATGTTGCGTTCGGATGTGCCTGACGGTAAGTCATCACCGCTGCCTTAGAATTTTTTTTTAGAATAAGGATGGCAAGCAATCACACAGTCTACCTGATGTAAGTGGATATTGTGACTCGTATTAATCTACATCTATCCTTGATTAAGAAAAAAATGCAGATGCGTTGTCACTTCTGAGGACTAAGGTGGAATGCCGCATTACATATAAAAAGAGTCTACGGTTGTTTTCATACATCACACGAAACACATTCTGCTGCTTTTCGTTGGTATTCTATAAGATCGTGGTCCTACCCTGATGAAGGCGGCCCATTCGTGCTGCAGCTATAATACCTAGGTGGATTGAAAAGTACTCGGCCTAACACAGATCCATTTAATTCTAAAAATCAAATCTACCCACATTATTTAGTTCAGTTCAGACTAGTTCATTGTGTGAAGTTCGAAACGTGTGCGATAATTAGTTGTGATTTTATAAAATCACAATCAGATATTAGCAAAGTAATCGGACATAATTTCCGCGAATGGAGCAAATCGAGCAGCGTGCCGTCATTAAGTATCTCTATTGTGCTCTGTCATATTCATCTGTCAAAAAATGGATAGCAGAATTTAAGCGTGGTAGAGAGAGTGTGAAAGATGAACCCCGCTCTGGAAGGCCTTCGACGTCAACTACTGACGAAAATATTAAAAAAAGTACTTGATTTAATAATGGGAGACCGCAGATTAAAAATTAGAGAGATAGCCGAGAGGCATCTCAATCTCTTATAGGCATCTCTTATGAATGAACTCAAAACATCATTGTCAACGAGTTGGGTTTCCACAAGGTGTCTGCGAGGTGTGTTCCGCGACTGCTTTCAGTTGAACAAAAAAGGACGCGATTGACTATTTCACGCGACTGTTTGGAGTTATTTGAAGCCGATGCAGATGATTTTTTGAATCGTTTTGTTACTATGGACGAAACATGGGTTCATTACTGTACACCGGAAACAAAACAACAATCAAAACAGTGGAGAAGACCTGGTTCACCACCCCCTAAAAAGGCTAAGTCGATTTTGTCGGCAAATAAGGTGATGGCTTCAGTATTCTGGGACTCGAAAGGTGTGATTTTGATTGATTATCTTGAAAGGGGTCAGACTATAAACTCTGATTACTACTGCACCTTACTACGTCGTTTACGAGAGGAAATAAAAGAAAAACGTCGAGGAATGCTCAGAAGAAAAGTCCTGTTTCATCAAGATAACGCCCGTGTTCACACGTCAGTACAGTCAATGGCTGAAATTCACAACTGTGGATTTGAACTGTTACCGCATCCGCCGTATTCACCTGATCTGGCACCATCAGACTTCTTTCTGTTCCCTAACCTAAAAAAGCACTTGGGAGGTCAAAGATTTTCGACAAACGGCGAGGTCAAAGCAGCTGTAGACGCATATTTTGACTCTAAGGAAGAATCATTTTTTTTCAACGGTCTAAATGCTTGGAAGGGGAGGTGGCAAAAGTGTATTGAACTTGATGGTGATTTTGTAGAAAAATAAAAATATAACTGATTTAGTATGTGTTTATTTTCTTGGTTAGGCCGAGTACTTTTCAATCCACCCTCGTATATCTGCATTCTGCGGCACTGCACTGTAGTAGCGTGGCTATACCACGTAAAAAATACAGAATACTAATTTTCAATATCAGAAGAATTATAGGTTGCTTTTGAGGTTACCTGTAGTATAAGGCTCTATTTTTCTTTGAAAGTAGTTAAAAGAGAATCAGTACACCACGTATTATAATCTGTAAGTAATAACTTGTTCACCACCCAGGGTGAAACAGATATAAACATAAAAAAACATAAACGCTTTTTATTGAGCATAATTGCTCTGAAATATTCAAATGCTAGTATACGAAAAGCGATGAATGATATAATGACCGCGATCAAGACAGCGGTTCCCTGAAGCCCCGCTACGTGTGCTTGCGATAAATCAGCTGGCTCAATTCTGAGAATAAATTGTCACGCGTCGCTGCACGCGCGAGTCTGTGGCTCTCTGTATAGATAATTGTACTCAGAGATATGTACGCGAAAATATGTAATAACAATTATGCTTTTAGACCTATGTATTCTTAATTACAGCCTATAAAGTGCAGAGCAGAACTTGTGCATCTCCCAGAGGTTAACTCGTAGGGAAGATATTTCGAATATTAGCCACGCTTGGCAAGCGGGTTGGCAACCACAAGTTTTTTTGTTGCTGCTAATCTTTTGGTTTCTTCCCTCTATCGACTCTAACCACCTCAACGGTACGATATGGGGTAGTGGACATTCTTACTTAATAAGTAATAACGCTTAATGTATAACTGAATGGATTTTTGCGCGCTGATAAAAAAGAAAAACGGTGTAGTGTAGTTCACGGCTCAAACAAATAATATTTACCAGTAATCCTCATTGTTGAATGCGGCGTGTAAGTACTTAAATCTTATCACACAAATTCATCTAGACCAAAATGTCCGTTGATTGAACCCGTCACTGTTAATCCCCGGCAATAAAACGTGCAATTAATTTATTGTTTGCGGTCGCTTATAAACTGCTTTTATACCTTTTATTTCGTGTCGCTCGATGTGGTGGTGCATTCTTTAACGGCACTTTTTTAATTATTTATTTAAAGAGGTACTTAATTTAGTTTGCGTTATCACTAGCAGATGTTGTTGAACGTTGCTTATATCACGGTATCATTTAGTGCACACGGTTTACCTAACAGACGGATAATAATTGAACCCATCAAATTGAGTTATCTACCGTGTCCCACGGTCACGGAAGTCAGTCTCTTTGCTAATAAAACATGGTTAAATTATATAAAAATTAATGAAATTTACTTGACTGTATTTTAAAGAACATTATCTGTCTAGAAAGACATTGATATGAAATAGAATAAAATAGTTATACAATTTATACAATTTACCATTTATTTAAATACAAATTAAAATACTAACATACATAAATAAAATATTTTATTTAAATAAACAATAAAAAAAATTGAAAATTTGTGTTTTAAAAGCACACACTTCAAAAATTCGAGATTTGCAGTGAACTTATTGAACTTGTTTATCTGTAAGGTAATAACTATATAATAAATAACTAGTTACTACTAGTAAGTAATTACTATAAATTGTAATAAATAAATTAATGAATAAATTATTGTGATATCTACCTATCCTTACCATTATCTAATTACAATATTCCTTGCGAGATCAGCATAATGTATTCGAGTTCATTCTGAGCACCCGGAAACTTATTTTATTCTTTGGAACATGTAGGTACTCTGTGGCCACAATCAAGCAGTGTCAAATGTTGTGCGTGCATCGCGGCGGCGACGATTGTATGCGATATCAACAGAAGTTGCCGGCGCGTGATCCTGACCTTGTACTTCCGAATAGCTAAAAAATATATTTGACAGGACATTATCTTACCTTTGATGATGCTGACAACAAGACGCCGCGCACTATCAAAGTGCCGATGGTCAAAACTAGGGATGCACTCTTTTTTCTTTCAATAGATATTTTCATTGGCTCTGTGTGTTTATTGTTTATGGTAATTTTTTATTAGAGAAGGAGCAAAGGAGTATACAGCATACTCACCTGATGGTAAGTGATTACTGTCGCTCATGAACAACTGCAACACCAGGGGAATTGTAGATGCGTTGCCGGTTTTTTAAAAAGGAGTAGGCTCTTTTCTTGAAGGTCCCTAAGTCGTATCGGCCCGGAAAAATCTCTGGTGGCAGTCGATTCCACAAGGAAGTTGTTCGAGGAAGAAAACTTATTTTAACCCTTCCATCCCCATAAAATTCCCATACAGTCGCATGCGCCTGGCAAATCCCGAGCGTTTACATGCGACCGCATCCACCCACAGCGCTTAAAACCATTAAAACTTGTATTTAGTGACTACTTTTCTATGAAGAAGCTTGGCATTATAAAATCTGTACATAGTTATCTATCCTGTGGTTTAAACAAAAGTCAGGTTTTACTTCATTACAAAAAGATTTTATTGTATTTTTATAACAAAAAAAAAAACATACCAAGCGGATGTCGGCAGCGTGAAAATCACAATTATTTCAATATATATTAGGTACTCGAAATTATTTACGTAAAAAGATAAATTATATGCACACAAAAACTTTCATTACAATTTTATAATAAGGAGTCCTAGACCAAAAATTTCACTCTCCTTTTCCAGTATATTTGTGTCTCCACATAGAAGTGTCTGCATAGTTTGTGTGTTAGTCTGAAGTATTGAATATACTTGCGCTAATATAACTATACACTTTGAGGAATTCCATCTTCGTCAGATACAAATAACAAATCTATAGCCTTCTTTGTTTTAAATTATTGGCAGATAATGGTTTCTTATATTTACACGTATACTACACATCGAATAAAACTGATTTTACGGATTTTATCATGTTTAGTTTAACTTCTTTTCTATAATTTTACTTTATAGTACCCAGTCCTCCTCCACCCCGTGACCATGGGTGTTGTAAAGCACTCCAAACGTAGAGAATTGATTTGTGCAAAACTAAGTCAAAGTAAACCCAATAAAATACATACAATTAGTTTTATTTATTGCAGATGTGTGCTACCTTAGCTACTGAACATTAAGTTATAAGTTCGTTAGTCACTACGGTTTAATTATTTAAACCTTTATTTAAACCTAAATTAAAAATCGTAACGAAATTTGGAACCGGTTTTAAATTTCTGGCCACAGTATAGAAAATAACCTTAATTGATTAGGAATTTTAAAATCCCTTATTTGTTCAAATTTGCACAAGTCGTTTCATAATCTCCGCCGGAAACGGAAAGTCCGCCATATTGTGTGAAATCGGCCTCCCGTCCTATCTTCCGCGCTGGTGCACCTGTGAAAGTCCATTTATACAACCAGTACACAAACATGTCTAAATTACTGCAAATTATACCTTGTTATAAGGAAGTAAGAGTTTAAATCTTTATTTTGGCGTTATCGGCACTCAAACACTATTTATTATTTAGTAATTAAATTAAAACCGACTTTAAAATCATTGAATCAAAATTGCAAGCAGAACAAAAAGCCGAAATCAGTTGAATTCCATTCATTGTGCACTTGAAAATTTTTGTGTATTTAATGTCTTTATTACTGTCAAAGTAAATTAAACTTTATTACAATCAATTACCATAAAATATAAATTGCAGGAAGGAATATTCGTGTTATCAACTTGTTGTTTAATCATTTGGGACTTCGCTGGAGAAATTGTCACCCTATTCCTTTGGAATACGGTGTACTTTGATCAGTTTCATTATTAAAATACGCATGTGACTACAGACAGGTTTCAGCTGCGGAGCGTAACTCTATTGTTTTCGCGTCCGAATGCGAATTAATGCGGATTTGCAGGTAACGCGTACGAGGCAGATTGTAAGCTGTCACGGATATGTGGTACGTTGGATACTCGCATCGCACATTGCCCAGCGGACCGTACCTTTCACTTACCCTTTGAAATATAATCTGATTTAGCTCAAGCCAACTGGTTCCGATAGGAGCCTCTTACGACATTCATGGAATGTAATACTTAGGATTTATTACAAAAGCTATGCATGAACAAAAATACAAAATATGGGCCTGTAATAAATTGTATGAATTTTTTGGCTTATATAATTTGTAAAATCACACCATTTTATGGTGTGATTTTACAAATAGCATTAAATGGGACACAGCATTCCGTATATGAGCAAAACTCCTTTTAGGAGTTCGTCTACTTGGGTGGTACCATTTTACCTGTTTCTTGTAGTACTATGTATATCTGGTTAATTATCTACTTACTTCTTACTTATCTTCACGCACAATCCCTAACGGGGTAGCCAGAGAGAACAGATCGCCAAGTGTCACGATCCTTACATACCTCTTTCGCTTCTTTCAGGTTCATTAACTTATTCATACATGCACGTCTAGGTATCCGAGTACTCTTGACCTTCCCCTCTTCGAGCAATTTGCTCACATGGTCTTCGAAAGTTAGTCTCGGTCTACCTCGACAACTTTTAATATTTACTTTCGCTCTATATATTTTCTTCACCATTCGGTCTTCACTCATTCGCTCAACGTGCCCAAACCATTGGAGTACGCCCCTATCAATTTTTGTGATAAGGTCATCTTTCAATCCTGCCATATTGCGAATCTCTTCGTTTCGCTTTCGATCGGCTATGGTAACGCCACACATTTTACGAATAGATCGCATCTCCACTGCATTCAACTTGCTTTTATGCTTCTTCTGACATTACCCAGGTTTCGCTGCCATATAACAAAGACGGTACCAACACTGCGTTATGTATTATATGTTAATTATCTACAAAATCAAAATAATTCTCTATTGAAATATGCGGAGAATACAAGTTTCGTATTATAGTCACAATTTCTTTTATAATTTTTTCTTTTCCTTGAAAGTAAGTAAAAAAGCTCAACGTCACCGTCAGAACAGTTTCCAGTCATTGTGCACCTGTCACTCTCGCGGTAATTAATTATCCCCACCCGTGAGTCCTCCCGCTGTACCCCCTACCTTGCTGCGTTGTATCAAGGTGCTCTTCATTGTTTTGGACAGCTCGGTGAAACCATTAGTGAACGAAAGTTTAATACTGATGTGATTCTGCGAGTCTCTAGGTATATATCGTCATTTTATTGGAGTAACTTAATTTTACGAAGTTATTATTACAAGATAATAATTAATTATTATTGGTGTAAAGATAAGATTGTCGTCAGCTACTCGTATTCGCAACGATGCGATATCTTCTTTTACTAATTCTTTTACATAAGTTCACTACTGGTCGTAGGTCTCACGCAATATTTTTATTCTATTTTATAGAATAAGGGTAACAAACGAGCACACAGTCCACCAGATGGTAAGTGGATGATATGGCCCATAGATATCTACATTTATCCTCGACTAAGAATCAAAACGCAGATGCGTTGTAACCCCTGAGGACTAAGATGGAATGCCTCATTACCAGTGAAAAAGGGTCTCCGGATCTCTAACCTCACCATACGAAATACAGTAGTATTAAGCTTCTATTTTACGCTGGTATTCTGTGAGAGCGCGGTCCTTCCCCGGTCGAGCCCCCAATCGTGCTACAACCTTAATATAGCTGCAGCGTGGCTCTAGCATGTATGACGGATAAGTACAATGTAATACGGATTTGCATTAATCGCCAGATTTGGCAAGCGAAATGTCACTTGCAGCACCATAACTCACTCTTTTGCCACTGCTTTCTGTTGCCAGTCTGATTGTTATCAATATTACATTACTGCCATCTATCCGAAGCGATTTTATCTTTGTATTCACATGGTCACCTCTTACGACTCCATTGGACGAAATGAGGTGTTGGATACTCCTACCCCCACAAAACAGAAAACATTACTACCCATCAAATACATAGCAGCCATACTAAGCAGCCAAAATAAATAAGGCTACGGAAAGGAGCCGTGGTAGCTCAGATGGGTAGCGCCCGCTGTCAATTTCACAGTACGCGAGCAAACCGGGCTCGGTCCCCGCCGGCATTAATGAAATTGTTAATTGCAATTTTAAGTGCTGATTTACCACGTGCTCGGCGGGGAAGGAAAACATCGTGAGGAAACCTGCATGTCTAAGAAAGAAGAAAAAAATATTTCGAGGACATGTGAAGTTCGCCAACACGCATTGGGGCAGCTCGGCGGACAGCTCCTTGCCCAAAAACCTTCTCACAAATAATCGGAGGCCTGTGCCCAGCAATGAGACGTATATAGTAGACGTAACTTTAACTTTTAACAGAAGGGAGAAAAGAGTTAGAGGGTAGGAACTATCTAATTTGATGCCTAAATAAAAATGCGGTCGTTTATGGAACTAGATAAAAATGATAAACGAAAAAAAAACACCGTTGAAAACCTATGAAACTTTTCAAATAACAACAGTAAGATATTTCCTTTGCAATATAGTAAGGTGAAATTAAACGAGTCGTGTCACCGAGCCGGTTTGGTGTCGTGTCATTGATTAACGACGCCGGGGACGTGTTTATTGTGGCGAACTGCGAGTCACTCAGTCAGCGAGCTGCGTGTCACCGCGCTGGCGAGCTTGCTGCCGTGTACTGAAGCTGACTAGAAACACATGAGAGGAATAACTTACAAAATAATAAACTTTAATAAAGTTTCATAAAACCTTAAGAGGTTATGTCCAATTTAGATATATATTTTATAGAAATCCAAAATAGAAATATTTTTTAAAGAACAAATATTTAAGACATAGTCTTGATATATGTTACCCCCTAGAGTAATGTCCTTTTTGGCACTTCTACGTACAAAGCCATATTAAAGAAATTTCGTTTTTCCTATAAATTTGTATATTTTTGTACGTCACTTCTCTGTGTTAAAATAAAGTGTTTCTATCTTACTCCTGGCCGTATGCGGAAACTCAAGATTCCTCAGCGAGCTATGCAGAGGGCTATGCTCAAAGTTTATTGGGGCGATAGACTTCGTAATCAAGAAATCCGCACTAGAACCAGATTAACCGACATATCGTGATGGAGCAGCAGCTCGGAGAATCGACAACCAATGGGGGAAAAAGGTTCTGGAGTGGTAGCTTCGTGCCGGTAAGCTATGTGTAGGGCGGCCCACCAGTAGATGGAATGATAGACTGGTAAGATATGAAAGAAATCGAAAGATGCCGCTGGCTCAGGACCTTACTTTGTGGCATTTCTTGACCTGGCCTCCTTTTTGTTCAGCAGTGAACTTGTGAAGGGCTGTAATAATGATGATGACGATGATGAAACCCCCACAGCCACACCATGATGATGATGTGATTTTTTACTATAAAAAGTTGCGTAGGTCGAAATTATTTCCGTGATAGTATATAGAACCATCACCCCGTTTCGTCTCTAGAGTCTCATAAGAGGCGATTATAGTACTATAAACTTAAGATCTTATGGCTTGTGATACATGGCCATATAATTATAACAGGCGTAAAAGGGCGACCCCCCACTAAAGGAGATACGAAGGAAGGAGAACATGGTATCAAGCAAGAACACTTGACACATCTATCCGATTACGAATCAACTACGAGGATATTTGGGATAGAATTTCTTGTTACCAGTAAAAAGGTTCTCCGTTTCTCTACACTCACCATACCTTCTACTACCTTCCCCGGTCCCCCATTTATGCTGCAACCATAAGCTATTAGGCAACACTTTTGTAACAGTGTCACGTAACGGCTACACAAAGTTAATTTATATAAAAACTAATTAGAAATTTAAAGATATTAGGTCATAATATGTTTTAAGTACCTTAGGCACGACTATGGACCATCGACTCTAAAGACGAACTCTACGGCGAGGCCCTGCACGGCCTGCATACCGTAGAGATCTGAGTCGAATTGCCCATTTAGCGCACTGTAGATCTTTGGGAAACAGAAGCAACAACAAGCTTGAAATGATTAAATGATTCATATATTATCGTGGTAGAGCCACTTTGCAACTATGTTATGATTTTCAAGGACCACGCTCTCAAAGGGTTAAGTAGTAGCATGCCGCTGTGTTGTGGAAGCAAGACGTTCCATCTTAGTTCTCAGGGGTGACAACGCATCTGCATTTTGATTCTTAATAGAGGATAGATGTAGATGTCTATGGGCCTCAGCATCTACATACCATTAGGTGAACTGTGCGCCCGCTTGTCATCCTTATACTAAAAAAAATGAATCAAAACGATCAGAATTCCCCTTTGTGCATGTTTCCAAAATTCTCTTAACATAGCTGATCGTCGCACGTCACCTCGCGTAACGTAACCGCAGTATGCGAGGTCCCGGATGCGGCGACTGGCGACACACGGCGTAGATTGAAACTGTCTCGCGGTAGAACTTAGTTTAATGAGGTAGCTCGCTGCGGTTGACGGCTGAAGTTCTAAAGCAAGCCGCGGATAGAAGGTGGGACTAACTTTGTGCATGGTTGTACACGATCTAGTAGTAAGTGATTAGGGGTATGTTGAAAAATGGTGAAATAAAGAGATAAAACCAGAAAGTAAAAAAAATTACATTGATTTTAGTTTTTGTACTGGTTTATTTGTTTTTTTTTTCTATTCCATATCGTTATTGTTACAAACTTTACCTCTTAAATTTGTTTTGTTTCTTTTAATGCTGATTTTTCAACCGTCGGATAAGTTACCCATCAAATAAATTAATTATACACTCACTGAATATAAAAAGCGAAAAACAATTGAACTATTTTATTCATATAACTGTAATTTTTAATTTGCTCGTGTTGCATTTTATACTATGAAAATATTTTCTCTGAGGAATAAAATCTCGTCCCTTAATTTTTAAATTCGTTCATTACGTGTTAAAAATTCTTTTTAGGGCAAAAAATTGTGTTTCTTTTCTCAATTGTATTGCTTAATCTCTGAAATTGAAAACAAAGACAAAAACTTTGTACTTTTTTATTCAATAGGTACAGATTACAAATAATACTTATTGAAAATAATTACAAGTTATAATATAACATTTCGCACCCTACCGTTAGACTACTGTCGCTTCCGTTCGTACTTAATTATATGATTTTGATTTTGATATGGCGTGATAATCTATAAAATTTTTCATAAAATCCTAATTCCAGCAGTGAGCAGTAAGGGTGGTGCGGAGTTTCAATATTTTTGTCTAGCAAATATCGAGTTAGTTGCCGGTAATTACGAATATTACGACACAAAATTGACGGCTCCTTGGCGCAATAGCTTAGCAATGAGTTGCAGCGCTAAGGGCCGCGGGTTCGAATCCCGCTCGGAACAAGTAACTGTACGACCTACAATTAAACTGCCCCTCCCCCCACAAGATACCGAAAAATCCCAGTGTGGAGATAACGTCATTTAAATACTAAACTAATTTTAAATTTAAGACAGTTTTGACAATAATAAATAAATAATTACTCATTTACTGCCACCCGCTCATACGTCAAATAATCAAAAAATAATCTGTGCGAGCAGATTGACAATTCATACGTATGTATACAATTAATTACTCTGAGATAAATCGCTAATTGCAGCGCTGTGATTCCTGATCATACAGAAACGATCTCTTCTGTCTTTTTATTGCAACACACACTACTTCCTTCCTTCATTTATGTTTTTCTTTTTTCTTTGAATAACAATTGATATGTATTTTTGGCCTTTCTTTAAGTTAAGTGTAGGGCGGACTCCTACTAGATGGAGTGACAACCTGGTATGATATGCAGGAAGTCGATGGGTGTAGGTGACTCAGGACCCTGTTTTGTGGCATTTCTTATAGAAGGCCTATGTTTTAGCAGTGGACTTGTGAAGGGCTGTAATGATGATGATGATGATGATGATATATTTATAATTTTATACTATGACATTAGATCAAATTTCGGTTACGGTAGCTGGTTTCTACGAAGACTAGAGAGAATAGAGCGCGCATCTGTGCTTGAGCACAAATTCGCGCATTATAGCCCAGTCTTACGCGGATGGCATACCTCCGTTAAGACCGGCCGCCGTGACTAAAATTCGGTACGGGAGACATTATAACTAAATCAGCCGCCTAGATAAATATACATATGATATGTATATTTGGAATACTTATAAGGAAATTCGTATGTCACCATTTGGAAACAATTCGGAAAATGTCACACCTAGTAGCAGTAAATTCTGTTGGCACGGCAAGAAGGTTGTCCCGGAACAATTAAACATTTCGGTCAACACTTGAGAACTATGCGAATAAAAGCCGACCTTAAGGAATGTGGCCAGGAAATGAGCGGGCAAACGTAGTTAGTCAAGATTATATAGATACATTTATTGGTACATTAACTCTCACGCCTTTCACTTTATTACGAGAATGGGGGTAAGCAAAGACTAAGGACATCTGACACACCTCTCTCGCTTATTTCAATGAAGCAAGAAGCGACAGTAGCCTAATGGCAGGGCGCGGACCGCGAACTCAAAAAGGTCGTGGGTTCGAATCCGCCATTCGACTACTGGCGTGAACCACTCGTAACACAAGCAATTTAAGCTTACCACGAGTGGTTAAGGGGAATATTGGTAATGTTTATAGAATTGTTTATATTCTTTTTCACAAAAAAAAATGTTATTGCTTCGTTAAAGGCTACTCTTAATTTGGTCTATTTTCAAAATATCGCTAGTTTGAAATCATCTTCAATATATCTATGAATTCAAAAACTTTTGTCTACAGCTTTGCTTGCCGATCTTCTGCAGCATAAATTTTGCTTTGTCATTTTTGTCACTCGTTTCTGTATGTCTAAATTACCGAAGTATTCCTTTCTTAATTCTGATCACACCTGTTTTGGAAACTCTTTTCTTTACATTTCAAAATCTCTTTAAGAATCTTCTCTTTCATCATATACAGTTCGTAAAAATTCACAACTGGATTTGTCCCCCCCCCCCCCCCCAATGTAAGGAGGATTTGCTAAGTCGTCACGCTTGGTAGGCGTTTATTATAATTAGCTTATAATGATATAAAATAAAAAATGAAATAATTAATTTCCTCGTCGGAAGAAAAAAAAATTTTGTTCAAGTTTTTTTTTTTTTCAAATAATGATTTCTTATATTTACGCGAACACTACACATTGAAATAATAATAGTTTTTACGGAATTTATCGCGTATATTTAACTTTTTAAATACCCGACGTTTCGAGACCTTTACAGCACCCATGGTCACGGGGGGACTGAGATGTTTAACGTCCAGATGTCATAGTTAACCGCGGTTACCATAGATTAATTTTTTTTTTAAATTTTTTTGTTGTTTTATCCAAAGGCCTCAAGTTTGCTTTAACACCACGCAAATTACCGTACGAAGAAATTATCTGTAGTGTCGAGGACTGTTTATTTAAAAACAATATGCGGAAAGACGATTTGGAGGCGATACGTAAAGACATTTCGCCTATGTTACGTCGATGTTCAGTGCTTAAACCGATTCTTCCCAAAGACGAATTTATAGCGTTAAGGAACCTACGCAATAAACCAGAACTTACAATTCTCCGCGCAGATAAGGGAAACGCCACGGTAGTCATGGATACGTCAGATTATAATTCTAAAATACAAGAACTTTTGTCGGGTGTAAGTACTTATAAAAAAGGTTAAAAGAACGACACAACGAATAGCACACTAAAAACAACTAGTGACCTCATAAAGAAACAATCCGAAAAATTAAATCTGGACGTAGATAATACCGCCGTGCGCCAAATCACCAAAATTTTATGGGTTACCAAAAATACACAAGCCCAATGCTCCATTACGTCCCATAGTGAGCCAAATCGATTCACCAACTTACAGATTGGCTCAACACTTAGCGAAAATACTATCACCGCTCAGGGGACATACAAGAGCACACATAAAGGATTCCTACCATTTTGTCAGCGAGATATAAGACCTACATCTGGCAGACAATGAAACTATGGTCAGTTTTGATGTGCAGTCGTTGTTTACATGCTTACCTGTTGAAGACTGCATCTCAATTGTAACTAGAAGGCTGGAAGAAAACAATATGCCCGTAGAATATGCAGTATTACTTAGACACTGTCTTACATCTGGCTACCTATTGTGGAAGGAGGAGTTCTACAAGCAAGTAGATGGTGTGGCGATGGGATCACCTGTATCTCCCAGTGACGCCGACATATTATTTGACGACTTTGAGGAGAAAGCCCTGCTTACTTCTCCCATAAATGTAAGATTTTACAAGCGGTACGTAGACGACACTTTCACAATTCTACCTTTAGATAAAGTAACTGCATTTTTAGACCATCTTCACTCTATAAATTCTAAAATTCAGTTCACAATGGAGTTAGAGGCAAACAATTCCTTAGCTTTTCTAGATGTGTTAGTAATTCGGAATCCTGATAACACCTTGAGGCATACTGTGAATAAAAAAGACCCATACAGATAGATATTTAAACGGTGATTCTCACCACCATCCTTCACAGTTAGCTACCGTGGGTAAATAAACTTTAGTAAGTACGAGGGCGGCACTGAAAATTTCGGGAATCAAGGAAGTGACACAACATTACTTTTTATAAATGTATTTATTGCTTTTCGAAGTATTCTCCGCGAAATTTGACACATTTTTCCATACGATGGAACCAATCATTGAAGCAACCATTCCATTCGGAAGTTGGGGTCTCCAAAATAGCCGTTTTGTAGGCGTCCACAGCTTCTTCAGGTGATGAAAATCTCTGTACACGCAATTTATTCTTTATTTTAGGGAAGGTATAGAAATCATTAGGGCTTAGGTCGGGGCTGTACGGCGGATGATCTAATAATTCTATGTTTTCTTGCTCTAAAAACTCTTTTGTTCTGTGTGCGGTATGAGAACTCGCATTGTCGTGATGGAGGATGATTCGGCGGTTGCAGTTCTCTTTACGGAGTTCAGAAACGACCTGTGGCAAACAAATGCTAGCATACCATTCTGCATTAACCGTTCTTTATCCCTCAAGAGGAATAGTCGTAACATGGCCGGTTTTGGGGACAAACGTGGCCACCATTTTTTTTTGCAACACTCCGTAAACAAATTTTTGTTGGCTTTAACTCATTTTCGAACACCCAAACTCGTAACGGTTTTTTGTTTCGGGTTCGTACGCATATATCCAGGATTCGTCCCCTGATACAATGTTGTGTACAGCATTTGAGGATCCTGCGTGGAATCTTTCGAGAGTTCTGACTCACCAAGTAACGCGAGCCGCTTTTTGCTCTTCACAGAGCGAATGCGGTATCCATCGGGAAAATAACTTTTTTACACCTAATTGTTCATGCAAGATTATTTGTATTTGACTCATACCAATGTCTAAAGTTGCTTGAATTTCGCGGTATGTCACATGTCGATCTTCCTCAATCAGCTTACGCACAGCATCAACGTTTTCTTGGGTGACTGCAGTTTTTGGACGACCTTGACGGGGATCATCACTGAGCTTGACACGTCCACGTTGAAATTCAGCATACCAGCGATAAATTGTGGTTTTGGATGGGGCTTCATCACCAAATGCAGAAATCATCCGGTCAACACACTGTTTTTGTGGTAAACCACTTCGAAAGTCATAATAAATCATCGCTCTTGAATTTTCGCGAGTCAATTCCATTTTATCAACGACTAAACAAGTTTGACAAAACCTTGTGACAAGACCGAGAATCATTTTTTAAATAAATAAATGGTATTCAATTTTTAGAACCAAGGAGTTTTCAATTAAAAATATTTTAATATGACAGGAACAGTGGAAATATTCCATTCCCGATACTTTTAGTGCAGCCTAGTAAGGTAAGTAAACTTTGTTTCAGAGAGCACGAGGGATCTGTGACAGTAAACCCCTGGCTGCTGTGCTCCACCACGTCAAGCAAGTTTTGCATGACAACAAGCTTCGGGTCCCACGCCTACATCACAGTGAACGAGTGAAGCCGGCCACAGTCGAGCGTGTACCTGCTGTACTGCCATATGTTAGAGGAGTTACTGACAAGATTGGCTACGTCTTGAAGTGCGCTTCCATCAAAACATACTTCAAGCCGCTGAAGAAGATTGGTCAGTTTTTACCATCAGTCAATTGTAACGCCCCTCTGCAAGATGCAGGAGTGTACAAGCTTGATTGTGAATGTGGTCTCTCCTACATAGGACAAACTAAAGGATCAATTAAAACCCGCGTTAAAGAACATATAGCTGATGTGAAGAATCGATGCTCCGGGAAATCTACAGTCTGTGAACACGTACAGGATCGCCCTTGTCACTACATCAGATTTGATAGACCACAAATCCTCGCTAAAGAACACCGATACCTTACAAGGATGATTCGCGAGGCTATTGAAATCAAAAAACATCCTAATTTCAATAGACAAGATGGCTGGGTGCTATAATCTGCTTGGGATTCTATAATAAATAAAATTAAATCCCAACCCAAGCATACAACTGCAAGACTTGAAAATACCATAAGTTCATACTGTGTAGATCGGAACAAAAGTTAAATTTTATATTAATTATCTCTCTTGAATTTTCTCGAATCAATTCCATTTTCTCAACGACTAAACAAGTAGACAAAACCTTGTGACAAGACCGAGAATCTTTTTTTAAATAAATAAATGGTATTCGATTTTTAAAACCAAGGAGTTTTCAATTAAAAAGATTTTAATGTGACAGGAACAGTGGAAATATTCCATTCCCGATACTTTTAGTGCAGCCTAGGTATGACATCTGGACGTTAAACATCTCAGTCCCCCCCCCTGTGACCATGGGTGCTGTAAAGCTCTCGAAACGTCGGGAATTTAAGAAGTTGAATATACGCGATAAATTCCGTAAAAACTAGTTTTTTTTTTTAAATTTAATACTATATGAATATAATACAAAGGCATGATCTATGACGCACTCAAAAAATCACCGGTATATTTATGACGGGTTTAGTAGTGTTCGTTTTAATAAATGTATTTACTTTTTTAAATTTTTTTTTTAGAAAAATGATACCTAAAAACGCGGTAACCAAAAATGTTACTCGTTTAGTGGCCCGCTGTTACAGCCTCTTTGCTACAAACTTTTGTCAAGGTATTCGGATCAGTACAAAGGTTTAACGTAATACGGACGGAGATATTTGCTTTAAAATTTCTTAATCAACCTTTAGGCCTTTGACATGCAGCAGGAGTTGACCTTAAGCTATTATTCGGGACATTCCAAGACTGTTAAAACGGCATAGATATTAACTAATAAATTAGAACAGCGATTTACACTAATTTTAGGGATAAAAAAAACATAATCACTCACGCCTATCACCCAGAGGGGTAGGCAGAGACTACAGACTTCCATTTAGCACGATCCTGACATACCTTTCTCGCCTCTTCCACATCCATATACCTACGCATACATGCTCGTCGGTTAAGGGTACTCTTAATTTGGCCCGTTTTTAGTAAATCGCCAATTTGGTCGACAAACTTCCGCCTAGGACGTCCCTTTCCGACTCTTCCATTCACTTCAGCTACATATATTTGCTTTGTCAGTCTTTTCGCATTCATTCTTTCTACATGACCAAACCACCGAAGCATTCCTTTCTTAATCCTGGTCACCGCATCATCTTGCAAACCACACTCTTCTTTTATCACACAGTTTCTCACCCTGTCACTCAGATTCAGCCCTAACATACTCCTTAGCGACCGCATTTCTACTGCATTTATTCTACTCTCGTGCTTCTTCTGCCACACCCAACTTTCACTACCATAAGTTAAAGTAGGGACTAATACAGCACTGTGAATTGCCATACGTGCCTTTCTTGACACATTCTGACTTTTCACAATAGAGTGTAGAGCCCCATTTACTTTATTTCCTGCATTCACTCGTCGTTCAATATCCTTATCATATATTTTAGGGATATAATCGAATATAAATTTATTTTTTACTCTCGAAGCGTCGAGTATTTTGTAACACCCTTGTGGATTTCATGATGTCTTAGATTACCTGGGCTACCGTTAGCTTTTTATAATTTGTGCAAATTTTGAACATCGAGGTGACTTCCAAATACTTGTCATTGTCAATTTCACAATTTTTTTTTATTAGAGCGTTTTCTATAGCCAACCGTGGTCTGTACGCTATAGAATACGACTGAGACATAATTCTTTTTTTTTACATAAAACGGTGATAAACGATCACACTGTACACTTGATTGTAATATTCTGTGACCTATAGACATCCATTCTTTATTCTCTGACCTCATTAAGATGGAATACCTCTTTACCAGTAAAAAGTATTTCCGGTTCTCGTCAATTATCATAGGAAACACATTGCCATATACCGCTTTTTTACGCTGGTGTTCTGTGCGATTGTAGTCCATGTCCGGTCGTGCTGACCCAGTCGTGATGCAGCTATAATATAATCAAACAACGTGACTCAGCGAGTACAAGCATGAACAGAATTCTTGTAAGATTTATCTTTATTAGTGCATTGATTACGGTAGTGATCATGTTGTTTACAATTATAACATTTGATGTTATGTTTTTCTTTGACAGATGTCGACATTCGTTCATTTCCACCATCTTTCTTGACCATAGACTGTGTACTCTTTACATTCTTTGATTTATGATTCTTGCGGAAAAAAGCAAACGCATTGTTGGCATCACTGTCTTCCGGTTCCATGTCCATCAATTTCCCTTTAATGGTATCGGTTGTGATTACCATCTAACCATGCCGGAATACTCGATTGCCATTATCATGGGCATATATTTGTCAGATAATCCAGCCAACATGATAGATCCGATCCACTCGTCATTTATGCCAAATCCCGTACCTTGTAATTTCTGACCAGCTTCAACAATTTATGTTACATATGACGTCATCAAAGTGCATTTTCTATTATAAGATAAGAATAGATATTAAATTCCTCAGAAAACTTATTTTTCTTGTAAATCCCGAGTTATCGAATAACATCTTCAATTTATCCCACAATTCTTTCGATGTTGCTACATTCTTATTATTGCAATTGTTAGAATTAACTTCGCTTTTGTTCTCGCATCGTCTGCAGCTGCTGGAGCAACGTTGGGCTCAGGTTTGATACACCCAACCATTCCCTCTAAGACAAGGAAATTTTCTGCTGCGAAACACCATTCACTGTAATTTTCGCGCCCTTGCAGTTTCGGCACACTAATGTAATAGTTGGAACTGGACGCCATTACTGATGCCTGACGACACAATAAATCGGCACAACTCAACATACTTAGTCCTATTCTGCCACGAATTATTATTATCGATAATGTCCTGATAATCAAAAATTATACTGTCGCGAGAACTAAGTACTTTTTATGAGCCAGGAGCCAGGAGGAGGAGAATTCTTGTAAGATTTATCTTTATTAGTGCATTGATTACGGTAGTGGTCATGTTGTTTACAATTATAACACATAACACACGGCAACATACATGCAACGTAGCTCTATAACGTGAATCACTCACTCGTAAAAACTAATCCATGACTGATGTATATATGCAATATGAGATATGTTTTTATTCAATATCTAATGTTTGAAAATTAATTTTTGTTTGTTCGTATTTTATGCGCTGCCATACCGTTCATCACATTGTGTTAAAACTTGCACTTCCGCGAAGGTTATAGGCATAGTTGGACCCGGTAGGTGGCGCTGTTGTGGTATCTAAATACCACCCGTGCGAAGTGCGAATATATATGTATTACATATTATAATATACTTTTTATAGAATCGTTGTTTGATAATTTTTTTGATCTTGCCAGGGGCCAAATTTTGTATATTTTATGGGATTTTCGTTTTTAAAAATACCCCAACATTTAATTACTGACTGTGGTGAAACTATTACAATCTTGTGTCTGTTCCTAGTATTTACATAATAAATAAAACAAAATTTTTAAAGTTCAGCCGTATTTTTGTGGACATACATTACATTTTTAAATTGTATTAGGAGGTCAAAGTATATGAATTAATTTCGTTAAATTTTTATCTTAGGGACTCTTTAGGTTTTAAATTCTAGATTGGTCTTATGGCTCTCTTCTGCAAAATTACGGTAAGATCGACGGTTTCAATTATTCAGTACATAGTAAGTGACGAGGTACGTTTTTATTGGAACTGAAGCATTTATTTCACTCCTAACGGTGACAACGCATTAGCAATTTTTGATTTTTAGTCGAGGATAAATAAATAGAGATGTCTATGCATCCACTTACCATCTTATGTACTTTGTGCACATTTTTCTCCCTTAATTCTTAAATATGTTAAAATTTTATCTGTCTTCTACTAGAGCCTGTTAAGCGTGATGAGTAAGACGTTGGATTTTGTAAAATATTAAAAGACCTAATATATATATATATATATATATATATCCCTAACCTAATGAATTCATGATCCTAAACTACTAAATTGACATCAACTGTTGATTACTAATTGAAATCAATTAAGTAGGTTAGGATTTCATCGCGGTTAAACAATGTAACCCGTAATTTTTTTTATAAAAATTAATAGATTATATATTAAAAGCATATTAGTATTAAATTATTGTTCCAACCAACCTGTGGTATTTTATATGGTGTGAGATAGATTATATCTTAATATATTTTAAAATCATTCAACCAAATGTCGTCCAAAAAAAGATTGCCTAAAAAAAGAGGAATTATTTCGAAGCATTGTTTAATTTAGCCCTCGACGTTTATCCTTGACATGGAGCCCGTTTTAAAATTTAATACGGACTTGGCAGCAAGTTGCAGCGTAGTTGGCAGTGTCGCCGCGCTCCGCGGGGCGCTCACTGCAGAAATTACAACCATACTAAGGCAAAGTAGCTAATGTAAGAGAGAAAAAATATTTCTCTTGCAATACGTTTTAGTCTTTGCGTCCTTTTTTTTCTATGCATGTAAATAAAATTAAAGTTTACGTCCATAACATTGAAATAAACTGCCTTCTGTTAATCGAAATGGCTGAACTGCTTGCGACGTAGACAGAGAATGATAATTGAGTATATATATATATATATATATATATATATATATATATATATATATATATATATATATATATATATATATATATATATACGCAATTGAAACTAATGTTAAATTACGACTAGGCTGTATGGTGTAATTATATAATATGTATGAGTATATTACATTTACAAAACTCTTCTCAATATACTACACTCTGTTTCATTTTGCTTGATGATTTTGACAGCTCACTGTAAGGGTGAGGTGGTGTATAACCGTTGATGAATTTATTCGATTATTATTCTCATAGAACTTGCAATAGATAGTTGCACGTTTATGTCGTATGGATTTGGAACTTTCAACAATTTCTTACGATTTTCTACAAGCAATGCCAGAAGGGAGGTGCGCTATATTTTATCCGATGATTTTTTTTTTTGTGGAAAAAACTAAAAAAATTGTAGTTAATAATAGTCAGTTAGTAGTTCTTTCGTTTCGAAAAAAAAAATACGGTGGAATTTCTAATAAGACAGACTTATCTGATAGAAGCTTTAGGGAGCTTACTCCTTACTATAATTTCAACACATCACTTTTTTTAAGCCTGTAAGACTATAAGTGGTAGAGCCACGCTGCAGCTATATTATGGTCGTGTACGAATAGGTCGGCTCGACCGGGGAAGGACCACGCTCTCACAGAACACCAGCGTAAAATAGTAGCTTAATGCTGCTAAATTTCGTATGGTGAGTGTAAAGAATCGAAGAACCTTTTTAATGGAAATGCATTCCATCTTAGTTCTCAGGGGTCTCAAGGGTGCTCGTTTGTCACTCTATATGAAAAAGACTACATCTATACATATAGGATTGATTGCAAAAAAACTTCAAAAAGGCTCATTCTATCTCCTTTTTGCTCAGCCTTTATCTGCTGTGGCTAATAAATGGCGAGTGAAAAGAAACATTGCTAAAATTGGTATTTTTTCAACAATAACAATATATATTTAACATTTGTTAATGAAATTGTCATATAACATATATAACAAGACCTCAGAATTTCTTTTCGGTTATTCTCCGAAAAGGCCTTGTTCTCGGAATCGGTGAAGATTTGGATGTTCATTAAAGATGTTTTTATTGAAGAGGGGACAAACGAGCATGCGGCTCAAATGATATCAAATGATGATCGCCGCCCATATACAACTACAACACCAGGGTAATTGCTGGTGTTTTTTACCCACCACCACTTTAAAAAGGAGTAAGTTCGTTTCTAGAAGCTCCCTAAGTAGTATCATTCCGGAAAATCTGTCTTATTTAATAAATTCAAGCAATACAAAATTTAATAAAAAGTTTTCTATTTAAATTTGACTTTGACTTTGATTATGCATACTAATTTCTACCGCATACCGCAAAGGATTTAATTCGGAAGGTACTGTATAGGCTGAAATACACGCGCCGCTCGTAACTAACGCGCCGTCTGCGCTCGCTTTAATATTTGAGCGTGTGGCGTTCGTTCAGGTGGGCTTCCAATTCCATTGTCTATACGTGCGCCTATTACATTAAATATGATACCGAAGAACCAAACTAGATTGTGTTTGGCACCGCCTGTACCTATTTTAGTTTGATTTTGAGGACTATGCGTTTATAACTGGGACCAACCCTCTTTTTGGCGTACATTAACGACTTGTGTCACTTAAATATTCGTGCCGCAGACCTTTTCATGTTTGCAGATGATACAAACTTACTCTTTAATTTTTTCATACTGTTAAGAAATCCACTGAGGAAAGACTTTGTAAGATTACTAGTTGGCTGGAAGATAACCTACTTATATTAAACACCACTAAAACAAAATGTCTATATTTTACAAAAACCGCTGCTTGCAATCCATGAAACGATTTTAAAATAATAATTCACACACATCCTTGTAACAGAAACTTTAACATTCATACAACATGTGAGTGTCCCCCTACGTAAGCAAAGCTGACACAATTTGATATCTCTGTATAATACTTGATGATAAGCTTAATTGGGTTCCACATATTTCTTTTATTTCTAACAAAATCAAAAATTTTACCTATGTTTTTAAGAATTTAAAAACAGTTGCAAAGATTTTTTACTATTACCACAAACGTACAAAGCGTTGTGCCAGAGCGTTATCAGTTATTGCATATGTTTTGGAAATGCGCTGCTAAAACAAGTGATATGAAGTTAGAGCGAGCTCAAAGTGCTGTACTAAAAGTAATACTTTCCCTTTCTTACAAATATTCGACAGAAATGGTATATAAGTAACTGAAGTACTAAGTGTGCGCAAATTATTCATATATCATTGTCTTAGACGCTTTCATAGATGTGGTGTTCCGCAATTACAAAATTCAAAAAAAACTGTTCGTATAAGTATCCCAAAAGAAAAATCCATATTCAGAAAAAGGAATTATAATTACCTAGCTCCCAAGTTGAAGTTAAATCATACATTTAAAAGTATGTTATATAATTTATAATAACTAATAATTAAGAAATATTATAATAATTAATTTATATTAAAGATTGTGACTACGATCAATGCGAAAATTTAATAGGTCTATACGAATAACTTTATTTGCAGTGCTGCAATCGCTCTATTTATACAAACACACACATGTGTGTATGTACACACACACAGACACACACACACACACACACACAAGCACGCGCGCGCAAACGCGCACACGCACACACGCGCACGCGCACACACGCATACATGCACACACGCACACACACACACACACACAAAAACAAAAAAAAATATAATACTACGTTTTATTTGTAGTAGTGGCTCAGTGGATAAGCGCTTGCTGTAAATTTCACAGTACACGAGCAACCCGGGTTCGATCCCCGGCGGCACCAATGAAATTGTTAACTGCAATTTTAAAATACTGATTTACCTCGGTACGGTTTACCAAAAGGTAAAAGAATGAGTGAAAAAATGATAGAAAATGAGTGAAAAAGAAAGAAATGAAATAATAAAATACAGTGGATTTCATTTATTACCTTGGTTGTAGCGACTATTTACTATAGCGACGTTAAATCTAAGTCCCTTGAATTTAAAGCATACTTTAGTACAAAATTCATGAGGCTATAGTGACTTTGGATGTAACGCCGAGTTCGGGTATAGCGACTGTTTTAATGAATCATTTGTAACAAATTCTTAGAAATCCCATGCAGTTATTGCGACCGGAGCGGCCACCAAAGACACAAAGATTTCTTTTTTTCACAAACATTTCGTATCTTTTGTTTACATCTACACAGATGGTCAGCTAGTGTTGAGACCTTTAACTTTTGTTTATAGATATCAGCTAAGTAGGTAGTAGAGCGTGTACGTTTCGGAGTTAAAATGGTTCAATTATAAAGTGATATTCTGTGTAGCATTTTGAAATGTACCAGTGAATAACTATGTGTGCAAATATTTTCAATAATAAATGAATATGAACTATACATGTGTAGGTGTCTGTATCACTTTACCTTTGCTTGTAACGACTTCCGGATATAACGACGAAAATAGAGTGGTCCCTTCATCGTCGTTATACCCGAAATCCACTGTAATAAATATTTCGAAAAGATATGAATTCCGCCAACACGCATTGGGGCAACGCGGCGGACAATTTCTTGTCCTAAAACCCTCTCAGAAATGAGAGGAAGCCTGTGCCCAGCAGTGAGACATATATAGGCTGTAACTTTGCATTGCTTTACGTATTATACATACTCGAAACATAGCAACATTATGCTGCTATTTCACGCTAGTAATTTGTGTCATCAGTGAATGTGTGATATCCACTTTTCCTTATCGTCGGCAACAGAGGGAAACTGAACCAGCATATGGGCTGGAGTATCTTCCTGATCACAACTCAAAGTAATAAAAAACTGCGAATGACCACCCGCCTGCGCAGCCTTGCAAAACTTTACCAAAATACCCCCATTCGAGGCTATTTCTGTAATAGGTTTAGCTGTGATGGATGGACAAATCTTAGGCCTGCCACATACATATTGAATTCCGTTTCGCGATTCCGTTTCAGAATCCCGATTTGGAATTCCGAACGTAGCAAGTCTATATAAATCGAGGACCCGTCACACATCTACGGTAGTTTTCCGTTCGAAATTTTACGGGCAAAACGGGATTTCGCATGTAATGTGGCCGACCCGTTCATTCTGTTTCGGAATTCCGAAACGAAATCCCGAAACGGAGAAAGTACATATAAAATCAAGGACCCGTCACGAACCGACGGTAGTTCTCCGGTCGAAATTTAGTGGGCAAATCGGGATTCCGACTTCGTATGCGTGTGGCCGACCCGCTCGTTCAGTTTCGGAATTCCGTATGTAGTGTTAGCGTAGGGCGGGCCTTAGAGAGCCTGGTCATTCCCCGGTTAAGCCAACCATTTTGTGTCGCTATAACCGATGACCAATGTGTAATAAATATAAGTTCTTTTAGTTTTTTATTCATTAAATTAATGAAATGCTTTATTTATGGGGATAGCTGTAATTTATCTATCAAGAACATTATGTAATTAAGTACTCTTAAGACTTTGGCTCTTGCTGTTAAAAAAAAAAGAAAATGAGGGAAATAAATACAATATAATACAGCTGTAGCATGGCCTAGGTGGCAAATAAAATACGTCTAGAGCCATACAGCACCTATATTAGTAATAAAGTTGTAGCATGAATGGGTCGGCTCGACCGGGGAAGGACCACGCTCTCACAGAATACCAGCGTAAAATAGTAGCTTAATGCTGCTGTGTTTCGTATGGTAAGTGTAGAGAACCGGTGACCCTTTTTACTGGAAGCGAGGCATTCCATCTTAGTCCTCACGGATGACAACGCATCTGCATTTCGATTCGTAATCGATGATAGATGTAGATGTCTATGGGCCTAGACTGTGTGCACGTTTGTCACCCTATTCTATAAAAAGGAGTTAACAAAGTTAGTACACATGTGATCGTAATTCTATAGCTACCAGACGTATGAAAGTTACAAGCAAGATTTTATACAGTATTGAATAATGTTGCTCGTCTGGCGCCGATTGATTGAGACGCCGCCACTGGGAATTTACTGCGGAGGTGCAAACCCCGCATCCTTATTCGGTATTTCGACTATTTTCATTTAGCGTTTTGTAACTAGGAGGTAATTATTTGGTTATCTGCTGATTGAATTTGATCATTTGGATATAACGAGTCCATCGAAAAGCGCCGTAAGTGAATATCAGCCACCAGGACAGGACTATGGTGCATGAGTGTGTCTACACTCTACTTTCACTTTCTACTTCCTCTCTCATAGTCCGACGGGACGGCCATCCGATATGACCGGAGAGAGAAGGTGCAGAACCAATGGCTTTATTTATTTATTTACTTCTTCCACGAAGGAATATACATCGCCAACACCCAGAGTTAAAATTTTAGTTCAGCCTCGAGCGGGGCATTTATAAGTTCTAATGACTAAGGTTATCACCACAAAACTATCTTAAATGTTAGTCCCTAAAATGTGTAATGCCATCAAATTGAACGAAAAACCTCCTAATTAGTAATCACTTTCTATGGCTAATAAATCCCTCACATTGTTTCAACCAGAATAACTAAATTTCCACCGATCTAATTACGGAGACCTTTATTTTGTTTTAACTATACACTTCTTGATCAATATACAAAGTCTAGCAGCATATTGCGCCTTGCAAGACTCACTACTTAGTTTAAGAGTTTCACATAGTAATATGAAAAGCCCCCGGCACAAAATTTGTACAAAATTTTTAAAACGTTTACAAGTTCTCTTAAACAACTAAAAGTAATTCATCCAGAAATTAAGGTAATCCATAGTAATTACAAACTTACCTGTCCGCGAGAAAACAATCGAAATGTTTATAGGTACATACTCGTAGACTCTAGGGACGATGAAATGGTTAATGTGTAATTGTTAAGAGAACAATATTTTTAATTTTTTTAATAAAATAGTATATAATTTATTTTAATCATATAATCCAGTCCAGCTGAACAAATCTATTGAAGTTATTAAAACTAAGAAATGTGACAAAATTTAGATAAAGTCTTACCGGAATAGAACTACAAAAATCCTGCATTTAAAATAAAGAACACACTGGCACTCAAATTCCAAGCGCATTCCAAGCAATTTCCAGCACCTAAACCCAATCAGAAGATTACTATAATATGGTAGAAGCCTTTGCCATATCTACACCCACGTATTACTGAAACTACAGTACGCACTCATGAAATCACCGAAATATATTACCTGGAAAAATTATCGTAACCAAAGCAGCCAGTACTAAATGCCATCAAACATTGAAACTGAAACTTTTCTTTATACTATAAGGTTGGCAAAATAGCACACAGTCCATCTGAAGGCAAGTGGTTGTTGTGGCCCATAGACACCTACATCTATTCTAGATAACGAATCAAAATACACATACGTCGTCACCCGTAAGGATTAAGACGGAATGAGTCATTTCTAGTAAAAAGGGTCTTCGGTTCTCTATACTCACCAACGAAATACAGCAGCGTTAAGCTGCTATTTGATGCTGGTATGCTGTGTGAGTATGAGTCCTTCCCCGGTCGAGCCGACTCATTCGTGCTACAATTATACATATTCAGCTATATATGTAATATAGCTGAAGCATAGCTCTACCACTTAAATACTCAACTCAACCATGATTCGATCAGCTTAAGGCTACATTCCTTCAAGATGAGGAATCACTAGTACATCCTTCTGTCACAAACGGCTACTTTCAAAATCCAATGACACTTGACACTTCTCGATGGATTAATGTTGCCAGTATAAAGGTCGACAAATACCATCCCACTTATGCCGTTACGCACAACGTTACAACTGATCATCATGACCGAAATTCGGTCGGTGGGTCATTATTACAATACATACCAAAATAAAACAACAGCTGTATCGCTTATTGAATACCAGAATAGGTTTGCAGTTATGAGAGTACATCTCGACCGAACCCTTTGGCTGCACATTCGATTAACCCACGATGAACAGGAGTCGATGGGAAAAATCACGCCAAAGATCTCGCAATATATTGAAATTCTATTGAATTAAGGAGCAATAATATAGTGTCTTAATAAGTAGCGTACTGGCTATCAAAGAGTATGATGAATAACGTTTTTTACTATTTCTAATAAATAAATAAATAAAATACTATAAAAATGAAAATAAAAGAAAATATATAATATAGTGTCTCAATAAGTGGTGTACTGACTATCGGAGAGTATGATAAATAACGTTTTTCACTATTTATAATAAATAAACAGATATAAATATATCTAAAAATAAATATTAAAAAAATACTATTTATTTGTTATATTTATCTAACTACTTAATATATAATATATAGTTCTTTTATAGAATGCGTGTCACAAACGAGCACATAGTCCACTCCACATCCACCACCTGATGGTGAGTGGATGCTGTGGCCCGTATACATCTACATCTTCGATTAAGAATCAAAATGCAGATGCGTTGTCACCTCTGAGGACTACGATGGAATGCGAATGAAGTGAGTTCCAGAAAAAGGGTCTCCGTTTCTCTAAACTCACCATACGAAACACAGGAACTTTAAGTTTTTATTTTACGCTGGTAATCTATGAGAGTGTGGTTCTTCGCTGGTCGAGCCAACCCATTCGTGCTACAGCTATAATATAGCTGCAGCGTGTAAAAAGTAAAGTTGATATAAAAAATACAAAAAGTATGTAAAGTAAGTTAGCCTCCTATTATTTCTGAAAGGGTTTTGTTGCCTAGCGTAAAGGTTAAGGTAAGATTCAAGTGTCCAATGCGATGAGCGAACTTTACATGACGTCGTAATATCCTTTTTCCATATCTCAAACATGAAGGTTTCCTCAAGATATTTCCTTATCAGCTTAGTACTCTTAAAATTGCTTAAAGTAATATAAAAGTAAAAAATTAAATAAATCTCATATTAAACACGTATGCAACGCAATACACGTCATGTTTACGATGGTTTAACATTTTTATCACGTATATAAAAACTTTAATAAAATGATCATACGAGACAAATAAACATACATTTTATAGCGCCATTTTAATTAGCCCCATAACTATAATCCAAACTGTGCATACATGCATAATATATTGACTGATGACATGTGCCGTGTGGTGGTGGTGTTAGAATATCCACTACCCCATATCATCCCGTGGTTATCGCAAGAGACTACAGAGAGAAACAAACCAGGATATGGGACTGGAACAGGAGGTGGGCAGCAGCCTCTTACTGATAACAACTTAAAATAATGAAAAATTGCGGTTGATAAGCCGCTCACCAAGCGTGGCAACTGTCGTAAAATCCCCCCCATTAGGCAATCTATGGGGGAGGCCTGTGTTCAGCAGTAGACTTTTATAGGTTGTTATGGAATGGAACGCTTGGATGGAATGTATCTATACGAATTGGCAGCCGTGCTCACAACTCATAACCTTTTAATAGTCTAATTGTAGTGTATTGGATATAATAAAACTAGAAATATTCGAATATATGAAATAGATTCCCCTTCATATTTGTTTTAGGAAACATTCGTTTAGAGTATCACGAAATCAACGAATTTCACCTACGACATGGCGGTTCACGTTGGCAATAACAGTAACATTACCATGTAAGATGGCAGCAATGAATAATTCCCGCCATATTCACCAAATACACAAAATGGCGTCTTTTGCCATTTTGTCTCCTCGTAACTTATTTGTTTTATTGATGGAATCACGTTTGTTTTTTCGTTGTGAGTAGAATAGAGCAGAAGGTATATTTTTATAAATATTGTTTTAATCCAAATATGCGTTAAAGTATAAGCGAGTAAGGATTCTTCTTATAAAAACAGTCCCGCTGCTAGTTTTACCCATGGCAGAGATTATTTCCGAACAAGTAGAAAAAGTAAAAAATTACTTGCAATAAGAAGTACTTGTAATCTCTATTTAATAAAAAAATATCATATTCTATTCCATTCTATTCTTCTCTTTTATATTCTATTCTATTATTTTCGCTTGGTAGGCGGGTTGATGATCGCAGTATGAAACGTCTACTGTTGTCCGTCGCCGTTTGAATTAAGTTTACGCCTAAGATTCTTACATGGGCATCTATTGGAAGTCATTTGATATTTTAGGTTTATTCCATAGTAGTCTCTTACGACACCAACGATACGATGCAAAAATAGCGTTCGGCTGAAATTCCAAATTAATTCCGCCATCGTAGGAGTCAGGTACTCTAAACTTTGAAACAAAACGCTTCTAATTATTAAAAGCTATTGTTAACAAATAAAACTGACAGATATATGCCTATAGCAATTTATCTTTTGTTAACATGTCCCAGACGAAGTCGATATTATTATTCATGTTTCTCATGTGTACGGCATCGATACTAAATTTCCTCATCCATTCTCCTATCAATGTTCGCTGAAAACGTACGCTCAAATTATTAAACTCAGGTTTGAGTATATCACAGAATTCTCTTCAAAATCGTTTTAATCGCTGGTTTATAAGAACCATTTTAGTCCGTGCAATCCGAGCACGAAGTGCTTAACTTGATTGCCTATAGTACCCGATTTACGAGAGGGGTTCATAATAATTTGGATCCATTGTTTGAAGTGCAAACACGGTATATACACCAAGTTAACCCCTCAGGTGAATCTAATAACTTTTCCAATCTACACATTTACATGTGAGCATATCACAAACATGGCAAGATATTTGACGGACTATAACAATTACAACATTCTAACATTTAGTTTTATATTTTTTTTAATTTATACATTCCAAAACTTTGATTTTGAATGTTACTTACATAGGTATTCCCTGAATTCCATGTTTAAATTTCAGATGGGGCTAGATCAATTAGATCGATAGAAATCCATGTGGGTAGATACCAGGGGTTGGTGACCGAAATTTCACTTAACTACTTCTGCAGCGCTCATCATCTCGCTTGACCAGCGTAGTGAGTATGAGGATCTCTTTTAATAAATGCGTGCAAATCAGCGGGATTGCTTAAAAAGCTTTATCCGATGTTTCATAGCGGCGTATGAATTCTCTCATCACACCGTTTGTTTCTTGTCGTATCGTGTAAGTCGTAAGAGGCGACACAGATGTTATCCTTTACCGCCAAGCACGTGACAAATCAGCACTTTAAACTGCAATTAACAATTTAATCGGTGACAACGGGAATCGAACCCGAATTGCTTACTGTGATATTTACAGCGAACGCTTAGCTACCGAGCTACCACGACTCATGTTTTACATAAATCCATTTAAAATTAGAACAAAGCACAAAACCAGTGCAAAGCCTTGTAATGTCGGTTAAGAGCAAATTTCCGTGAGCTGAGTAACCCGAAATTACCTATAGAGCGCCGTGAACAAACAATTTGGAGGATGGCAAGTTATTAAAACATCGCGGTTCGACATGACGTTAATTACTTAAGCCTAAACCGGCAGTGTTTGCGCCGGGTCGGGAAGACCCGACGCTTAATAAATTTAACCCGTGTTTGAGTTGAACACTCGCGTGTAGGTAAATGAAAGTAATACGGGTCATCGTTTGTAACGCAGTGGATTATGGTGTTTGAACGGGTTTTAAAGTTTTAATCTCGTGCTACTACTAAGTAAAATTAAAGGATTTTAACATATCGTTATTATTAGTACTAGTATTAAGTTCGAATTGGCAATCTCGACCACGTTGACATTTTGCAGTTATGCTCCTTCGGGGTCGTAAAAGTCGATCAAGGAGTTGACGTCACTTTTGATCAAAAAGTGAACGAATAATAAAAAAAATTATATTTGTCATAACTACATAGATTTAGTACTAACTGACGTTAGATACCTAACATAACTAGATACTACGTTAACGATTACGTAAAACGCCTAAAATAGTATGTGGCTGAAGTGGGAGTGCATTGATATTTAAAACCAAGTACCAAAAAGAACACAACGTCTCCCTATTACTGAGTGTGGCGAATGAACAAAAATTGTGTTAAAAGGTTTATTATAAAATAAGCGAATACATGGTCAATAATAACCCCTGGGAATGAGTCGGTCGCTTCCAAGCTATTTTTTAAGTAAATTTTGTAAATAGTTTCTAAAACCTGTGTTTTTATTTTACTTTACTCTACCCGTGTGTAACTTATGGTTTTAATTTATTTCGCGCGGAACCCTTATCTTTTTTCTAAAACAAAAGTAGCCTAGGTTACTCGTTATAACATCAGCTTTTTGAAGACTAGCTGGAACAAACAGACAGATAGACAGAAAAACAAAATATTTTAAAATTGTGTTTTTGTTACAAGTATTGCATATACTTTCTGCATTTACTGATTTTACTAATAATGCGTTTAGTAAAAAGCTGTTGATTTAATATTAAAAATAGACACTTTAATTTTATTTATTTGTATAGATATATACTTTAAATAAATAAGAAAGCAATGGACAAGAAAAGTTCTCGAGTAGCAACTTCCAACAGGCAAACGTAGTGTTGGACGGGGTCGGTATACTCACGACGTCGATGGATGCAATTGGCTGAAAAATCGTGCTTTGAGGCATTACTTGGAAGACCGCTATACTCAGCAGTGGACTTGTGATTTTTTTATAAAATAAGAGTGACATGCAAGCACACTGCAAACCTGATGGTAAGTGAATGCTGTGGCCTATAAACCTCTACATCGATTCAAAATCAAAATGCAGATGCGTTGTCAACACTGAGGACTAAGATGGGATACCTCATATCTAATAAAATTTATCTCTAGTTCTCAACACTTACCATACGAAACATAGCATCATTAAGCTGCTACTTAATGCTGGTATTCAGTGAGAGCGTGGTCCTTCCTCGGTCAAGCCGACCCATTTGTGCTACAATTATATATCTGCAACAGGGCTGTTCCACGTACCAATAGCTATAGCTGTGATAATGATAACAAATGCACTACTTAAAATAAATTAAAATTATATTTTATACCTAGATAAATGGACCCTCGTGTTGAAAATTATTCCATGATTTAAAACACATTTACTTTAATTTAGCATCAGAAAAGGACTACATGGCTTATAATGAATTTCCCCCATGTTTTTTTTTTCTAAACTTCGATAAATGTAATACAGTCTTGTTCACATTGGACGGTTAAGTTGGCATCGGGGCGCACCTGGAGAGCGCAATTCTTTGTTATTTCAGAGGGGATAGAGTTACACGTGGATATTGTTAGAAGAGTATGCGGGACATATTGTTCCATAGTTTTATTGCAAAAATGGTGAAATAAAGTGGGAAATTGTGTGAAATTTATTTAAAAACTTTATACCTATTAATTACTGTGTAGTGGCGGTTTAAATAGAAACATAAACTGAAACTTTTTTATTTAATTTATATTATAAGTAATACTGACTGAAACTCCCTCTTTTGTTTAATTTAACACTGGTTCGGAAAACAAACCCTGTCCTGAGAAGAACCAGCAAGGAACACAGTGGTACGTTTTCGAAAAACAAACACATGTTACAATTATAGGTATATGTTACACAATTAAGTACTCGTACGAGGGGCACGCTGAAATGATCGGGAATAAGAAAAACCACATGCACGGAATAGCTAAATCGTATTTTATTGTTTTTCGAAGTATTCTCCGTTCAACTTAATGCACTTTTCCATTCGTGCAAACCAATCACTAAAACAGTAATTCCACTCTGAAGTTGATGTTGACAAAATGGCTGATTTGTACGCTTCCACGGCTGCTTCGGGATCTTCAAACCGTTGACCGCGTAATAAATCTTTTATTCTATGGAATGTAAAGAAATTGCTTGGGCTCAGGTCAGAACTGTACGGAGGATGGCTCATCAGCTCAACGTTTCCCGGCTTCAAAAAATCATTTGTCTTCCGAGCCGTATGGGAGCTCGCATTATCGTGATGTCAGATGATGCGAAGTTTCGGGTTATTTTTTCGGAGTTCGCCTACCATTTCTGGCAAACAAACCAAGATATACCATTCAGCGGTAACCGTTCTCCGTTTCTGTTAAGAATTGTAGCAACATGCCCCTTTTTCGAGACAAACGTAGCGACCATTTTCTTTGACACGCTGCGGGAGCGAACCAATTTCGTTGGTTTGACCTCGTCTTCGAAGACTCAAACTACTGACCGATGTTTTCTTTCAGGTCCGTATGAATAATTCCAAGATTCGTCACCTGAGACGATATTATAAACGGCATTTGACTTCCCGCCGTTGAAGCGTTGCAAACGAGCCCCTCTCTTCGGACAAATTGTGGGGAACCCAGCGGGAAACTAGCTTTCTTACACACAGCTCATTGTGTAATATCGACTGAATTGCAGTCATTCCGATACTGATAACAGCCCCGATCTGCTCGTATGTCACATGACGGTCATCTAATATAATAAAAAAATATATAATTCACACAGCCTTCTTGGTCGACCTGCAGAAGAAACAGTGCTGATCGACACACGACCGCGTCGGAACTCGGCATACCACCAGTATATTGTCGTTTACCTCGGTGCTTCAATGCTGAGACATTTATCTTAAGATAAGCCGCGACGAAAATTGTGATAAATTATGGCACGAAAATGTTCACGCGTGAGCTCCATTTCTGTTAACGACGTGTCAACTTTAAACCAACATAGTTTTTGTTTTTAAACATTTTTTTAATTGGTTGAATGTCATTAAGTTTCTAAGAGGTCAGTATTCAAATTCTAAAAAAGGTTTTATTGTAACTCAATCCGAAATATTCTATTCCCGATAAGTCAATGATTCCCGATCATTTCAATGTGCCCTCTCGTAATAACAAAAAACAATAATCGCTTCCACATATCGTCCCATGGGTGTAGCTGGGGGCGACAAGAGGAAACAGGCATAGAGAAACAAACAGAGGAAAAGTCAGGAAGTCAGCAGATGGGCAGAAGCGTCTTTCTGAATAAAACTAAAGAAATATTTGTATAAGTGTAAAATTAAAAATTTTGTACAACCAACTTCAATACAAATGAAATGAGAATATCATTAATGTAGTCGAAGTTAATTACAATATAATAAATACACATTATTAAGGATATTTGAAAAACTATTGGTCAGATCTTGGTAAAATTTATATGAGATCATATGAGAAGCAAAAGCTTTCAAATAAAAAGAGTCGTCTAAATCGGTTCTCAGATAAAAAAACAACCAGTCGAATTGAATACCTCCTCCTTTTGAAGTCGGTTAAAAATCTATGGCTGCTAACCCGACTGCCATGCGTGGCAACTATGAGAAGTGGTAACTAAATCTTAATCATTGTTAGGTACTAAAGCTCAGCGAGACGACTACATCTATTGTCAGTTTAGATTAAAGCACCGGTGCTGGCGATAAAATTATGAGTTGTAATTCTAATTTGATGGGTGAACAGTGCTGTAGGAAATATTGTCGAACAACGTATATTCTTTAACTCAGTGGGAAAGCTATTTTTTTTAGAATAAGGGTGACAAACGAGCACACTGTCTACCTGATAATAAGTGTCCATAGACATTTACATTTATCCACGATTAAGAACCAAAACGCAGATGCGTTATACCCCTGAGGACTAAGGTGAAATGCCTCGTTTCCAATATAAAAGTGTTTCCGCATCTTTGCACTCACCATACGAAACACAGCAGTATTACGCTGCTATTTTACGCTGGTATTCTGTGAGAGCAGGATCCTGCCCCGGTCGAGTCGACCCATTCGTGCTACAACCATAATATAGCTGCAGCGTGGTTCTACCACGTATAAAATTTCCTGGCTAAGAGTCCATCTGGGTAGATACCACCCATTTAACTATCAACAAATGGCAGTTCCTATACTGATGTGTTCCGGTCTGAATGGTAAAGAGGGCCAGTAGAGACTGTGCATTCCATAATAGTAAAATTAAAAAAAATAAAAGCAGGCGAGTAAATAAGTACGGTAAGTACGACGGGAATATAAAAATAAGCTCTACAACATATTATATAGGCTGTAAATTTACTTTTTTAACTTTTCTACCAATTTAATTTGGCAATAGGAAAATGCGGACGGAATAACCATTACATTTTTATTATTTAATGATTTCTTATATTTACGCGAACAGTACACATTGATTGAAACTACTTTTACGGATTTTACCGCATTTAATTATTTGATTTTTAATCATCATATCCTAGGCCGCACCAACCATTATATCAGGTTTAATAGTCCACAAATCCTCACGAAAAAATATCGATTCCTACCAAGGATGATACGTGACACTATTGAAATAAAAAAACATCCTAATATCAATAGAGAAGGAGGCTGGGTATTACCACCTGCTTGGGACTCTGTAATAAATAAAATTAAAATTAAACTTAAGCACACCACTGCAAGACTTCAGGACACAGTATGTTCATTCTGTGTAGATCGGACCATAAATAATAATTAGAAAGCTGAAGGTACTCCGGGTTAACACAGACATCGGGACGTCAGTCATCTCAGTCCCCCGTGACTATGTCCTGAAACGCCGGGAATCAAAAATCAATATATATATATATATATATATATATATATATATTCGTAAAAGTGGCTTTGATCAATTTATATTATTGTAAAAACGCTTAGGCAATACCTGACAGTAAACCATATTACCTTACTGCAGTCTTTACCAACAAGAAACGCCCTTTACCAAACCATAACAACGATCAGAGAATAGTTTCAAGGCACACTCTAAGTCGGACAATATATATTTAATAATATTTCAAACACACATAACGATAACATTAAAAACACCAGTGGAATGAGTGAAAATAACTCTCAATTAAGAAACAAAAGGGCTAAGGGACAGCTATCGCAGCTACAATCGGCGAAAGGGCCACCATGCGGGCAGCGCGAGGAAATTATTAATTTGGACCATTAAAATTACCTTCGGCGCAATTGAGACGGACGTACGGACAAGCAAAAAGCTCCCCCAGTTAAATGTTGGGCACCTCCGGATACCTTTTAAACGATTAATGACTGCCGGGAATATGGTAAGCTGTTAGGGGCTGTCTTTGTCTTGGTGAAAGATGAGTTATAATTTGCTACTTGAGCCATTTTGTAATTACATTTAAATGCATCACATTCTTATACTTATGATCAGGTGGTAGGGTTAATTTTGGGCTGGCAGCCATTCTAAGTTGATACCACTTTTTTATTTTAGTCGACAAGTACACATCCATTTTATATTTCCATATTATCTTGTGTTTTGAAAGAAAGGACGAAATAGATTTAATGCAAACAGAATTAGCTTAAATAAAAACTAATATTAACTAAATTACAAGATTCATAATCAAAATATCCTCCAGATTGAATTTCAGCTACGGCGGCCGGCATCAAAGAATAGTTCAAGGCATGAGGGCACTTAATTTCGTGGCTCCATATTCTCAAGAATTTATTGACAGGAAAACAAAAATCTGTTTTTATCCCAAAAATAGATTCGAACTTGGGACCACATAATCAGAAGTCACGCTTTTGACTACAAGACCAACGAAGTAGACACTTAATTACAAAATGTTTTCAACATTTTTTATTACAATAAGTGTGAAAAACGAGTATACAGTCCACATGATGGTAAATGGATGCTGTGGTCCATAGACATCTATCCTCGTCGTAAATACGTTGCCACCCCTGAAGAATAAGATGGAATGCCTCGTTTCTAGTATAAAGGGTCTCCGGTTCTCTACACTCACCATACGAAACAAATCAGCATTCAGCTGCTACTTTACGCTGGTATTCTGTGAGAGCGTGGTCCTTTTTAGGTCGAGCCGACGTAGTCTTGCTACAATTTTAATATAGTTGCAGAATGGCTCTACTACGTGCCTTGTTAGAGTAAAAAATAACTATTGTACTGCAACCAGGCATTCCACCTTATTCATCAGGGTTTACAACGAATTTTTATGCTTAATCGAGGATAGATACCATCAAGTAGACTGTGTGCTTATTTGGCACCGTTTCTATTAAGAATAGCCTTAATGTTATACCGCCATAATATGTCGGAAACTATGAGCCATTTTTCGAGCATTTTCTGAAATCATCTCTTACGGTACTCACAGGAAGAAAGTGGTAATATAATTTCTGACGCTGCTAATATAGGCGAGATAAACTTTTTGTTAAATTTTCTGGATATATTTCGACGGCCTTTATGTATTTATTAATTATTCACTCTGTCCAATAATGTCCTCCAGACCGAGTTTCGGTCACAGAAGCCAGTGTCAACGTAGACTAGCCATCTGCGCAGGACAGGATTATAGTGCCTAAGTGTCATCACAAATGTACTATGTATTCCCTCACTCTCAAAGCCGCCCGATAGGACGGCAAGCCGCCACTACCGCAGAGTAGTAGTACTAAGACTAGTAGTAGGACTAAAGGCTTTACGTGCTTTCCGAGATGCGGGGTAACACACCGCCAATTTCCTGACTCCGGAATTCCTTGATAGAATAACCCAACTAACAGCATTTTGTCCCGAGAAGCGATTCGAAACTAGGACCTAAGATTACGACCACTAGACCAATGAGGCAGTCATTTCATCTAGGGATCATATCGGCGGACATTTATTTGCTCTAAAACCCTCTCAGAAAGGAGGAACCTTTGAAAAGCATTGAAAGCCAGCTTCACTTCAACTCAGTCAAGATGAGCTGTAACTTTCCTTTTACTTTGTACTTCTACGTATGCTCATGAGTTTAATCAAAAATCCTAAAATAGATTTAAATTCTTAAGTGAAACAAAACGAGCAAAATGAATCATTAGCTAACCTACATGAAACTTTTGAGGGTAAAGTATACGTTACATGCAACAAAAGACATGCGGGCTCTTTAAACTATTAGTGTGCGGGCGACACCTTTACAAAGCGTTTTATTTTCATTTAAAGCGATACGTTTCAAGCTACGCACAACCTTGTGGGATGTTTGAAAAGACGCTAGTTTTAGTTTTAAAACCCTTTGTTAGGGTTGCCACTTTTAAATGGATGTAAGGTGTTCGTAGAGGGAAGAAGGCCCAGAGGTAGATCTCCAACTCAGTGGTCCGACCAAGTCAAAGAAGTCGGTGCGCAAAATTTCTACGACGCTCTCCGTATGGCCAGTGATAGGACCCGGTGGAGAGAGATCATAAACAATAAACTTACTCTCCGTGATGGTGATCACGATCCTCAGTCATGAGGGACCGACTAGAGAGAGAGAAGGTGTTCGATTTCTCCGTGAGGCAGTGACATTCGGTGCCAGCTTTCACGCCAGGGTTCGAATCCCGCACGGAACAGGTGCTTATATGGCTTAAAAATTTAATGTTTGTTCCAGGTCTGGTTATTCGGCGATACAGGAGAAAATCCTAGAGTGGGGTAAAGTTTTTATAAATATACCTTAAAAATTACCTCTAAGGGTGACAAAAGAACACATTTACCTGATGATAAATAGATGCTGTCGCATATAGAAGCTTATATTACTACCCTGGACTAATAATTGATTAAAAATCATAATACAGATAAGATGTCACCCCTGAGTATGAAGAGGGAATATCTAGTAACCTGTTATAAGAGTTTTAATGAACAATAGCAAATTAACTATACTGCCTCGTGGTCTAGTGGTCATAAACGGGATTATTAATCATGATGTCCCGGTTTCGAATTCCAGGTCGGGCCAAAAGCAGTTATTTTGGTTTATCCGCTTAGAAATTCTCAGTAGCCGGCGTCAGGAAGTTGGCGGTATTTCACCATGTGCCTCTTAAAGCACGTAAAGCCATTGGTACTTCTCCTGATCATTCTCCGGTCATGTCAAATTGCCGTCCCATCGGACTATGAGAGTGAATTTGTACTTACGCATACACTCGGGTACTATAATCGCGTGTTGCGCTGATATTTAGTCTACGTTGAGACTGGTCGCCGTGATTGAAATTCGTTCTGGAGGACATTATTATTACCATACTACGTAAACGTCGTCTTTTCCTGGATCAAACAATCGTAAATCTCTGCAGTATAGAGCCACCACGTTTAAAAACAAATATTAATATTTATGTTAGATATCTGTCAAGATAATAAACCTTATACTGAAAGGCAAATATTTTGACTTATTGCTAATGATGAAGTTCGTTAAAGTTTATTAATTTAATGTGTTTAAAAAATTCATGCCTGTATTTTTTAATCTTCTGACGCAAGTGTGCCCTATACTTCAGACAAGAAAACTTTCAGTAAAATAATATGTACATAATAAATTCTTTTAATTTAAAATTTCATTACTTGATTTTACAGCATGCATCCATGGGTTACCCATCAAGAGTCTTCCAATAGGTATTATCTAGTTTAGTGACATGGAGCAGTATCAAAATTGGGAGACGTCTGGTACCGCCATCGCAAATCAGCCTGCCATGGTTAGAGGACCTAAATTCTCCCAATGGAAGAGGCCTACGTTCAGCGGAGAACTTTTCTAATAAAGAAGAAGAAAAAAAGGAGCAGAAAAGGAATTTCCACACCTTAGACACTTTATATAACTAGAGCTAAAGGCCCGCTTCTTCATATTTTCTACAAATCCATCATAAATATTACATTATGTATATTGATGACCTTGAAGGGTTTTGGTAAGAATATAACTGACTACTGAAATTGGGTTTACGTCCAGATCAACAATTAAATACAACTCCCTAAGTGCCCGTAACAAGATCTGAGTAACGTAGATGAGAGTCAATTGTACGGCAGTTAAGGTGATCGACCACCAGGTGGCGCGTGACTCAGACAATTTAGTTAATTTATAACATGCGAGTATAACACAGATGACAATGGAAACGTATACTTACTAAACGTTTTTGGAAACAGAAAAATTGACATCGGTATTAAAAGCCGTAATATAGCGCTATGTCAAGTGCCAAATTGTGAAATAATTAATCAGTGAATTTATTCTCGAGTCCGTTAGAGAAATTTGATGATTGAAATGTATTACTTACCTGCACCGGCTCAGGTAAACAAAATGGATATTGACCTCCAAAAACCTCCTTCGTCACTTTTCCCACTTCTGTGCAACCTCGATCAGTGAGGCTTACCTACCGAGTTCCTCTAAGTGCTTCATGACCTTTAACCGACGAGCATGTATGAGATGGCGAGGTAGCGAGAGAGGTGTGTTAGGATCATGCCAAACGGAAGTCTGTAGTCTCTGCCTACCCCTCTGGGTGTGTGACAGGCGTGAGTGAGTGTTTATGTTATGTTATGTTATATGTTATTTGGATTTAGACTAATCAATACCACTTATAGAAATATAAGTTATTCTTATAAAATATAGCACTAGAAATATTTATTTTACACACTATTTTACAACTTATGTTTTCCCCTAAAAATAATAACGATTAAAACCACCAGTAAAACTAAATAGGTATCCCGTGAAATAATAATGTGCAGCATAAGAAAGAGGCAGTAGCTATGGACCTGCAGACTCAAACCTACAAAAAAAACTACGGATTTCTTTATATGTAAATGTTATTACAACTTAACTGACTTTCCAAATGATAAATTATGAAGTCATTTAATAAATACTTTGACATTTGTGATTAGGAATATTTCGCTATTATGATTATATTTATAGTAAATGTACAACTATAATATTCATTTCTGACATGCATAATTTAATTTGACATTCCAAGTTTGTATTGCCTTCATTATTTTAATTATTTTATTCATTGTATTTTTTATTTATTTTTATTTTCATAATTTAGTTTATTTTTATTTTTGTAACGAATTTTGAACCAGCCTTGACATTAATATTATTCTACGAAAGTTGGTTATAAGTTAATAACTACAATTAAATTTATTATATAAACTTTTACTTGCATGCCATCAAAATGTTATAAAAAGTTTCTAATTTGCCAATTGATCATATAGTTGGCTGGCGATAACATAGACAGTCTTTTGTAAAACACAGTATTTACCTTCAGTTATTACCTATTATTTGAGGTATCTGTACATAAATATCAATAATATAAAATAAATACAAAAAATACATAAATAAATAAAGACACAACCAGATTCTCTCATCATCATCACATTTCAGATTCATCACAGCTTCTTACCAAACAAGATACTGCAGACGTGTACTGTGGAGAACTGAACACAATGATGGAGAATCATGCACGTCTCCAACCAGCTTTGGCTAATCGCTCGTCCCCGCAGCTCCCGCACGACAACGCATGACCTCATATTGCACAACAGACAGTCTCCAAGTTACAGGAGCTGGGATTGAAAGCTTTCCGTTATCCTCCGTACTCACCAGACCATGTGCCTACAGAATTTTTTTCCAGAGTTTGGATAACTTTATGGTGGAAAAAAAAATTCAATACCCGAGAGGCAGTAAAAATTCCTTTCAAGTCCCGTCCAGCTGATTTCTTCAAGAGGGACATAAGTAAACTGCTACTGCGTTGGCAAAAATGCATTAATTGCATGGGTGATTACTTTGATTAATAAAAATAAAAAATATAGAAAGAAAATAAGTTAATTTATTTCGTAAAACACAGACATTTCTTAGCTAAAGACCTAATATTTGTGAGAGCAAAATTATTGGTTCTGAGTATAAACAAAGGAACACGTTTAAAATACTCCTGTTAAAAAGCGGGATGGTTGTTTCTATGAAGTAAGAAAAAGTTGCTTATATTGCGTGATCCAGGCTTATTGGCGACAATTGTAGCATGCGGGTTGCGTGGAAGTCAGATGTTTTAACCTGCGATAAGCTGCGGTGAACGCAGACATTTGTTGAAATAGTGATTGAAAGATAACAAGCGGAAATTGAGGGTCATTTGTACTGTAGCTGCGATTCTGGATTCTAAAAATTACCACATTTATAATTTATCGTACTTTATGTTGCAAGACCCGTCAACGTTTTTGTTTGTCTTATAATTGTTGATGTTGATTTATTTTTCACAGAAAAGTATGACAAACAAGTACACAGTCCACTGATGGTGGTATTAGGTAAGTGGGTACGATGCCACATAGTTATCTTCATCTATCCTCAATTAAGAATCAAAACGAAGTTGCGTTGTCACTACTGAGGGCTAAGATAGAGTTACTTCTTTCCAGTAAAAAGGGTCTCCAGTTCTCTACACTCACCATACGAAGGAATAATTAATCTGGTAATTTACTCTGGAATTCTGTGAGAACGGTGTCCTTACCCGATCGAACCGACCCATTTGTGCTACAACCATAATGTAAGTACAGCGTGGCACTACCATGTATAATATGAGAATACCAACACTAGACCTCGATTCCCAACTGAAATTTAGTTGGTTAATGGTAACTTTAAGAGATGATTTACCACAGTATTAGCAATGATAAGAGATAAGAAATGATTTACCACGGATTTACCGGTAAAGGTGCTACGATTTTTTCCACTGAAACACAATTGTTTGAGAAATAAAAAAACACATATGAAATGGACCAAAGCAACCAGCTTCAAATAATCTGCTTTTAAACCAAAAGTTAATGGAATCTTTTAATTTAAAGTTAATGGATTCTCTTACGGTAACAGGTATATGAAACAAAATGTAGGGTACAGATTGTTTAGGGTATTCTAATATCTATCGCAGATTACGCGCTATTTAATTATCGCTTTGTTGATTTTAATAATAATGGATGTTCTCCAGACCGGATTATGGTCACAGCCGCCACACTCAAGATATATATAAGACGTCTGCGCAGTACACGGTACAGTTATTACGTGGTAGAGCTACGCTGCAGCTATATTGCAGTTGTAGTACGAATGGGTCAACAGCAGCGTAATGCTGCTATGTTTCGTGTGGTGGTTGTAGGGAACCTAAGACCACTTTTACTGGAAATGAGGCATTCCATTTTAGTCATCAGGGGATCCTTAGTTGAGGATAAATGCGGATGTCTGTTGGCCACGGCATCCACTTACCATAAGGTCGACTGTGTACTCGTTTGTCACCCAATACTATAAAGAAAACAAAACTATAGCTTGTGTGCAAGCACAGGTGCACGCTCTATTTCAGTACTCTCATAGTCTGATAGAACGCTAATCCGACGCTAAAACAGGCACAGAAGTAACAGAAAAATTTTAGCCTATGAAAACAGTAACACTGTTTATGAAATGTAACTACCACCTTTGGTTAAAAAGCAGATTATTTGAAGCTGGTTGCTTTGGTCCATTTCATATGTTTTTTTTATTTCTCAAACAATTGTGTTTCAGTGGAAAAAATCGTAGCACCTTTACCGGTAAATCCGTGGTAAATCATTTCTTATCTCTTATCATTGCTAATACTGTGGTAAATCATCTCTTAAAGTTACCATTAACCAACTAAATTTCAGTTGGGAATCGAGGTCTAGTGTTGGTATTCTCATATTATACATGGTAGTGCCACGCTGTACTTACATTATGGTTGTAGCACAAATGGGTCGGTTCGATCGGGTAAGGACACCGTTCTCACAGAATTCCAGAGTAAATTAGCAGATTAATTATTCCTTCGTATGGTGAGTGTAGAGAACTGGAGACCCTTTTTACTGGAAAGAAGTAACTCTATCTTAGTCCTCAGCTGTGACAACGCAACTGCGTTTGGATTCTTAATTGAGGTTAGATGAAGATAACTATGTGGCATCGTACCCACTTACCTAATACCACCATCAGTGGACTGTGTACTTGTTTGTCATACTTTTCTGTGAAAAATAAATCAACATCAACAATTATAAGACAAACAAAAACGTTGACGGGTCTTGCAACATAAAGTACGATAAATTATAAATGTGGTAATTTTTAGAATCCAGAATCGCAGCTACAGTACAAATGACCCTCAATTTCCGCTTGTTATCTTTCAATCACTATTTCAACAAATGTCTGCGTTCACCGCAGCTTATCGCAGGTTAAAACATCTGACTTCCACGCAACCCGCATGCTACAATTGTCGCCAATAAGCCTGGATCACGCAATATAAGCAACTTTTTTCTTACTTCATAGAAACAACCATCCCGCTTTTTAACAGGAGTATTTTAAACGTGTTCCTTTGTTTATACTCAGAACCAATAATTTTGCTCTCACAAATATTAGGTCTTTAGCTAAGAAATTTCCGTGTTTTACGAAATAAATTAACTTATTTTCTTTCTATATTTTTTATTTTTATTAATCAAAGTAATCACCCATGCAATTAATTCATTTTTGCCAACGCAGTAGCAGTTTACTTATGTCCCTCTTGAAGAAATCAGCTGGACGGGACTTGAAAGGAATTTTTACTGCCTCTCGGGTATTTAATTTTTTTTCCACCAAAAAGTTATCCAAACTCTGGAAAAAAATTCTGTAGGCACATGGTCTGGTGAGTACGGAGGATAACGGAAAGCTTTCAATCCCAGCTCCTGTAACTTGGAGACTGTCTGTTGTGCAATATGAGGTCATGCGTTGTCGTGCGGGAGCTGCGGGGACGAGCGATTAGCCAAAGCTGGTTGGAGACGTGCATGATTCTCCATCATTGTGTTCAGTTCTCCACAGTACACGTCTGCAGTATCTTGTTTGGTAAGAAGCTGTGATGAATCTGAAATGTGATGATGATGAGAGAATCTGGTTGGGTCTTTATTTATTTATGTATTTTTTGTTTTTATTTTATATTATTGATATTTATGTACAGATACCTCAAATAAATAATAACTGAAGGTAAATACTGTGTTTTACAAAAGACTGTCTATGTTATCGCCAGCCAACTATATGATCAATTGGCAAATTAGAAACTTTTTATAACATTTTGATGGCATGCAAGTAAAAGTTTATATAATAAATTTAATTGTAGTTATTAACTTATAACCAACTTTCGTAGAATAATATTAATGTCAAGGCTGGTTCTAAATTCGTTACAAAAATAAAAATAAACTAAATTATGAAAATAAAAATAAATAAAAAAATACAATGAATAAAATAATTAAAATAATGAAGGCAATACAAACTTGGAATGTCAAATTAAATTATGCATGTCAGAAATGAATATTATAGTTGTACATTTACTATAAATATAATCATAATAGCGAAATATTCCTAATCACAAATGTCAAAGTATTTATTAAATGACTTCATAATTTATCATTTGGAAAGTCAGTTAAGTTGTAATAACATTTACATATAAAGAAATCCGTAGTTTTTTTTGTAGGTTTGAGTCTACAGGTCCATAGCTACTGCCTCTTTCTTATGCTGCACATTATTATTCCACGGGATACCTATTTAGTTTTACTGGTGGTTTTAATCGTTATTATTTTTAGGGGAAAACATAAGTTGTAAAATAGTGTGTAAAATAAAACGGCTTTTATATTTCTAGTGCTATATTTTATAAGAATAACTTATATTTCTATAAGTGGTATTGATTAGTCTAAATCCAAATAACATATAACATAACATAACATAAACACTCACTCACGCCTGTCACACACCCAGAGGGGTAGGCAGAGACTACAGACTTCCGTTTGGCATGATCCTAACACACCTCTCTCGCTACCTCGCCATCTCATACATGCTCGTCGGTTAAAGGTACTCCAAATTTGGCCTATTTTCAATATATCGATAATTTGGTCGATAAGCTTTCGCCTAGGACGTCCCTTTCCGACTCTGCCGTTCACTTCCGCGGCATAAATTTGCTTTGTCACTCTTTCCTCATTTATTCTTTCCACATGACCAAATCTAAATAACTCCACATTAATAGATCCTATCTAGGTAAACAAGGGGTTGATTCCTAGTTGATGATAAAAGTAGCAAAGTTAAAGCCTTAATTAAAGCTCACAGCTGGGCAAAGGTTTACCCTCATTTTTAAAAGGGTTATGGAACAATTTGTCTGCCGCTTTGCTCCAATTCCTTTTAACAGATATCACATCACAGATGATGATGTCATATCTGTGATCACAATTTTTTTTTTAAATACGGGCAATGTTATTTATATTACTAATATTCCCTTTAACCACTCCTGGTGAGTTTAAAATTCTTGTATTAAGAGTGTAGAAAAATTAAACAAAACATTAGTCGAGTGGCGGATTCGATCTTTTTGCGTTCGCGGTCCGCACCGCGCCTAGGCATGTCTCGCTTCAAGGTTTTAAAATATTTTCATTCTTTAGACATACAGAATGCCTCACAATTTTTTCCGCAGACGTACGCGTGATCATTAATCATTATTTTTTAATATAAATACTTTAAGAAATTTGTAGTAAAATATTTAACATGTAGTAGCTTTTTAAGAATATACCACTATAGTTATTCTATTTCACGATGATGGTTTGACCTTCATTGTTGTTAGCCGTGCACATATACATTGTGTTAGTGTGCGTAGGCCTCGGAAGCGCTCAATCACGATCGCGAGTCGAACGAATCGCAGTTACACACACAAACGTGCCTGTCGGTACACGTCATTACTACAATCAAGGCGAAGCCTTCATCGAAAACTTTTTTCTTTAATTTACAAAATTACTATACCCCATACCGTCCCGTGGGTGACGTAAGAGGCGACAGAACGAAACAAATCAGATAATATGCAGCAGCGTCTTCCTTATAACAACTGAAAAAAATAAAAAAACGACTGTCGTTAACACGGCTGCCAAGCGTTGGAACGACGGCAAATATACCCTCTACTTGAGGCAATCTATGGAGAGGCCTACGTTTATCGGTGGGCTTTTGATAGGCTGTGACGGTACTTATAAGTCAAAATAATATCCAACAAAATTTCGTATTTAAAATTAAATGCTTTATAAAAATATAACGTAACTTACGTAAACGCAAATATATTTCTAATTACATGACGATGATGATGACGGGATTAAAAGTTTTATCCCCTGAAGCACCACAGCGGCGACAGACTCAGCAACGATTTTTTGCGATCATCTAGCGAGATAGAGATAAGCCGTCCCCCATGGTAGGATGCAAAAAGGGCCCACCTACCATCCCAATCCGCCGACCTATAGTCCTACACATGGTGGTAGATTGTACCTGCAATGATGGACACTGTACTCCAGATCATTAAATAAAGACCTGAAAGCTGCGCGGATGAAAAGTCAGCAGAAAGTCCAACAGGCCAGGTGTATGATCCTCCATATCTGGAATCTCCGTGGACAAAGTGACCAGTTGTGTGTGACTATATGCCAAGGCAAAGCCGTAAACAGATGTTCCCGCATGATCAGTAGTATGAGAACTAAGATATTCGACGTATTGGGCGTATTTTGAAACATAGGTGGATTATTTTTTTTTTCGTTTCTTTCTGATTCTTCCCAGGTCAGAGAATTTTCTCTGAAAATGTGGTAAAAATAAATAATGAATTTCAGAAGGAATTACATGTAATCTATATTGAATAAAATTATTCTATTCTATTCTATGCTATTCTATTCTATTCTACTTGCTTTTATAACCAAGTTCCAAATAATAATACCTTCGCCTAAAAATCAGTGCCACTTACATTGCAATTTCCGTGGGATTAGTGTGTAGGGCGACCGAGCCGCGAGCGCCCGGGGGATAGAACAATGGACTCTCACGTGACATCGACGCGTGGCGGCCGGCGAGCGGTAGGAAGGGGAAGGCGGGGGATACTCGTAATGCAATATTTGTTCGGCGACACACGGGTGACACGCGCGCTTCTCTATTGTATGCACCAACAGACAGGAGTGTTCAACATTTGATGCTGAGTAAACTGATTTAAAAATTTGTGTAACGCTTTACTAGCTAAACGGGGCTTTTTCTTTTTCTAAGAGTCCGACACGGGACGGCATCATCCACTACGCTATTTTTCAGATATTACTGAAAATCAGCTTTATGGTTTCACCACAACATATGCTGAGTGAATTTAGAATAAATGGATTCATTTATTCAGGCATGTCTTTTTTGGCATACATTTGACTTATAAATTCAAACTTATTAAATATATGTTAGTCCAGGAGGAATTTTTTATGCGATTTTCTTCAAATTTTTCTACTGATTATATAAATGCATGTTGACATGGCGCAACTCGGTGCAATATTGTTTAAATAGATTTTTTTATTTACAAGGTATGGTTGGTTAGTCCCGCTAGGTTTCTTGCTGGTTCTTTCCAGGACAGAGGTTTTTTTTGAGAACCAGTGGTAAATGAAAAAAATTACTTTCAATAAATATTATTTATAATCTATATTGAATAAAAAAAATCTGTTTCTGTTTCTATTGATTTTTTCAAATCTTGTCCGATTTTTTATATTCTTTGATAAAATGCAAATATCGTAGTCCTAAGTTACTATTTTCGGAGTTATGAATTTTAAAGGTTTAAACAATCCCACATTCGGATACTTTAGACCCATTAAAATTCGTTAAGAAAGAGAATAAAATATATTTTTACATATTCTTTGACGAAATACAAACGAATAGATGGAATTTGAAGCGATTTGCATTTGTAATTAGCGGGAAGTTCCAGAGATGGCCTTTTAGTCAATACAGTGCATTATTTTTGTTTCCATGTTCATTTATTTGGTGTACTATTTGCTAGGCATTTTTATTCTATTGCTCGTCTTGTAACGGGCCGAAGACAAGTCATGTGTTAATGCTGTTGCGTTTTAAAATACATATAATTTTATGTTGAATTTTGAGGTAATTTGTGGTGGTATGCAATAAAATATATTGCAATATTTAGTTATAAATAAAAACATAATAATATTTATTATTTTAATATTTTTATATAGAATAATTAAATATCTTTATAGACCAACACGCATGTGACACATTTTAGGAAATAAAAAAAATTTTCCAACGTTGCAATAATTAAGCACCTATCTGCCCAAAGTTGACAACTTCTGTCGCACGGCTTAATCCGTACGTTTGGGCTGCAACGATAAAAAGATAATGCGGGCCGAGTCGCGTGCGCATCAAAAAACTCGCTTTAATGACGCACCTATGCGGACCGGCTTATCGCGCCTGCGCTGCGCCGCGCAGCAAAAATAACAAATGAGCTTAATTATAATACCTTAGCAAGGGGAGCTCGGGAGCGGTATGACAGAATAAACATCATAGCAGGAGGTCGCAACTTGTTTTTATTGGCGATGCGCGCTGAGCAGTCAATGTCGCGAAAGTAATGATGGAAATGGCATTCGTTTTCTCTTTTAGACGGTTGATGGTACTGCCAAGTTTGTACTTGAGGGCTAATATTTTATAGCTTCGTATATTGTCGTTAATTATTTTATTTATTTTTAAAGTAATATTTTTTTGGCCCCTTTGACTTACACAAATGAAATACAACCTTTTTTGCTACATACTTAAAGAGTCAAGAATTAAAACAACATCATAATAATAGCCTTATTAATATACCGAATATCGAAAATATAACGAATTTCGATCATGGCGGCCAGCCTTACAAGATCATATTGCTCAAGTGTATGCACAAGTACAGGTGCACTATTTATTCTCACAGTTTCATAGTCCGATAGGTTAACAAACAGACACGACCGAAGAGAGATCAGGCGCAGAACCAACGTCTTTACGCGGTTTCTGAGGCACGGGGGTAAAAAAACCGTCAACTTCTTGACTCCGGACTGTTACTGAGAGAAAAATTCAATAACTTTTTTTGGCTGACCGACTCAGGTGCGAACCAAAGATCTCTTGATCACCGGTCGCATTAGCGATCACTAGACTAACGAAGCAGACTTTAAGTGATGCAAGAAATAAGAATCAACACAGTACACATACAACATAGTACGTAACACCTTTCTGTATATGCAATATTTGACACTTTTTAAATAATATTTAAACACAGAAGTTCTATATAAAATTTTCAAAAGCTGAAACAAAACTATGCCATATGCAACAGCAGTAATTACTATGCGTACATTGGAAACAAAAAGCTTTTCATAGTAACACCCTCAGTTCACGGATTTCATAACCGTAACCGGTTCGCATTGTTTGTGAGCGTTATAAATCACGAGAATATGTCGCATGGACTAAAAGTCACGACGGGTGACCACACGTTCCAACATTCACGCTCCACAAATGTTACCAAATATTTAAATTTCTATTTCAATAATAAACAATATTTTATAACAGACAAAACATAATATTTAACTACTTTATACATGGTAGAGCCACGCTGCAGCTATATTATGGTTGTAGTATGAATGAGTCGGCTCGACAAGGGAAGGATCACGCTCGCACAGAATACCAGTGTAAAATGGCAGCTTTATACTGCTGTGTTTCGTATAGTAAGTGTTGAGGAGATCCTTTTTCACTGGATACGAGGCATTCCATCTTAGTCCTCATGGGAGACAACGCAACTGTATTTTGATTCTTAATCGAAAATAAATGTAAATGATTATGGGTCACAGCATCCGATCACCATCAGGTGGACCGTTTCCTAGTTTGTCACAATTATTTCTTTAACTTATAATTTATAATTACTTTCATGTACTCAGAAATCTTAAAAAGATTTATTCCTTATAATTAATAAAAAAAAATTTATTATGGGCCCGGCGGAAGTGCAAAAAAAAGATTTTTATAATGTTTTATTTAAATTATATCTCAATATAAGGCCATATAGCCGAAATGAAGGTAAATAGAAAAAATAAAAAGACATCTTTTTATGTTATAAAGTCATGTATATCATTATATAAGCATTGACTTATATGTGCTACGTACTAGAGAAGCTATTCCAAACAAAAAATGTGCACTACTCTGTATCCGCGTATGCGCGGGAAACAGTAGAGTCGCGCATGCGCAGTTGATATAAACGCGCGAAAATTGTCTATTTAGATTGTATTTTTAATCGAGTGCATTTTTTTTTAATTTTCATTTATTTTATATATGTGCTAATTTAATATAAAATTATTATTAGCGCCGTTACGCACTGCATGAATATCGAAGCTACAATAACAGCTGTACGGATTGCAATACATTTCAGTTGAACATAGTGAGTGTTCGGAATGCCAAATCTAGTGAGTAGTACATATATATCGATGTTGATAAGTAATATGCTATAATGTCCCCCAGACCGAATATCGGTCTGTCTCAACTCTCAAAGGAGCCATCTTACACAGGGTTATTGTGCTCGAGAGTGTATCGGTCATGTTACTGGTGAACTCTCTATTCCCTTATTCTCATAGTTCGATGGGATGGTAATCCGATACGACCGGTGAGGGATGAGGCACAGGACCAACGGTTACAATGTGCTTTTGAACCTCACCTTTACCCGACTCCGGGCCGCTACTGAAAATTACTTGAAAGTTTCTTTTATGTAATACAGGCAAATGTGCACACAGGCCACCTGATAGTAGGTCAGAAATCTACATCTGTCTTCGATTAAGAATCAAAATATCGGCATTGCCACCCCTGAGGGCTAAGGTGGATAACCTCGTTTCCAGTAAAAAAGGTCTCCTGTTCTCTACAGTCACCATAAGAAACACTGCATCATTGAGCTGCTATTTTACGCTGATATACTGTGAGAGCGTGATCATAATCCGGTCGAGCCGACTTACTCGTGTTACAACCATAATATAGCTGCAGCATGGCTCTACCACGTAAAAGTCAATAACATAGTTTTTTGGACCAACCCAACATTTAAACTTGGGACCTCATGATTAGCAGCCCCGTTTGCGACCACTAAGCCCACGAGTAAGTCATTATATAATATTCTATATAATAATTAAGTATGTCCAGCAAAAATAGAATTTTTTGGCTACCCTAGCCAGGACAGTAATTTATCGTATGTGCGGGACGAGCGGGGGCAGTCAAGGTGAGGGCGAGTTTTTGTAACACTATTGTAACGGCCGGATTCCGGTCAGAATCGGTGCATTGTTGTCGCCCTGCAATCGTTACGCGTCAAACGACAAATGTTTGACGATTGATAATACTGGATTTAAAAAAAATATTTCTATGTTGTGTTTTCACGCTATATTCCAAGTTACTTTAATGGTTACATTGGTGAACAATGAGTTGTTATAATCAGTTTAACTAAGCCTCTTGGTTTTTAACATTACCCGATAGACTGGACGTCTAGCCCATAACCAGCGTAACATAGCAGTATAATACTGCTATATTTTGTATGACAAGAACAGGAACTCTTTCGTTAGTATCAACGTTTAGTATGTATGTTACATGAGATACTATTAAATACTATGTATTACATACTTAGTGCCTAATGGAGACATGCAAAGAGGAATGCCCACTCTTCATAGACATTTCGGCCATGGGTGCCCACATATAAAAGCATATAGATATGATAATATACAATTAAAGGAATGAAATGGTTAAGAAATTGGTTTAAAAAAAGTCGGGAATTTTAAGATATAAAAGTTTTTATTTTCACAAATACAGTTTTTTAACAACTAATTTTACCGATGTTATCGCATTTAATTTCTTTGATTTTTAATTCCCGACTTTCGGGTGCTTTCCAGCACACATGGTCATGGGGGATTGAGGTGACTGGTGTACCGAAATCAGTGTTAACTTGGAGTAACTTCAGCTTTTTAATAACTATTTATGGTCCGATCTACGCAGAATGAACTTACTGTCCTGAAGTCTTGCATGGTATGCTTGGGTTTAGTTTTAATTTTATTAATTACAGTGTCCCAAGCAGGTGGAAATACCCAGCTTCATTCTCTATTGAAATTAGAATGTTTGAATATGGGTGCAATACATTACCGACTTCAGATTGCAACGAGGATGAATTAGATGATTCAGATGGTTCCCGTTCTGCAGTTGAATGTGATGCTGCTCTATCAAACCTTCGCCAACAATTATGACACACACGAGATGACGATGGCAACTGAAATAATATTAAATAAAAAAAGTGAAAAAGTGAACTAAATAAAAATAAAATAGATTTGTTTCCTTTAAACTCAAATACATATAAAATATTTACTACTTAAATGGTAGTTACTGATTCTACATTCTGGAGGTACATAGTAATTGTATTCACAAAAAGACATACCCGCAATGTTGATGGAACTGTGAGTTGATTGGAATAGTTACAACCAGGAAAAAACATTGATTTTGTGTGAGTGGTGGTCTTACAAAATTAGGCAGCAGTATATTGTACGATGTATGATCTAAGCTTTGTTGTTCTAGGTTCAATATATTACTCACTTTAGATTGCAACGAGGACGGACTAGATGATTCAGATGGTTCCCGTTCTAAAGTTTAACGTGATGCTGCTTTATCAGTCCTTTGCCAGCAATCATGACACGCGATGACGATGGCAACTGAAATAATATTAAATAAAAAAAATAAGACAAAGTGAACAAAATAAAATAGATTTGTTTACTTTAAACTCAAATATAGGTAAATGTTACTTAAAACTTAATGCCCTATATTTTTAATAATTAAGGACTGACTGCCTACCAGTAGTACAAAAACAATTAAAAATCGACTTTCTCATTTCTTGGTATTTGATAAAAATTGTCCATTTTGTAACTATCTGGTGTTAGCTAGCTAATCTTATCGCCATGTTATAAATAAGCTATTATGTTTGTCAGATATAGCTTGTGCATATGTTAAAAAATAAAACAACTTCATCATTTCATTCATTCATCACTATCAAATATCAGCACTAGAATTATTAAATTAAAACTGTTAAACACTTACTTTTAACTGTTGTCACACTATAATGTGATCGACAATCTCACTTCATATGAGTTCTTGAGAATTTATTTGAAAAATAACAAACAAAATAACACAATTGCGACTATTTAGTTGTGAATTCTCTAGTATCTTTTTACTTGTTGAATTGTGATTTCATTTTCATTCCCAATTCGCATGACATATTTCCTAGCTGTCAGATTTGATGTTGCCACATAACTAACATAAATACACAGTTTAATCTGTGCATAAATACAATGAAACGATATCGATTTTTATTCGATTAGTAATTTAATAAAAAAAGTAATATATGAGGCGCTTTAAGTTCTACACGCTTTTTAAAATATATTTTCTTTTATTTATTTAAATTCTTTTTTCAATGTATTTTTAAGAACAGTTAAAATGTGGATTAGCGTATTATCATGCTCTAAACAGTTCATGGTGAATCAGCTAAAAATTCACTTCTTTAATTATCATAACATGATTCCATTTTAAATGTATTGTTAAAACAGATAACAATTACTGTTAAATTGTGCAGCAGCATTTTGTTATACTCTAAAGAATTCATAGTAAATCAGCTAGTAATTCGCTTTTTTAATTATCATAACATCATAATATCGATTCGATTATTATTCGATTAATAATTCCATAAAAAGAGAATAATCTTGGAGGTGCTTCTGCTCGCTTTTTAAAATGTATTTTCCTTTATTTATTTAAATTCTATTTTAAGTGTATTTTTAAACAATAACAATAAAATAGTAGTAAACCACAGCACTACTCTCCATCCTAATGACGACACTGTCGCGACTGGACGACAACGGCGTAGCTGACCTTCCTTTTTGAAACATTCTTAGAATGTTGTGTATCGATTTCAAAATCGATCTAACCGAAATATACAGACATCGATTCATAATATTTTATGTGTCGGGGAAGGCGTAGGCCAAGTGACGCACAGAAGAAAAGTCTTACACTCTTATGACAATGGGGATTTGATATGATGCTGATACTGCTAGATGATTTTGAGACTGAGAAAGAAAATGGCACAACACAAAATGAAAAATTGCTCTTCACACCCTAAGTAAAAAGAACATTAATTGTAATTTTGTATTATTATTAAAAAAGGTACATAATTATTCATTAATCAACAATTGTATATAATTATTCGCACTAGGTAAATCAGCCTTATAATACTAAAATCTTGGTCATGGAATAAATAAACATATTTGTTCACCAATCAATCAAAAAACACCATTGAGCTGAATTTTTGATAGTTTTCAAGAAATCTATGCCACCCGCGTTTGACACTAGCGGTCAACCATAGACGACTTTGGCGTGCAGGACATATTATTTGCTTAGATAAAAATCCATTTTTATTAGTTCAATGTTTCTTAGTACTTGTGGCTCTAGAAGACTTGTTTTTTATACTCACATGTTGCTGGGTTATTCCTATTTTGAGGAGTGTAGAATTAAAATACCTGTAATAATTTTCCAATATCTATATTTCATATTTTTCGGAGCCGGGTTTTTTGTCAACTATAGACGTCGTTGGCGCTCAGGGCCCGCAGGTGTTGGTCAAGTATAGGCGACTTTGGCGCTCAAAAGGTTAAAGGATTCATGGTAAATCAGCTGGAAACTAACTTGTTTCGTTATCATAACATGATTCTATTTTAAATGTATTGTTATAAACAGATAAGAATAACTTAACCGATCTTCTTTAAAAACAGATAAGAATAACAGTTCTTATCTGTTTTCAAAGAAGATCGGTTAAGATTAACAGTTAAATTGTGCCGTAGCATTTGTTACTCTCTAAAGAATTCATTGGAAATCAGCTAGTAATTCGCTTGTTTAATTATCGTAACATCATAATTATTTAAAAATTATATTAGCACTGTAATGATGACACCGTAAATAATCGATCGAAAAAGAGAATCGATTTTTTAAATGTGTTTTGTGATTGGCAACACTTTTTTTTATTCACAAACTAATGACATAATGATTTACCTAATTTTTATTATTATGTTTCCGGTACTTTTAATTTGTGCAAAAATATTCCCATTGTTTGAGGATAAATGAATACCGCGATTAATAACCATAAATAAAGATATAATTTTTTAACAAATTCACATTGTTGGGCGTTCCATGGCCGAAAATGGGCGTCCCCCTTTGTTTATTCTTGGAAGGTTATTCTTCTATTTTAGTTTTACAAAAATTGAAATATCAAAATTAATCATATCAAATCATTAAATGAGATCTACAAGCTGCATTTCGGAGAGTGTGCGTCGGAATTTCATATTTTAATTCCTCCCTCTCTCTTCCACCATCGGACAACCGGACGTTCGGCCAGTTTCCAGATCTACCCTTTCGTTGTTGACTTACCACGCATTCGAACCAAACGGTTTGCTACGTCATTCATCATGTGTACAGCAAAGGAGTGGAATAAGTTGCCAGCATCTGTCTTTCCATGCGATTACAGTGTGTCTTGAAGGCAAGAGTGAATAGGCTTTTGTTAAGTCAGTGCGCTTCGCCATCTTAGGCTACATCACCACTCACCATCAGGTGGGGTGGAGTTAAGCGCTGGTTTAGGGTAATAATAAAAAAAAACAACAAGCAATCCTTTTAATTATATTAAGGTGTCAAAAGTATAATTAAAATAATAATAATAATAATAAACAAATAAAGAAAGTTTAATAAAACAATATTATATACCATGCCAGTTAATTGTAAAATGTCAACTATGAGCTATGGTCCTAAAAAGTTGTCATCAGTAATTTAAAAACTCATTAACCGAGTAAAATGTATTTTGAAGAACCCACTGTTATGATTCTTATTCAAGCACTGACGTAGGTGTATATTGGCCACCCTCATAGAGGACATATCTTTGTTTTTGCCATGCTTAGCAGCCGAGTTAGGGACCCTATTGTTTAGAATTATGAGCTCTTAACAAAAAGATGACGTTGCCCATCTCCTGATTCTCGTAGGCCGCCATTACACGACAGCCATAGACCATAAGCCACATGCATTTACGTACAAGTGAACTGCTTTATTTTTATAGAAAAAGGGCGGCAAACGAGCTTACAGTCCACCTTGTGGTAAACGGATGCTGTGGCCATAGACATCTACATTTATCATATCATGACTGCCTCGTTGGTCTAGTGGTTGTAGTAGTGCGACTGCTGATCATGAGGTCCTGGGTTCGAATTCCGGGTCAGGCCAACAAATCAATTAATGAGTTATTCCGTCAAGAAATTCTTAGTAGTTGCCCGAAGTCAGGAAGTTGGCGGTGTCTCAACCCCATGCCTCGGAAAGCACGTAAAGCCGTTGATCCTTCGCCTGATGTCTCTCCGGTCGTGTCGGTTTACCGTCCCATCGCACTATGAGGGTGAGGGAATGGAGAGTGCACCTGTGCTTGCGCATACACTCGGGCACTAATCCTACCCCGCAGCGATGGCTTGTCTCCTTTGAGGCAGGCCGCCGTGACTAAAATTCGGTCTGGAGGTAATTATTACGTTTATTCTGAGAAATTGCAAATTCAATAGATTAAATATGTGAAAATTAATTGTTAGAAGAATCAATTTACTCTCTAAATAAGTAAGACACACTATTTTTAAGTGAATTTTAGCTAATTAATTTTCACATCTTTATTGACAGCTTTTCAGTACAACGGAGAAAGCTTGCGGCTTTGTTAGATTCAATATTATAGATAAGATATTATGTTTATGTAAGTAGCATTGTTTGTCTTTTTGAAAATAAATTTCTTTAAATCTTAATAAGTCGATTTTCAACAGGGAAGATACAAAACCTATTTATTTATTCTTCTACCTTCTTCAGCTTGTAAATGTCCACTGTCGGACATGGGCCTCTTTGTTGCAGAGAGTATTTGCCATTGAGGCAAATACTTCGTCACTTGGCAGGCATATTGAAGATCGCACTTCAGCCATCCCGCATCTTAAATTCTGCTGCCCAGCAAATTTAATAATGTCGTCTGTCGAATTCCATAAGCTTTTACTACCATTTTCTATAGTCGCCTCTTGTAAAATCTATAGGCCGAAATCGAGGACTTCCTTACGCTGCCACAAAACTGCAATATATATATTGCACCGACCCGCTACGGCTTCACCTTGACAGGATCTATTAATGATAAATGTAAAATAAAATGGTCTGGTTTAATTATCATTAATAGATTATAGTATGTCGTTTTTCAGAACAAAACATAAATAAAAATTATAGCCTAGATCACACCTGTTATATTTCATTACAATCGGATCAGTCATTCTGAAGATTAGCCCTGAAGAGAGACAGACAAAAAACATTTTAAAATGCTATTTATGTTTCAATAGCAACGAAATAAGCTCCTGAGATTAATAGAAGTCAATTGTTTCAATATGTCAGACAGAACATCAATTTTATTTATATGTATAGATATATTCATCTTCTTTCTGCCCTTTTCTCAAGTTATTTTAGATCGGGACAGCATGTCTTTCTCTTTCATTCTTTGAGCCGTCATCTCCTCACTTACTCCTTTCTTACGCATAATATCATCCCTGCATAATCCACTGCATTTTATGCGTGGTAGAGCCACTCTGCATTTATATTATGGTTGTAGCACGAATGGGTCTGTTCGACCGGGGTAGGACCACGCTCTCACAGAATACCAGCGTAAAAATAGAATTTTAATACTGCTGTGTTTCGTATGGTGATTGTAGAGATCCGGAGACCCTTTTTTACTGGAAACGAAGCATTCCACCTTAGTCGTCAGGGGTGACAACGCATCTGCGTTTTGATTCTTTATCGAGGATAAATGTAGATGTCTACGGGCCACAGCATCCACTTACCATGAGGTGGACTGTGTGCACATTTATTTTATAAAAAAATTCATCCATCTTTTCTCATCTACTATCATCTACTCTTATATCCATCCACTTTTATCTTCATTTATTATATACAATTTGCATACATTAACTTAAGTTACTTCATGTCAAAGAACTCTCGTTTTTAGAGTAGAGCTTTAAAAAATAATTATATATTTTGTTTAACATTATTGTTAAACAAAATATATTTTCATTGTCCTCAAACCACAACAGATACACAAGATGTGAGATATTGTTATATCTCCCTTCATATCGCTTTCATTTATTTTTTCATCCACACCGCACTGCCAAGTTAGGGCGACAATCTAATAAACTGTCCGGCGCCCCACTGAGACCATCCGATTACACGTTGGAAATCTTGTTACCCTACGCTGATTAAAATAAGGACAGTCTGACGATGTTTCAACGTGTATGTCCATTTTACAGAATCGAAGCATAATAAAGTTAAACCAGCGAGACCCTTGTTCAGTTTTTTAGGGTTGAGGAAAATTAGATATTCGAACGTTTGCATTCCATTTATCCGCCTCGTGTTGTGGCGATTATCTTTTATTTTAATGAATATAAATATGGTTATACATTTTTTTTAAATTAAGAGTCAAAAAACGTGGAAACAGTTTACCTGATCATAAGTGAATGCTGTGGCCTATACCTACATGGTGATGATATTATAATATTAGTTTTGAGTCCGACTATAGTAGATAGGCTAATATTGTTTCGATTATATACTATATAGATTATATACTAGTATTCAGTGAATACTAGTATAAGTGTAGCTAAAATCTAGTCGGGCTACCAGGTCAGATTGCATGCTATGGTATGACCGCTCAAATTAGAAGAAGGTTTTACTCCAAAAGTATACAGTTATACAAACAAGTGGTAAAATTAAATTTTTGTATAAACGACTTCATTACGCCTGAATCAATATATTTGAATTCAGTTAAATACGAATTATTAAAGATAACTCTAAAACTACTGGTCAGATCTTGATTAAATTCATATGGGCAAATATATCTAAAATGTATACGTTAATATAAGTAGCAAATAATAGTCGAGTAACAAACAATATAGTGCGGCAAAATGCGTCGACACTCGACAACAAATACTGCACGCAGCTCTATACCTACGCCTAAACTACTGATTTCAATAGCTTTAGTGATGTATAAATTATCGATTAGAGTGAAAGGGTAAATTAACATTAATATATTTTTCTAGTAAATTAAACACTATCATAATAATTACGTCTTATTTTCGACAAACACTAACATTTCCTCCAATATTTAATGTTATTTTGTGTCATTAAAAGTAGGTAAATGTTTTCTTGACATTTGTAACTATTATGTACCACGAGAGTAGCTCATATACCGATGCTAATATTTCTAATATTATTGCTAATATTTAATATTCAGCCTTTAGCCATTCAATTTTATTTATTGCCAGAGTGTAATACATAATATAATGATCTTATTGACAATTATAGAGACCTTACATTCTACCATGATAATGGCGTGAAATATCTTTACTTATATACTAAAATATTGGCGGGCGTGTACCTCTGTGTAATAAAGGATACCAATGCGAAGAAATCAGGTACCTTCTTTAAGAAATTAATTGATAAAATTCCAAATTATTTAAAGCAGCGTAGCATACATTTACCTACTCTTAAACCCCTCACAGTAATGAGAAGAGGTCTGTATCCAGATGTATTTACGTTGGTTGTTACTTTTCTAATCCTTTAACTCAAAGAACTATAGTTTTATCGATAGCAATAGAACATCACTATTAACGTAAAGGAGTGTCGGTGGCAGGGACCGGCGATGAAGTTTGCATAAAATCGTCATTTGTCAAGGCACTAATGCTCTAGCGTCCGCGGCAGAGCGCTGCTCGCCCCTTCAAAGCATGATGTTATGACAGAATGACGTCACGTGTGCCGGCATCTGTGTATTGCACAGAACACTGTACTAGACGTCAAGTTTAATCTACGTGGAGTACTCTATATAAGTATATTTAATATTTAGAAAGAAAATTAGAAAATTCTATCAGCGCTAGTGGTCTAACGCTGGCTTAATGTATTTAACTATTTTGCGTTAATAACTAATATCAGTTTAATCACAAAATTTAATTTCATCAATATGTTTTTATGTACTACCGTTTCATAACGAGGTTCCTTCGTCCGAAGAATAAGAGGCAGCAGAAACTCCTTCTTTGAAAAGTGACAAAAAGAGGGTACCCACACCCTCTTCTGGTCATTATTTAAAGGTATATGATAAATATATGTAACAATATTCTTAACAATAATAAGAAAGATAAGAAAGACAAAAAATTAAAGTGTTGCAAACCTGTGCAGATCAATCTCCACAAGCACTGTCTATTTCAAATAAAATTAAACGTGAACTGCATCAGCAAAACAAATGACACATTTATATATTTTTATTATATATATAACATAAGACACTTATTTATTTTTATTAGTTATAAGTTATCGATTAAAAAAATCAGAACCTGGCTAAATATGAGAGTCAAACAATTGAACTAATTTATTTACACAACCTGTTCATCTGCAGAGACGTCTAAGAAAGAAAGACGTTTTCAAGCTATTAGACTGGAAAAGATACGGTATTTACATTAATGGCGAGTACATCACTCACCTTCGATTTGCAGACGATATAGTTCTTATGACAGAATCGCTGGAGGACCTAAGCACTATGCTCAATGACCTCAATAGTGCCTTCCCACGGCCTATCCGTTAAGACGATCTTAAGATGAACAAGGACAAAACGAAGATCATGTGTCACGTCCATCTCACACCTATACCGGTAGTTGTAAGGAGCACTAAGGTTGTTGTGTTGGTAAGTGTTGGTGACGACAACTTCAAGCGAGAGGTCAATCGACAGATTCAACTCGGCTGGGCAGCGTTCGGTCTGTTACGACAAATCTTTTCGTCAGGCATAGGTAACTCAAAGGAGGAAGAAGGCCTTTACCCTGCGAGAGGGGTTCTCATTAAATTAATTGAAGCTCTAATATTTTATTTATTTTAATTTAATAGTGATAATGTATAAATAATCAAATTATATAATAAAAATATATTTTTAAATTATATTAAACATTAAAAATTACCAATTCAAATTAATTTTGTAACTAAATATGAATTAATTATGTAAATGATTTGTTAATATGTTATGATTTATTTATTATTGTTGCATGTAAACTATTGTAAAACAGCATGAAAAATGAGAAATAAAAGGCTTATCTATTTATTTATATAGGTAACTCAAAACTTGAAAACGAGATTTTACAACCAGTGCGTATTTCCACTGATAACTTATGGCTCTGAGACGTGGTTTTTCATTGTTGACCGAATGAGGAAGCTCAAGATCGCTGAGCGATCTTGAGCTTCCTCATTGCTCAGGGTTTCTCTGCGTGATTAACTTAGAAATGAGAATATCCACAGTAGAATCATAGTAACCTACATAGCACAACGGATCAGTAAGCTGAAGTGGCAATGGGCCGGCCATATAGTAGCCGACCGCTCGAAGAACCGATGGGAAAGCAAGGTTCTCCATGTCGCAGACAGGTAGGTGAAATGTGGTGTGCTCCCCCCCCCCAACTAGATGAAGTGACAATCTGGTAAGACATACAGGAAGACGATAGATGCAGGTGGCTCAGGACCGTGCTTTGTGGCATTACTTGCGGGAGGCCTATGTTCAGCAGTGAAGGGGCTGTAAATAGTTGTGAACTTAAATGGTGGTAAGAAACGAAATTTGAGAAACTTTTTTGTTTTGCTAGAAATTTCCTAATTCCGCATTGTAGGGTTCTGTTGTCACCAGCAGTTTTCCATCCGATACGAAATAATTACCTTCAAGAAAATTCCTTCTTAAAGGGACCGCAACGCACCTGCAACTCCTCTGGTATTGCGGATATTCATACGCAGCTGTAGACATTTACCATCGGGTAAGCTGTATGCTGATTTGGCCCATTTTTTACATTAAAAAAATATTTTAAAACACAATATTTATTGGAATTTAAAGCTCTAGTGGAAATAATTGGTCGTCATAAAAATTTAATAGTGTCTTTCAAACTTCGGTGTTACTTTTCGCAGTCAGTTTCTTAAGCGTTAGGATATTTAACAAGTAAAATAATGTAACAACTGTGGCAAAATCCTCCCTAAGAGGCCGTCTGTGGGGGAGGCCTGTGTCCAGGCGTCAACTGTGTTAGGTTGTAATGGGAAAGGATAAATAATATTAGTATAGAAACGTTACCAAAATCGACTTTCACTTAAAAACTTACACCATTATCGTTAACGCAAGTTCATCTCAAACGCCATTAGACACGTCGTACCGGGACACAAGGAGAGCTGCACATAAACACTTCAATAAACGAACATTAAAAGATATGTCTCCAATTTAACTTGAATTTATGGTCACCATAACACTTCGATGATCAATAGGGTGAGACAACTTTAACATACCGCCATACATCGATTGTTAATATTTTTAACCGTCTTGAAAAAAGGAATATTTCTTATTATTTTAAAAAAACACTTTGTTATTTATACTTTACTTATAACCCCAACCAAAAAGGCCTGCCTACAATTATTACAATTTAACATACATAGTCTCAAAGTATAATATGGTCTTCTAATTGCATAATTAATTACAGGTAAACACGGCTAGGACTTAACTTAAAAAGTAATTTTACGTATGTTAAAACATATATAAGCTAACCCGCCAGCGGACGTGGAAACTATGGCATAATCTTTAGGGGCGGGGCTGCTGATAAGTAAACAAAAAATATTTTCAACTTAATTTAAAATTGTATGTTGCAAGTACTTGGGAAACTTTTATGAGAAAATACAAAATACAATTATATGAGTCCGGCTACTTACCACATTATAAAGTTTACTTTAATTTTGTGTGATTATCTTATCTGAACTAGCGTCGCGTCGTCTGAGTGCGTGCGGACGCTGGCTACTCAGCAATGAGACCAAAAAAAAAATGCATTTGCATAAATTAAAACCGCATTCAAAAAGCATTCTTATGAAGAAAATATATTCTAAATAAGAATGTAAACAGAATAAACTTCCATAGATCGTTTTACTTATGTATATATTATATGCAAGTCGATTTCATTGTAAGAATTGGGAGAAAAATAGTTCAGTCTGTTCGCTAAGACCGTTTCGGTGCACACGGAGGCGCACTTATTATTTTGCTTTCATTTTATTATCTTGGAATGTATTTGCTAAATAAGTGTTTTTCTATTCTTAGTTGGTTATAGTTATTGTAATAAAATACGAATATAAAATAGGAAGTACCCGGTTGACCGAACTTTGCTCGGTATTTTTCGCTCGGTTTTTTTTTAATTCGTGTGTTTTGGAAATTATATTTAGATACAAATTACATACTGATGAAATACGAATAATATTTTTTTATCTTAGCGACATAATAGAAAAAACTGAACTGGTTATTTGAATAAAAAATTATGATCATGATGACCGCCCAATATACCAATTAAGCTATTTGTAATCATTAATAAACTGTCAAAATTTACCTTCTTATTCTAACGATATTGTAGCAGTTTTTCATTGCCTAAAAACACGGACAAAAAGACATTTTCTAAAAAATAAATCCTAGCTAGATCGATTTATTGGCCCCGAAACTCCCTGCACACAAAATTTTATGAAAATTCCGAGTTTCCGATTATATATATATATATATATATATATATATATATATATATATATATATATATATATATATATATATATATATAAATACAAGAACTCTTTAAAGATAGAATAAACGCAAATTAAACAAGTGAAGTTCGACATTCGAAAACGTTTTATAATTGCCATTTTTACTAATGTAGTTTTTATTTTTTATTAAAGGTCTACTTTATTATTGTCCTCTTTAATTAAATACAAAAACCTTAATTAAATACAAAAACCAGGAATTTTACAACACTTCTAGTCTTTTTGGTTTGGATTTGACTGCTGGTGTTCTTAAGTTACAATGGGTAGTAAACATCTAGTGGACTGTAAGCAGGTATGTCATTCTATCACAGCAATATTCTGTATAGAATACATACCTCTTGACTCTGTCCTTAAGCTTCAAAGTTGAATATTAAAAACAGCAATGTACTTCAAATTAAAGAAATAGTCGTTGCAAGCAGTGGATTATTGAACGTCACTAGCGTATTAGATTTAGTTACTAAGTCCCCTCCAAGTGCTTGCGCCATAAACTTTTAGAAATGCCTCGTTTATACTTCATAAAATTTATATGCACTTTTATTTCATCAATAAAGTTCGATCCTACTTTGTCTGTTGCACAGCTTAGGGATGAGGTTAAGATAAATGAAGGGTAGAAGCAATTAGATTGTGCTATTAGATCTCTAAGAAATTTATTTTGCTACGTGAACGTGAAAAATGTTCTTGTAGACGAATTCTGCCACGGTCAATTTTCTCCGCAGCTGAACTTGGGCCTCCCTCGTCATAAAAATTGCCTTAATTGCAACGATTGCAACAATTAAATGGCACTCGCAGATCCAGACGTTTTCCACTTTTGAAACTGCTCCTCATAGCCAATATGGGAATTTTAACCATGGTAATAGCTTATGAAAAATAGTAGAAGTTTGCAGTTAAAGCATAATATACAATAAATAATATGTACAAGTTACATTTGCCTTTTTTTAAAGAAAAAATACGTGTGGCACTCGGTGACTGCCGCGGTAAAGCTATTGAATAGCATTTTTTTATCAACTTATGCAATTATAATTATTTATTTATTTTATTTATGCAGTTAAGTCTTTGATATTAAATCAAGTTACACTTTTTGAGCGTGGTGACCGATAAGAAAACAATTTTTTTTCTCTTATTGAATAAATGAGAAGTTAATATTGTTTAAAATATTTTTAATATCTTACAATACATGTAGGTTATTCAGGAATTTTTATCATTGAGTTAGCAGCTAGTGTACACGCACACAAACACCGTGCCGAAGTCTGCCGAACTGAAACGACGTTAGACGATGCACGGCTTTCAACGCCACACCTCCGTGCCCGTCGGAGTGGGGAGCGTGAGGTTTTTTCGTTACGGAATTTCTGGATTCGGTCCCCGCGCTCAAGGCCCGCGATAGAAGCTATGCAATAGCTTAATAATAACAATGCTATAAACATTGCTAATATTCCCCTTAACCACTCGTGGTAAGCTTAAATTGCTTGTGTTACGAGTGGTTCACGCCCGTAGTCGAATGGCGGATTCGAACTCACGAACTTTTTTTTTAAACTAACTTTTAAACTACTCAACCGATCTTAATCGAATTTGCACACCATGTGCAGTTTGACCCAACTTGAGTGATAGTTATTTATATTATATTGGATAGTTTTTTACCCATGAGTGAACCACAAGTTTTTTTTTTGCGAACTTAAATTTTTTTAGTAGGACATGACAAAGGGTCGTCGAAAAGGGCAGAACAACATCTGCCTGGCAAGCTAGTTTAACATATAATTCCAGCAACTCAAATTAAGTAAGTAAGTAAGTAAGTACTCGTAAGATAGTGACACTACATCGTTTTTACTCGAAGTCAAATCGATCCGATTTCCAGTGACAAACATACAGATATATACACAATACATACTCTCTGTTTAAAATTACCCTGTCTATTAGCTATATTATTATTATATAACTATAGCTATTACTACTATACTACTACCTAGTCAATTATTTTTCTCAGAGTCAAAGTGTTTTCATACCTATTGTTTGTATTGCAAAGTTTTTCTTCAATTTAGATATTAAAGTTCATGAAAGATCTAGAAAGCTCTCGATTAAAAATAGTTTAGAAGTGTGTAAATCCTTAAAAACTTAAAAAACTAAACCCGTTCACAAAAACTAGACCTTCCAATCCTTTCAAACTTGGAAGACTTTTATATGTCGTGTTACAGTTACATTTATTTAATTAAAATCAACACCATGTGTTGATTTGAATTAAATAAATGTATATTATTTTTTATTATTTCTATACGAAAATGTAGGAAAAAGTTAATGGTCACACATCTAGATGGTGCGACAACCTGCGCACCGGCTGAGAAAGCAGATAATAGTAAAAAAAGTTCACTGTGATAAAGTATGTATATATAAAATATGTACGGATAAAATTGAGGGTATCTAATGTCCTCCACATTACATACCTTCAATTTTATTCGTCTATTGCACAGCTGTACGAGTCCACAGCTAAACATAGGGCTTTATCAAAGTCTGCTACAAAAACTCCATGTTTTCCTTTTTAGGTTCAGGTAAGAGATAATTAATTACTAACTTGAAAATTAAATCAAAAATTTCTGTTGTGCCCGGACATGGAAATGTATGTTGCTAATAATTATGTCCTCCAGACCGAATTTCGGGCAGGCTACTCTCAATAGATACTAGCCAGTTATTATTTCATAAAATATGCGGTACGAAAATAATGGCTTCTCATTCATGGCTATAAACTATATGCTCTCCAACCCAAACTAATTCTGTACAAATGCAAACATTTGTCCTTCATTTTCATGCGATCATAACAATCACCTTCAACTAATGAAGACGGCCATAACGCAACCATATTCATTATTGTTTATTATATAACAAAACAGCCACTTACATCTTTACGAGTCTGTTTGTCAGCACGTATGTTGAAATTTCATAACATCACAAAAACATCCCTTTAGTGCTCTATTAAAGTTTTATTAATCGTTGCGAAAGGACGCGCGTTAAGGTCGAAACTTATGAAAGGAGATTATGATATTGTTACTCGGAACATAATATTAGCAGAAGGTAAGACTCCTTCGTGCTTAGAATTCCATCTGTGTACCATCTTCTATTCTACTTCTTCTATATCTTACCTATTTCTACAGTCAAGCTGCTGGAAGATCATTGCTGTGTTTCGGACTAACATTACAACGAGTCTTCAAAGATCAAAAACCCTCTTTGCTTGAAGTTAGTGGCAGTTGACAATAGCCACAGCATCCACTTACCAAGAAGTGGACTGTGTGCTTGTTTCTTCCTTATTTTATAAAAAAAATCTATTTGGGTTCTTGCTCTCGACAACGCCAGTTAAGATATTAGAGTTAGCATACCTTGGGGGAAGCCAGTAAACAAAGCTGGCTATAATAAGTTGGCTCCTCTCAGCACGTCCCCAGCGCGACGCTGCACTCATGATACTATACCGATTGGCATGTGGTGACAACTTAAGGAAATCCATTCATTACCTCATTATGTCTTGTGAGATAATAAGAAATCACTATGTGAAAAGCAAAAAAAAAAGATGTAGGAAAATAAATCAGTTTAAACTTTATCTAAGTTAAAGTCACTCTCCCTCAAGTCATCTTCAATGTCACCCTTGAAAATCATATCCCTCCGTAATATTAAATTAACATAACCGTGAGCGAGATGCGAGTGAAATCGGCAAGACAAATCTATCACTTGGAAATCGTTAATTTGGGACGCAGCGAGCCCTTTCAAGTTGAAGGGTGCAAATGTTGTTTGGGCTTTGAATGCCACGCTAAATGCGTTAGTCCCTTATCTTCGGATACGATGAAAGGTGCGCCTTCACCTCTGATTGCTGAAACTCTAATATCATTTTGAGTTGAATGTTGAATATTATTTTGAAAAGTTGCTTATGGTTTGAATGTAGCGATTCTATTATATTTATTCTATTATATTCGATATTCCTAATGCGGCCAAAAACATTTTTGTATAATTGAAAATCAAGAAATCTTTCAGAGTATTGATTTTCTTCTACAGAAGGGTTATCAAAGAGCACTCAATCCACCTGATGGTGAGTGGATGCTTTAGCCCGTAGAAATCTTCATCTATCCTCGATTAAAAATCAAAATGTAGATGCGTTGTAACCCCTGAAAATGTAGACAAAATGTTACCGGTAAAAAGGGCCGCGGTTGTCTACGCTTTACGTACACACACACACAGCAGCCTTAAGTTGCTATTTTACGCTGATTTTCCATATGAGCGTGGTCCTTCCGACCTTTCGTCCTTCAGTGTAGAAATTCGAATATTAACTAGTAACGTATATATACATCGCAATATTCGCATCGTTTACGTGGTAGAGCCACTCTGCAGCCGTATTATGGTTGTAGCATGAATAGGTCAACTCAATCGGAGTAGGACCGGAGACTCTTATTACTGAAAATGAGGCATCCATCTTAGTCCTCAAGGTTGACAACGCATCTGCATTTTGATTCTTAATTGAGAATATATGTAACCACATCATCCACTTACCTACAGGTGGACTGTGTGCTCTCTTGTCACCCTTATTATATACCCTCTCATTAATGAGAGGCAGTATATTTGTACGTAGCAGAGCCACGCTGCAGTTATATTTGTAGTATAGTTGAAGCACGAATGGGAGGTCTTGGTTTCTGTGTTAAAACACCGCCAACTTCCTGACTCCGGGATGCTATTGAGATATAGAAAACCCCAATAACCCCATGACCGCATTTATGACCTCTAAGCAACAACAGTCATGAAGGATGATATGTTAGGCAGTGAAAGATAACTATCTCTGTCACACACTTTCTGCAGCCCACTACAAGTTTACTGCTGATCATAGGTCCAAAGAATGCCTCAAAGCATAGGTTTGAGACACCGGCATCCATCCACTTCCTGTATTTCTTACCAGATGGTTACTCCATATAGTGAAGTCCAAACTACACCTCGATTGCCGGTATTAGACTGCTATTCGTAAATCTTTCTTTTTCAGGAGTAGCACCGTCAACAAATTTTCCTTAAGTTTCAAATTTATAATTATCTTATATAATTTTCAGATGTTATCGTCTCATACGTCGAAATAAAATGGCCGCTACGATACCCAGGCCGCTGTTACTGAGAGTCTGCGAGATGTCTGGTGGTATGACCTTCAATCTAATAGCTAAGTATGGCTATTGTATGTATGATATTCGCTTCCATCCATCCATTCCATCATTGCAGCATTTAAAATTCCACCGCTGTTCATAAGCCTCATATATAAAGTGTGGAGATCCCCCCCAATCAGATTTTTTTCATAGTTGCCATGCTAGACAAGCCGGTTGGCAAACGCAGTTTCTTTTAAATAATTTTGAATAGGAAGCTGCTGCCCATTTTCTGTTTCATTTTTCTTCTGCCACCTCTCACGACACCCACGGGATGATATGAGGTAGGGAATATTCTAAAAACACCACAACACGGTTTCGTGTTTAAAATTCGTTTTTTTCTATATAGGGTAGTGTGACAAACGAGTACACAGACCACCTAGGGTTGCCAACTTTTTATGACAAAAAAAAAACGTATAAAGTGGTTTGGATAGGAAAAAAAGTATTAGGAAGAAAAAAAAAGTATTTTTCAAATTTCATGTTTTTATTGCTTTAAACACGTATTTTTTTGTGCTTTTAGCACATGCTAACAATTTTTTTGTTGTCTTTAAATGTTACAAAGCTTGTTTGACAATCAACGTTTAAATTTAAATAAATAATTTTTTTAGTTATTTTAGCTTTTTTAGGAGTCACTGGTGCGTCGCTATCAGAATTACTCGTCATTTTCAGCATTAATATTTACTTTAAAATGCATTCTTCACTTATAACCAAAACTAACGGATCAGTTTTGTACAATTTCGTCGATAGTGAGAAACATCTGTGACAAACGTCACAACTGACATCTGACATCTAATAGGCCTTTCCGATTCAAGCCAACAGCGCTGTCAGCGCCAATAATCCGTTCCGAATCAACTGTAAGCGCGCTGATGACAACGCTAACGTTGCCCATGGCCGCGAGCGTCATCACTGTTGGCGCTGTTGGCGTGAATCGGAAAGATATGAGTAGGTAACATTTCGTTCAGCAATTATAAATCGTTAAGTACCCATGATGAGTATGTTTTACGCATCACAGTAAAGATTGAAAATAAAGTATTTTTGCATACTTTATTTGTATGTAAAAGTATAAAGTATAATTACCAAAAATAAAGTAGGATACGTTATTATAAAGTATGGTTGGCAAGCCTAAGACCACCTGATGGTAAGTGGTTGCTGTAGCCCATAGACATCTACATCTATCCTCGATTACGAAACAACAACAGAATTATTACATGTATGTAACAATAAAGCTCTTTCAAACCAACTTCCCCGAAAAGTAAACGACCGTTATACGTCCCACCTTAACGAGCAGCCATAACACATTATTAACATAAAAATTATTTATAACTACATGAAATATCGGCGTCGGAGCTAACGACAATAAGTGCAATTTTCCATGCAATAAATCCCGTAATAATAATACTTACTTCGAGGGTGAGTGTGTCACAAAGGGCAGAGATTCGACGCGTGCGCTCGGTCGCACGTCGCCCGCTCGTGAGCACCTTGCTTTTGTTGCACCCTACGCTGTGCATAGGTGAATTATAACTTTTTGTGTGTCAGAAAAGTCATTGGTAAAATATATTCGGTGCGTTAAGCTCATTTGCAAAATCAATAAAACATCCTCCCATGTTTTATTTTATAGGCCTTTGTTTAGCAATCACTAATTTAACCTACTCAATGTTAAGATGTCTTTAAGTCTCGTGTTGTCACAGTCACTTTGATTTGACCCGACGTGAAAAAGACAGCACGAGACTTAACGGCATCTTGTGAGTAACGTTTTGAGTGTTTGGGCATGAGATATTTTATTAACAGCGCAATCATCGTACAGAAGTATATGACACATTCCCAAATTTTATAACCATGGTGCGAAATTAAATGTTCCAAAATGTATGAAGTCTGAGCGAGATCCTTGTACTATATACCCAAAATTAAGGAAACGCATTTTAAACGGTTCTTAACTGTCAAATTATTCTATAATGGCTTTGTTTGCTGGTAAAGCACAGGAAATTACACTTGAAATTGCAACACACAACAAAAACCCGCCAAAGCGGTAAGCTGTCATTTTTATTGATTAGGGACGTTTGACACGTTTATTTCATGTATTTTGACACTGTTGTGACAACTGACAGTTCTCTTTCTATGATAAATGGTCGCTTTATAGTTTGCTGTCATCTTCGATCAACAATACCAACTAGATAACGGGTCACGTACAAAATCATAGCTAAATACTGTCCGCATGAATATAAACTATGAAAAGACATAAATTAAATAGCATTTAGTTTGAAATCAACCTTAAGTTATAACAAATAAAGTTCTTTTTCCCGTTATTGCCTTGCGAGCTACACTCTCACGTGCAAGAGCTCACGTCTCATGTGCGCTCTTATTTACTGAGATGGATTTCTTGCGCCGACCCGACATCTAGTTAGTATTGTTGATCGAAGGCTGTCATTGTCTATAAGCACAGAGTAACTAAATCTGTAAGATGCCATGTTGAAAGTCGATAAAAATAATTGATAAACATCGATTGTTTACCACGACAGTATACTTTAAAATGAATTATCTGTATTTTTCCCGGATTCTACAGATTTTTTCTTTTTTTTTGAGGTAGTGTACATAGACCTGGTCCATTTCGAAACATCTGCTTTGACACAGATATTATCATCCCCCTACTTCCACACCAAATAACGTCATTCTTGAAGTATTTTGACAGAACTTTTTATGTCACAAGTCATGTTTAAATATTAAACTCGGTTATATTTTGTTAAAAAAATAATACCAATGTTAACTTTACTTACTGTTACTTTATTTTAACTAACTTTCTGATGTCATTATATATAATTATTGTGTTTTTTTCTAGTTAAATATTACTTAAATATCTTGTGTTATAGAGGAAGTCTGTACCAGGCTCGGCCTGGTAGCGTCGACAGTAAGAGACAGAAGTAAGCAACTTAGTTTGTAATTATTAGCTTATTTTGAGCTTTATTTTAAATAAGGTTATTGTAAAGTAATTGTAATCTATGCTAATAAAGTTTTTATTGTTATAAAAAATTAAACATTCCAGCTAAAAGACTATTCGAAAGTAAATAAAGATTAATATTAGTAAGTCGAAGTAGCATTGGGCTACATGGAACCGATAGTGAAGAAAGGTTTACAAAAGGCAGCCTCCTTGGTAATCGTAGTATAGGGTCCTATTAGAAGCCTTATTAAACGGAATAACGACGTGGTAGCCCACGCTGGTAGTTAATGGACGCAGTAGGCTTAGGAACGTGTTACGTAACATTCATTGGTGACTTAGTTCTACAGTAGACTTATGACGGGATCATTGAAATGAATATTATAATGCTGTTTTTTTATAATGAGGATGACAAACGAGCACACAGTCCTCCTGATGGTAAATGGATGCTGTTGCTCAAAGATATCTACAACTATCTTCGATTAAGAATCAAAAATCAGATGCTTTGTCACCTCTGAACACTAAGATGCCTCTAGTTCTCTACACCCACCATACGAACTACAACAGCTTTTAGTTACTGTGCTGGCAATCTGTGAGAGTGTGGTCCTTTCCCGGTCTAGTCGACCCATTCGTGCTACAACTATAATATAGCTTCAGTATTACTCTACCACGTATACCGTGTGACAGCGAAAAGGAATCCTTACCCAAGTTGGTTCCGTGGGTGCCGTAGTAGATTATTGGTACTACTATAAAGATTTTATGTTTTTCAACATCATCACTACAGCCCTTCAAAAGTCCACTGCTGAACATAGGCCTTCCTAAAGAATGTCACAAAGCACGATCCAGAGCTACTTGCATCCGTCAACATCCTGCATATCTTACCAGGGTTACGGGAGTCCTTCTACACTACGTTTACCCGTACGCGGTTGCCCCTCGAGAAACTTTCTTTCCCATCGGTTGTCGGTTCTTCGAGCTATATGGTAAAATTGTAAAAACTGTGGTTGCAACCTGGCAAGCGTGGCAACTCTGAAAAATTCCCCACATACGACAATCTATGTGGGAAGACTATGTTCAGTACTGGACTTTAAATAGGTTATAACCATAGACTTAGAATATATCCATGCAATTTTAGTTTATGGGTTGTTACAGTAACGATATCTTTTTGAAGCGGTAGATTTTATTTAATAATAAAAAACTGTTTGCCATAATGAATCTGTAATGCACACAAAAAGTAATTTGAACGTTACAATGCTTACATGGTAGTTTATTTAGTTTTAGCGAGTCGCGCGGCGAATGGAAATTTATGTTTTGAATTTAATTATCGCAATAAAAATGCGTCAACTCGTAAAAAGCAGTTACAGAGGCGGCGAGGGCTGTTTTACATACGAAAGAGTTGAGAAAGTAGAAACGAATGAATAACAATTAAAGACGTATGTATCAAACTGCTAAACTAGGTAGATAGTTGTGTTATGTAGTTACAGCCTATTAATACCACACAGATTGTGCTGTCTCTTTTTTTATAGAATAAGGGTGACAAACTGGCACACAGGGAACCTGATGGTAAGTAGATGATGTAGCACACAGACATCTATCTATCTACATCCATCCTCAATTGTCTATCTATCGACTTGGATGGAACGTCTCGTTTTCAGCAAAAAGGGTCTACGGTTTTTTACATTCACCATACGAAACACAACAGCATAAATTGCTAGTTTACGTTGGTATTCTGTGAGGGCGTGGTCATACGCCAGTTAAATCGTACAACTATACCAGTAATATACCAGCTGCAGGATGGTACTACCACGTAAAAATCTTTTAATATTACGTGGTCTTCTTATTAATTAGTGGCTAAAAGAAACCGATCGATCACCCCAGTACATTCATTGGGTAATAATAATAATAATTATGATGTCCTCCGACCGATTTATCACACACTCGGTGAAAGATAATGTCCTCCAGCCTCTCATCTGTGAGGAAATCAAAATGGAAACTGTCATATTTGTGGTGGCTGAAATCAGCCACATCACAGACTGGGGTTATTTTTGGCCCTAAGTTTATAAAAACTATAATATCTCCAGTTCTACTTTAATTTCAGGTTTTGTTTTCTTTATACACTACTCAGAATTAGTTTCTGTTCCTATTTCTTTAAATGATACAACTACAATAATATAAAAGATCTGTTATATATAATTATTCTTATTTATTTTATTATATACGTTTATATATAAAAATAAAAATACAGAAATGTTTTATTATAATAGGCGTTTAACTACATTAACAGTACATATTTTAATAGATCTACCACAAAAAACCAATGCTCTTCATACAAATTTTTCAGGAAAACAATGTTTAAAACTTTCATTCTAAAGCAACTAATCTGAGGGTATACAAAAGTGACATCCACATTTTAATATTCTTTAGACATTGCTAGTATTTAATGTATACCATACAGCCAAGTTCATAGTGATCAAGGTCGTGAATCTTATTGCACTGAGAAAGATAAATAAACATAAGAATTTTGGCGCGAAATACGACCGTGTAGTAATGTCAAAATTCAACCAGCCCGCAGACGCGGCTTTTTTTCTGGCTGATATCTGCCACCTCACAGACGAGAGGCTAGACTAGCAATCTGCCCAGGACAAGCAGGCCAGGCTGCCCAGATGCAATCTTTATTCCCTCACTATCCAGGCATGTCGGTTTACTATTTCATCGGATTATTAGATTAGAGAGTGAACATATTCTTGCGCATACACTTGTACACTATAATCCTGTCCTGCGCAGATGGTTTATCTTCGTTGAGACTAGCCGTCACGAGCGACATTCTGCGTCATTCAGTCTAGAGGACATTCATTATCTTACACCGAGTGCGTGATAAATCAGCACTTAAATTACAATCAAAAGTTTTGATTGAATTCGAGTTTCTCGCTTCCAAGTCTAACTAACGGCTGTTAAAGTAGAAAATCTGTACCCGGTGGTGGGATATTCAGACTGGCAATTTGCTTAGCTTTACTGTTAAACACCAAATACGAAAACAATAATTAACCGCTGTTTTGTTATGTTTTAATTAAAGTCTCAAAGTGAGCATACGTTCACCAACACAAATTATTTACGTAACCCTTCGCAAAAAGCCGGTGGGTCGAACAAAAAAACAATCTTTTTAATCGTCTAAAATTCTCAATGAAAAGCGGCGTTAATTCTGACCGACTGAGCGGGACGCGTCCCCGATGCATTAGCTAATACCCCGACAATGGCATCTGCCGTGCGGATTCACACGCACGAACAATCCGCGACAGTGTAGCCCCTGCTTTAGAATCGATCTACAGCTGAGGTACCGTGCCAAAGTTTGCTTTGCGGATTATTAATTAGAACTGAATTTGGTGAGGTTGTGAAATAATATAATAATAACCAAGACAGTCTTGTTATCGGTCTCGGTCTTGATTGTCCGGTCTTGGTCTTGGTTTTGGTCGTGGTCGTGAAAAATAGTAAATTCAAAATCAATACCGATTTTGCTCAAGGTGTTAAGGACGATTTCCGAGGAAAAACAGGTGCTTTGTAATAGTCATATGAATTATGATATATAAAAAAAGTAAGATTGCAGTAGATATGTCACTACAGACCTCTTCTAATTTCTGAGAGAGGTTTCAGGTAATAAAATGTCCACCGCGCTGTCCTAATTGGTGTGGGCTGTCTTGACATCTCTTCCAAATGATTTTTTTTAATTTCTCAGATATAGATCCACCATTGGGCAACCAGATGCTCGGTTAGTCTCCACACCACGCATTCGAACAAAACGGTTGGCTACATAGTTATGCGTACAGAATAGAAGTGGAACAATACTATAAGTTAAATACAATACCTTTTAGTAATATACTATAAGTAAAAAGGCACCTTTTTACTTATAATATCATCGGAGTGGAATAAATTGACAGCATCTGTCTTTCCAATGTTTCCTCAAAGCAAGAGTGAATAGGCTTTTGTTAAGTCAGTGGACTTCACCATTTTCGACTGCATCACCGCTTACCATCAGGTCGTTTAATAGTTAATCGCTGACTTAGAATAGTAAAAAATAGAGGTTTCCTCACGGAGTTTTCCTTTATCGCGGAACATGTTTAAGTTGCAATTTAAAATTTCATTAGTTCGGGCGGGGATCGAACTCGGGTTGCTCGCGTAATGTCATGTTATATGACAACCGCTAAGCAGCTGAACTATCGCGGCTCTTTAACTCATCTTCTTCTAATGTATACAATGTATATTTTGTAATACACCAACGCACTAGGAAATATTGACCTGTGTTTTACGCACACGCTACTACATGTAATTATAAGCTTTCCGTGTCGATCTATCTTTCTATGTAATGGAATCTTTTAATATATTTTAACCAACTTATACGCGGCAGATCGATTTGAAAATTTGCAGTCATATTAAGGGTTTGATAACAATATAATAATTTAATTACTTTATATCCCGATGACGATCACCAGGATATTTCTATCTAGAATCATCACAACTCATAATAAATGCATGTTTTAAAAAAAATAATTTTAATAATATTTGAAGTTCTTATCCAGATGCGTAAGCAAAACAATTCGCAAAGATGAAGTCGTAGATATAGAAATATTCACTTTCTATAAAGGATTGAATTAACATTTGAAAAGAACATAAGGCTTACACTGCACATGGATAAGTTAAAATGACGAGATTCCTTTGTGTTTCGGCGCACAATTGTGGCACTTCATGCCTGCACTATCTCATACCCCCATATCGTCCCGCGGGTGTCGTAAGAAATTAAAAGGGGTAATGGGCAGCAGCATCGTCCTACTAACAACTTTAAATAAAATAAACGCTGTTGTTGCCAACCCACCAGCCAAGCGTGGCAACTGTAGCAAAATTCCGCATATGACACAATCGATAGGGGAGGCCTATGATCGACCGTAGACTTTTCATATGCTGTAACGGTAATGAGTGGTATAACATGTATGAAATCACAAGTTAGTACGTACTGCGCGCAAAGCGAAATTTATATTTGGCAGTTCTATTTTTAATAGGCACGTATAGTACTCATCAACTACGAAAGAAACGTTATCGTCTTCAGAATTATGCTTAACTTATATTCTAGAATTTAACAATTACGCCACCTCTCGAAAAAATAAAAAAAAACAGCACAATGCTGCTGTGTTTTGTATGGTGAGTGTAGAGAACCGGAGACTCATGTACTGGAAACAAGGCATTCCATCTTAGTACTCATGACTGATATTTTAATGTTTAGCATAATCACAAAAACATAAACACTCACGCCTGTCACCCAGAGGGGTAGGCAGAGACTACGGACTTCCATTTGGCACGATCCTGACATACCTCTTTCGCCTCCTTTACATCCATATATCTAGGTACGCATACATGTTTGTCAAATGTCAAATGTCAAAATATCGCCTATTTGGTCGATAAACTTTTTTCTAGGGCGTCCCTTCGCGACTCGGCCGTTCACATCTGCCATATAAATTTGCTTTGTCACTCTTTCCTCATTCATTCTTTCTACATGACCAAACCACCGAAGCATTCCTTTCTTAATCCTGGTCACAACATCATCTTGCATACCACATTTATCTCTTATCACGCAATTTCTCACCCTGTCATTCAGATTCAACCCTAGCATACTCCTTAAAGATCGCATTTCTACAGCATTTATTCTACTTTCGTGCTTCTTCTGCCACACCCAGCTTTCACTACCATACATTAAAGTAGGGACTAACACCGCATTATGAATTACCATACGTACCTTTTTGACACATTCTGGTTCTTCACAATAGAGTGTAGTGCCCCATTCACTCTATTCCCTGCATTTACTCGTCGTTCTATATCCCTATCATATCTACCATCCCTGCTAAATACACATCCCAAATACACAAACTCATCTACTTGCTCAATCAATTCCCCTTCTATTCTTATTTCACATATCGTCTTACTTTCTTCTCTTTCAAAAACCATCACTTTCGTCTTACTTGCGTTCACTTTCATTCCCCTTTCTTTTAATTCCCAGTTCATTAATGTAACCATCATTTGCAACTCAGCCGCCGATGACGCAAATATGACTTGATCATCGGCATACAAAAGGCATTTGACGGTTAACTCGCCCATTCTTAACCCACATTCTTCATCTTTCAAAGTTTGCAAACACCTGTCCATAAATAGGTTGAACAGCCAAGGGGAAGCTACACAGCCCTGTCTGACACCTTTTTGGATGCCAAACCAGTCCGAGTAGACCCCATTGATCCTGACACAAGCACTAGAGTCCCTATAAAGAGACCTTAATGCCTGTATCAAGCCAGCGCTCAACCCATATGAGTTCAGTGTTTGCCATAACACATTCCTGTCCACTCTTTAATGTTTAGTCGAGGATAAATGTAAATATCTATGGGCCACATCATCCACTTACCATTAGGTGGACTGTGTGCTCGTTTGTCACCCTTACTATATAAAAGAAAGCAAATAGATTTCAAAGAACTATAAAACGTAACATCAAACTAAACATAAAACTTAATTCAATCATAATGCTAGTTTAAAGATATTTTCCTTCAGTTTACAAACAGTCTAAACCCTTTTGTGCTAAAACAATATTCTTCAGAGCATAGAACTGTTAAATGCTCACGAGCTATAGTGATTTAAATAAGGATGAATAGTGGGTCCACGGGCCGTGTCTAACAATGCCGGCGGGGGATGGAGTAGGGACAGTGTGGGGTGGACGGATTCAGCGCACCGCGGCTAATCGCCTTTCATCTGCGCACACTCGCCGAATTATGCACGCTTTTATTAATAATTTGAAACGTTCAGACCTAGCCTCGGTCGCATTGCTTCCGAATCACGTCGATATGTCGGAAGGTTAAAGATGAGTACAGTCATTATGTTATATATTTGGATGTGTTGTCTTCGATCTCTTATATTATTACAATATTTTATTTTTTTACGAACGTTACCCCACGTTGGATTTTTTCTATATAGTGGAGTCTGTTCAAAGACATAAATTGTACAAGAATAAATATCCAGACCCGGAACAATTATTTGTAGTCTAAACAAATTCCGTGAGAGATTCGAACTCACGACCCTCAGCGCCGCAGCTCAATGCTAAGTCACTGCGCCACAGAGTTTTTTCCCGTTACAAATATAACAGGAACACAGCTACTGCTGGAAATGAGCAAGAAACAAATGAGCAAGAAGAAAAGTAATCCTCTTCCACCTAAAAAAATATTCATAAAATTATTTTCAACAACATTTTTTTACAGAATAAGGGTGATATATTAGCACACAGTCCGATGATACGTAATACTGATTTACGTAGAGGTCTATTTAATCTTTCTTCAATTAAAAATCAATATGTAGGTGCGTTTTCACCCCTGAGGACTAAGATGGAATGCCTCATTTCTAGTTAAGAGGGTCTCTTGTACTCTACTGTCCACTACTGGTTTCTACTGGTTTCTACTGGTGTAAGTATACAGAAGTATTACGCTGCTGTTTTTCGCTGGTATTCCGTGAGAGCGTGACCATTCTTCGGTTGAGCCGACTCATTCGTGCTCAACCATAATTTTGTTGCAGCGTGGCTCTATCGCGTAACGAGAAAAGATTTAATTAACCTTAAACTATCTTTTATTTTTTATTAACTGGAACAAATGCTCTGAAAATTTTCAGAATGAAATATTCTCACTCCAAGATCTCGAACCTTTTTTTTGTTTCTAAGAAGAAAGGACAACGCACTCCCAGAATCCCAGCGTAAAATAGTAGCTTAACGTTACCGTGATTCGTATGGTGAGTGTAGAGAACCGGAGACACTTCTTACTGTAAAGGAGGTAATCCATCTTAGTCCTCACGCGTGACAACAAATATGCATTTTGATCCTTAATCGAGGATCGATATAGATGTCTATGGGCTACAGCAACTACTTACCATAAGTACTGTGTGCTTGTTTGTCACCGTTATCCTTTAAAAAGAAAGAAAAGAAGTCAACAAGAAACTAAGAAAGTTTAAATTTTATATCATTAGGTAACATAAAATCATCTTAAAAACCAATTTCTCAGTAATTACTACACAATAAAACCTGCATCTGTCAATCGTTCGATGCTTCAGCGAGATAGCGATCTCGTCCATCCAGAATCGGTGTGCCTGACCGACTGGCTGCTATCGAGATGGGGATCTTTTCATTAAGGTTATCTGATCGTATCGACGCGTGCGGTACATTCTAACAATTTATAGTAACCGTTGTGCCAATGTTACGACTATATAATATATATAACGTTGGACCTAAAGGAACCCTTAAGTTAAATAAGTGTAGTTGTGAATTAGGCATAATTTTTTTTAGTTTTTATTCAGTTCATATTCTTTGTCGTGTGGTGACAGTGTAAGAGAATTTAACGCAGCATGTTTCCTGACTTATAAAGAAAGAAAAGTTTTATTATTCTGTACCCAAATAATATGCGAAAATTTAATTAATTACTACTTTTCTAAAGAATATGACTGTGTGACAAAAATCACACAGTGATGGTGGGTTGATGCTGTTGCCCATAGACAACTACATTTCCATCTTCAAGTAAGAAAATGAAGATGAGTAGTCACCCCTAAGGAATAAGATGGATTCCTTATATCCAGTATACGAGTATATTATATCCAGGTCCAGTATAGCGAGGTTGTCAGTATTAGTTTATTGAAATAATACTAGTTTTTACGGAATTTATCGCGTATATTTAACTTTTTAAATACCTGACGTTTCGAGAGCTTTACAGCACCCATGGTCACGGGGGGGCTCAGTCCCCCCCGTGACTATGTTCAACGTCCAGATGTCACAGTTAATCGCGGTTACCATAAATTAAATTTAACTTTTGTTCCGATCTACACAGTATGAACTTACGAGTATGGTATATTGAAGTCTTGCAGTTGTTTGCTTGGGTTGCGATTTAATTTTATTTATTATAGGATCCCAAGCAGATGGTAGCACCCAGCCATCTTCTCTATTGAAATTAGGATGTTTTTTGATTTCAATAGCCTCGCGAATCATTTTTGGAAGGAATCGGTGTTCTTTAGCGAGCATTTGTGGTCTATCAAATCTGATGTAGTGACGGGGGCGATCCTGTAGTGTTCACAGACTGCAGACTTCCCGGAGCGTCGATTCTTCACATCAGCTATATGTTCTTTAACGCGGGTTTTTATTGATCTTTTAGTTTGTCTTATGTAGGAGAAACCACATTCACAATCAAGCTTGTACACTCCTGCATCTTGCAGAGGAACGTTACACTTGACTGATGGTAAAAACTGACCAATCTTCTTCAGCGGCTTGAAGTACCTATGTTTTGATGGAAGCGCGCTTCAAGATGTAGCCAATCTTATCAGTGACTACTCTAACATATGGCAGTACAGCAGGTACACGCTCGACTGTGGCCGGCTTCACTCGACCCGAAGCTTGTTGCCATGCAAAACTTGCTTGACATGTGGAGCTCGGCAGCCAGGTGTTTACTGTCACAGATCCCTCGTGCTCTGAAACAAATATTTACCTACGGTAGCTAACTGTGAAGGATGGTGGTGAGAATCACCGTTTAAATATCTATCTGTATGGGTCTTTTCTCTATACACAGTATGGCTCAAGGTGTTATCAGGATTCCGAATTACTAACACATCTAGAAAAGCTAAGGAATTGTTTGCCTCAAACTCCATTGTGAACTGAATTTTAGAATTTATAGAGTTAAGATGGTCTAAAAATGCAGTTAATTTATCTAAAGGTAGAATTGTGAAAGTGTCGTCTACGTACCGCTTGTAGAATCTTGGATTTATGGGAGAAATAATCCATAAAAAATAGTATTATTTCAATGTGTAGTGTTCTCGTAAAAATAAGAAAGTAATAGTTTGGCATATTTTCCATAATTTTTAGATATTTAAAGTCAGAACTGAACTACAATCCCTCAGAGGGTAAATGGTCACCAAAGACGATAAAGTAGCTTAATAAGTCTATTCCCTTAAAGAAACTCATATTGTAGTCGAATGGCAAAATAGATTGTGTCATACTATTATACTCTTATTCTTGTAGCTTTAACAAACAAGCTTCATGAAGAAAATTAGTTACTTTCATATTTCATATAGTGCAAGTCTATTGCTGGAAATGATCCTCCTCTTTTGCTGGGATGATTCACGTCGTCAATACGTTGCTTAATAATTCTTTGACACACGCGAAGTTTTGGTCTTTAAAAAAAATAGCTGTTAATCGTAGGACTGCACGTTAGAAATGAAAACTTTTTAACTTCCTTAACTTGTAAACCTTATTTTTGGGTTATTAAAAAAATTCAAGTATTTATTATTAAAAATTATTTTTATTAACGTATTAATATAGTAATAAGATTTTCATTTATTACGATGTTATACATGAAAAAAAATTATCTATATATAATATACATCTGTACATATGAGTATTTATCTGATGTGATGGTCACGAGAGTTCAGTGCTTTTTTCCCATTCCAAAAGTGCCCAACCTGCCTAAAGAACTTTTCAATTTAAAAAACAGCAAAGATTGTGCAATTAATAGATACTTAAATAAATGAACAATTTAAATACAAACTAAACATTTACTTCATCAATGAAAGTCGTCTGTAGTATCTATTCCACCTATGTAATGCAGCTCTTGCAGAATCCCCACGAGCTACGAGAACGCACGCGTCGCCGTTCGACACGCACGTGCTTAGCAAATTAAAAAGCTTTCTGCCCCGTGTGCGAATATTAATTGACCGATATCTGTGCATCCACCCTACGTTTGGCCGTAAGCTCGTGAGAAAAGGGCTGTTATTTAAGCTTAATGTTTATTTTAATCATGTTAAATTAAAAAAAAAACCTCGCCGCCATTTAGTGGACAGTTAGGGAATCCACTACCCCATTTCGCCCCGTGGCTGTCGTAAGAGGCGACTCCGGGAAATTCAAAAATAACGGCATCGGATAGATGGTATAACTCGTTTACACAACACGTAAATACTCAGACCAGAGACGGGCAGGTAACTGCAAGTGTCTATCCATCAGCCAATCGTGACAATAAAGGCAAATTATCTCTACAATTTTTGTTGACGAGTACGTTTACCTGGGACAAATAGTCCAACTAGGTAAGTCCGACTTCGACCGAGAGGTCAATCGACGGATTCAACTCGGCTGAGCAGCTTTCGGGAAATTACGACACATCTTCTCGTCAGGTATACCTCAAACTCTAAAAACGAGACTGTACAACCAGTGCGTGTTGCCAGTGATGACTTACGGATCAGAGACGTGGTCCTTCACTGCTGGCCGTATGAGGACGCTCAAGGTCGCTCAGCGAGCTATGGAGAGGGCTATGCTCGGAGTTTCTCTGCGTGATAAACTCAGAAATGAGCATATCCACAGTGGAACCAGAGTGACCGACATAGCCCAACCGATTAGTAAGCTGAAGTGGCAATAGGCCGGCCATATAGCTCGAAGAACCGATAACCGATGGGGAAGAAAGGGTATCGAGTGGCAGCCTCGTACCGGTAGGCGTAGTGTAGGGCGACCCCCCACTAGATGGAGTGACGACCTGGTAAGACATGCAGGAAGTCGATAGATGCAGGTGGCTCAGGACCGTGCTTTGTGCCATTACTTGCTAAAGGCCTTTGTTCAGCAGGGGACTTGTGAAGGGCTGTAATGATGATGATGATGATATCTCTACAATACGGCTCCATGCTGAAGTGACTTGGCTTTGGGTTTTGGCGCTGAGGTTCGCGGGTTCGAATCGAGCACGGAATAAGTATTTATATAGCCTACAAATATGTTTTCCGGGTCACGATGTTTGTCCTTGTATAATTTATGTTTGTAAACTGCCCCAATGATACAGGAAAACATACTAGTGTGGGGGTAACGTTTAAAAAAAAAGTGGAAGCAGATTAACCGATATAGCTCAACGGATTAGTAAGCTGAAGTGGCAATGGGTAGGCTATATAGAGTGGCAGCCTCGTACAGGTAGGCGAAGTTTAGGACGTCGCCCCACTAGATGGATCGACGACCTGCTAAAACATGCAGGAAGTCGATAGGTGCATGTGAATCCTGACCGTGCTTTGTGGCATTCCTTGGGGGAGGCCTATGTTCGCAATGGACTTTTGAAGGACTGTAATGATGACGAGCAGCAGTGGACTTCCTTCTTGCTACGCGCAATGTTTCGGTAAATCCAATGTCATGCAACTAATTTCACCAAAAATTCGCAAAACTAAGTGTCGCGAAATTATTTTGTAGAGCTCTCAGAATCTTCATCTGCTAATTTAGAAAGAAACTATGTTGCATTCAGATGATTTCTTGCCACCCATTCTCGAATCTACCAACGCATTTTCTATGGAGACATTATTTTATTATATATATTATCATCAAAACGACAACGCTTTGGACAGCGAAATATAGCTGCGACACTGACGGGGCCATAATAACAACGATACGTTTATTTTGACGAATTAAGTTTCACAAGTACTGCAATTAGTTTCATGAAATTGATTTAATCATGTATAACACTAGATTTGTTTTGTATATTTGGCTTTATTACTTATGATATACTTTAATAACGTTTACTTTCAAGTTACTATTACGACACTTAGTGCAAATATTTTTAACATGGTAGAGCCATGCTGCAGTTATATTAGTATTATACTTGTAGCACGAATGGGTCGGCTCGACCGAGAAAGGACCACGCTCTCATAGAATTCCAGCCTTAAATAGTAGCTGAATGTCACTGTGTTTCTACTATAATATACTAATAAAGATATTCAAAACCTAAACTGTTTTAAAATCAAAGACTATACTATTTATTATTGTACCAATTTTGTCAGTTTATTTACCTACTCATCTTTAAAAATTACTTTCGCAAAAAATAGTTTTTTTACCAAAAAGCAAATTTTTTAACGTTTTAAGTTGACTAAGTATCATAATCTCCGTATCCTCAAATATATTGGTTACATTAAAAGCTTCGCCTTTATTTTTCAACACATAGCATAGGTGTGGAATTTCTTCTCCAAATTCATATAACGGTCCCATATCATCCCGAAGTGTAACCCGCTTAATAAAAAAAATCAAATCGATCCACAATTGATGGAGAGATCATGAAACATACATAAAAAATATTTGTAATAATATAGGTACTGTCCGAATATAGAACTTGATCCTTTTTGAAGTCAGCTAAAAAGCACGAATGAAACGTACACATAAAAAGACACAAAAGGTTGGAACACCCAGCTGTCATTTCAAAAACATTTATCCAAAAAAAGAACCTCCACCAAGCCGGTCAGCCGACTCACGGCTTTTTCCCGCCAATAGAGCGACATCCGTCGTCCGGACATGCCCTGGTTCCCGCTTGTTCCCTGTTGTTCCTGCCCGGCCCACAACCGGAGCGCTTACCTTAGTTTTTTATTTGTCCGGTGCTGATTTATAGTTGTTTTGAATTTGTTCGGGCGCGTATGCTCGCGCCAAAATGCTTTCGACGCTCTCAGGAAATCTAGCTCGGGCTTTTTTACGTTCAGTTTAGTTTCGGGAAATGGGCGAGTCCGGAAAGTTTCGCTGCAGTGCAAACAGCGTTGCTTTTACTTGAAAGTAAATAACGAGGTCAGGAAGTTTTAATTTTAACATTCCATGCTTCAACATTATAATTATGGGAATTTTCTAGCCGTATAAAGTAAAAAAAATATTTTAAATTAAAACATACAGTAATAAACTTGTTTTTTATAGAATAAGGGTGAAAAATGAGCACACACACTATCTGATGGTAGGTGGATGCTGTGGCCTATAGACATCTACATTCATCCATACGAAACACAGCAGTATTAAGCTGCTATTTTACGCTGGTATTCTGTGAGTGCGTAGTCCTACCCCGGTCGAGCCGACCCATTCGTGCTACAACCATAATATAGCTGCAGCATGGCCCTATCACATATAAATTTTATCATATTTTTTTAAATGGTAGATCCACGCTGTAGCGATCCATGGTTGCAGCACGAATGGGTCAGCTTGATCGGGGAAGGACCACGATCTTGCGGAATACCAGTGTAAAATAGCAGCTTAATGCTGCTGTTTTGTATGGTGAGTGCAGAGAACAAGGGGAACCTTTTAACTGGACGCAACAATGTCGCGAGCCATCCACGACTATCCTCGATGGTTAACAATAAGCAGCGAGGATAGAAGTAAGTGGTTATGGGTCACAGTATCCATTTACAATCAGGTGGACTGTGTGGTCGTTTCTCACCACATTCTTTATAAAAAAATAAAGTAACAGCGTTTATGAACTCTTCCCAGAACTGAGCTTCCCTTCATCTCTTAGGAGTAGAGGAGCAGAAATGAGTTTTCGGCTCCCCGATAATATCCTTCACAGTCAACTTGTTTAATCAACACTTGAAATTACTGCTGATATCCACCATCGTACTCGAAATTCCATCCTCATCATTTCGACGGCTGACGGTCCACTACCGTGCGATTTACGCGGATTTTTTGGCATGCATGCCCACGCTGTGGAATTTAATATAGCCAGCGGTTTTTCCAGACTGACTCTTCTTTGGAACTTCTTTCTAAAAGGCAAGACACCTGCAATTCTTTATACGTGGTAAAACAGAATCTTTTTTGTGGTAGATAGAGCTATGCTGCAGCTATATTATGGTTGTAGCACGAATAGGTCGGCTCGACCGGGGAAGGACCACGCTCTCATAGAATACCAGCGTAAAATAGCAGCTTAATGCTGCTGCGTTTCATATGGTGAGTGTAGAGCACCCGTTTTATTGGAATCGAGGCATTCCATCTTAGTCCTCAGGGATGGCAACAAATCTGCATTTTGATTTTTCATCGAGGTTAAATGTAGAGGTCTATGGGCCACAGCGTCCATTACTATCAGGTGGACTGTGTGCTCGTTTATCACTTATATTCCATAAAAAAACCTACGATATTAAAAAAAAGTTAATAATTTTATTGGTGCCGGTAGAGATCCAACTCGATTAACTTGAGTACTATGAAATTTTAAGATGTCTCAGGAATTTACGATAGATGTAGTTGGTTAAGGATCATAGTATTTACTTACCATCAGGTGCATTGCGTTCTTGCTTGCTACCTATATTTGTATAAAAATAAATTAAGAACGAAGACTACAATTTAAAATAGTTATATTGATTATATTGATTATAGCACAGATTATACAACAGTACTGGTTATATTAAGATTGACAGTTCTTTATCGATAGAACTATATAGTATTTTTTTTTCGTTTCCTAAATAGACAAAGCGGCTGGGATTGAGGTTAATTTAAAAAAACACTGGAAATACTAAAAATGTAAACTGAGCAATCTCTCCAACACCGAAATGGGCATAAAACGTTGGAAAGTGCAAAAAAGGAAAATGAAATATTTTCATTAGGGCGACCAAACAATGACAACTGAATCGGGCGCGGTGTACCTTCCACGGATTACTGCGACTTATTGCGACTCTACAGCATCCCCCACTCCGCTCAAAAGAATAATATGTCTTTATAACGGATCCCGCGGCTTTCCCTGCTTTACTTTCTTACACATTTCCAGTAAAATGTAAAAGCTTCTTTAGATATAAACTTGTGCTATTCCAATTGCAACCGTATTATTGTATAGTGTGGTATACTTTTGAATGTGGATACAGTTTTCATAATAGATTGCATTGTCTTTTATAGTAACTCCCTTCGTAGTAAGATTGAAATTTTAATTTTAACCGACTTATACTTTAGGTTTAAGCTATAAGGTTTAAATTTAAACCAAGCAGATTGGAGTATAGTACATTATCAATATAATACAAATGTCTCACGTGGTAAAAGGTCACTTTGCCAGTGACGGACGAATTAAATTTATAAAATGAAAGAAAGTGTTTCAAGCAACACCGTCTGACGATAAATTTACAAATTTTAAGTCTCACGTTAAATTATATTTTTGTTTAAAAGGTTTATCTAAATCGATTTTTTTATTAATTCTAATACAAAATTCTATATGGATTTATAGGTTTATTTATCTTGTTATAAATATTGTGTATAAGGTATACAATATTCATAACAATAAAAAATAAAACCAAATTATTAGTTTCACTCCCAGCGGTACAGTGCCAAGAAAACTGGCTGTTTTATTTATTTATTATGTCAATCATCTAAAAGTAGATAATTGTGACACTCAGTGGCGACCAAAAATGATATAGTCGTATTATGTATGTAGCTATAGTAGGGCTCCCATTGTACATTAGACGTTCTGCTGTATTGTTAAGTACCACTTCTGCTGCAACCTATTTCTGCAGCAAATAAGCAGTGCATCCATTGTCCATGTTCAAAATGTAAGTTAGCAAGTATAATAATAACGCCCTCTAGACCGCATTTCGGTTACGGCGGCCTGCCTCAACGAAGATGACCATCGGCGCAAGACAGGATTATAGTGCCCAAGTGTATGTGCAAGCACGGGTGCTCTCCCAATTCCCTCACTCTCATAATCCGATGGAACGGTAAACCGACACGACCGGAGTGAGATCAGGCGCAAGACCAACGGCTTTACGTGCTTACCGAGGCACGGGGGTGAGACACCGCCAACTCCCTGACTCCGAGCAGCTATTGAAAATTTCTTGACGGAAAAACTCAATAGTTGATTTTTTGGCCCGACTTGGGATTCGAACCCAGGACTTCATAATCAGTAGTCGCACCACTAGACCAACGAAGCAGTCAGCAAGTATAATAACAACTATTAGGCATTTCTTCTTATTGCAGGAGCAATAAAACAAACTAAAATATACATAGCTCTTTTTTGAAGTTACTTGCAGATGTCCATTAGCGGTATGTGTCAGGTAGGCTGTAAGCTCGTTTGTCACTACAATATCCCAATTTAAAAAAAAACGAAAAACTTTTTTTGATATATATGAATATAAAAGTGTGATCATTTAATAACATGAAGTAAATGGAAAACTAAAAGCATCTAGCAACAAGAAGCTATTACTATACGAGGAAAAAGACAAAATTTTATTTAGGCGTGCAAGGAACACCTTAATTCGATGAACATAATCTTTCATTTACGGGCTTGTTTACGATGGTGGCCTTCCGAATGTTGCTGTCTTTGTCTGATTCGCATTATAAATATATTTCCGTCTTTTTCTTATCAAGGTGCGTCGAGGTTCGGGTCACTTTGATAGCGCCGCGACCCTCAGTAATGATGATTGGTTCATGCCAGTAAATTGACGGTGGCAACGACACCCGAATTCACTTTGGCGAACTATTCTATTATTACTTTTTTTTTCATTAATTTATTACCATTCTGAACATAGGTATTTCCATAGATTGCCATGGTTTGCAAAGGAGAATATTTGCTTTAATCCACGTTTGGCAGACGAGTTGGCAACTCTAGTTTTATTTTTTATTTTAAGTTGTTACTGTGTAATATCTGCCGCCTCTTACGAAACTCATTGGATAGGTTGTAAAATGCCGCCATTATATTATTTATTTGTGATATATGAATGAAAATTCAGTAAAATTTCAGAAGAAGTGCACTTTTAAGTATCAGGTTTTGAAATCGTGGAAGAATCAGTTTTTTTTAGATCGTAGGAATACTTTTCTGCCCAGGAAGTAGATACCTTTAAAGTAAAAAGCTACACCTTATATACGTATCACTGCTGGGCACAAGCCTCCTCTGACTTCTGAGAGGGTTTTAGGGTAAGGAAACGCCCACCGCGCTCTTCCAATGCATGTTCGCGAACTTCACATATCTTCGAGATTTTTTTTTCTTATTTCTCAGACATGTAGGTTTTCTCACGATGTTTTCCTTCACCGGCGAGCATGTGGTAAATCAGCACTTGAAATTGCAAATAACAATTTCGTTGGTGCTGGCAGGGATCGAACCCGGGTTGCTCGCATAATGTAAAATTTATAGCGAGCGCTTAGCCACGAGCTACCACGGCACCGTATCCTTACCAATTTCTGCTGCAAAAACAGTGTGTGCAATGTTATTTTCAATCTGCAGGCTACAGAGAACCAGTATAATTCCAGATTCTTGCATAATTCAGGTGTCGTTACATCTTTTTCATTTCATGGACTAAGTTTTTTTTATATTTTTGTTATAAAATGTGACACACCAACTAAGATATACATGGTAGAGCCACACTACAGCTATATTATGGTTGTAGCACGAATGGGTCATCTCGACGAGGGAAGAACCACGCTCTCACAGAATACCAGTGTAAAATAGCAGCTTAATACTGCTGTGTTTCGTATGGTGAGTGTAGAGATCCGGAGACCCTTTTTACTGGAAACGAGGCACTCCGTCTTAGTCCTCAGGGGTGACAACGCATCTGCATTTTGAATATTAATCGAAAATAAATGTAGATGTCTATGGACCACAGCGTTCACTTACCATCAAGTGGACTGTGTGCTCGTTTGTCATCCTTATTCTATAAAAAAGAGTTTACCTGATGGTAAATGCCTACTGCACTTCACGGACACCTGCCACCCAACTTCAAACAAGGAAGGCTACAGATGAGTTGTCCAAACACCAGTGCTTGCACTGCTGTGCTCTGACTGGTATATAAAGTCAGTATAGTTACAGATGTGAAGCATTCCATTTTAGTCCTTAGAAGTTACAACTCGTCTTTAATCTTCTTTGTTTGATGGATGGACAAGGAAAATTTAGGTACCGACAATTATCGTATCACTGCTTTGACACTTCCCAGGCGACGGTATGGAGATTTTATCTGAGTGTGCTATTTACAAAGGGCTATACCGCCATTTATCTGACGAAATCAGATTCATTTTTCTCCGCATCTCATGGAATGAAATGGGGGCGATGGATTTCCTTACTATTTTAGCACACTGCTTTACAAAGGTTTTTTATTATAGAATAAGGGTTAAAAAGAAACAGACAGTCCATTTTATGGTAAGTCGATACTGTGGCTCATAGACATCTACATCTATCCTCGTTTAAGAATCAAAATGCACATATGCTGTCACCCCTGGGGACTAAGATGAAATGCCTCATTTCCAGTAAAAAGGCTCTCCGGTTCTTTACACTTATCACACAAAACACAGCAACATTAGGCTGCTATTTTACATTGGTATTCCGCGAGGGCGTGGTCCTTCCCCGGTCGAGCCGACTCATTCATACTACAACCACAATATAGCTGCACTCCACGTATAAAATTTTGTTGCTATTTACGATGAAATTTTCCCCTAATTTCCTTTGGTTGAATCTCATCGCACTCATAAAACTGATGATTTCAATTGCACCAATTTCATTCAGTACATAACGCTCAGTGAGCATTATTCATATAAGCTTTCTAATAACCCGTGTCGTTACGAAACACACGATAATTTATACACATTTGTATAGAATACAGATCTTCGCATCATTACCTTTCTATAGATTTCTTTACTTCGAATATATATCATTTTGAATAGCTCCGAGGAAAGAGCCCGTGTATGGAGGTTGCTCGCCTGCCAGATATTGTTTTGAAGTGACCTATGACAGCGCGCGTCTGCCAAACTTGTGCGATCTGTCAATTCGTGTATTCTATTGTAGGCATTGTTATCTTTGGTATAATGGCTATAGTAGCTCACACAATATTGATAAAGCGTTGGCTGACATCCATAATGTATAAGTAAGGCTGTGAGAAGACGATTGTGAATGATTTTATTTTTAAAAGAATTGTTTTTCGAAGGTGAATGGATTCGCATAAATATAGAACCTAGAAACCTCTTGATAAATCTTTTTAAAAATCATGAATATCTGTGCCGCTAGTTATCTTTTTAATAATGTACACGGACTAAATGGAAGCATAGGAAAATTCACTACCATATATTATGACTTAATTTTCGTAAGAAGCGACAGAGGGAAACTAAAAAAATGAGCAAAAGCACCTTCCTGATGAAAATACAAAAATAATCAATTGTTGCCGTTGCCAAATCATATGCTAAGAATAAATTGGAAAGGAATAAAATAAATTTAAATCAAAATGGATCACTAATAATGTAAATTTAAAGCTCTTTTATTCTTTTAACACTAGTTCGGGAAGCAATTTTCTCTGTGGATTGTCGATCTAATGTCGTAGAGGCCGCAATCATGCCGCAATTGTATTATAGTTGATGGGTTGGCTAGATCGGGTAAGGACCTTGCAATATTTACTTTAAATTAAAGAGAAAGAAATAATAATTAATTACTATGCTTTTAAATAACTAAAGATGACCATCGAGTCCACCATTTTATCCATTTACCATTTTATCCTCGATTAATGCAGGTGTGTTACCATCCCTGGGTTGTTAGAGTAAAGGGGTTAGTAGTCATAACGAAGGTTATGTTGTTATTTCACGAGTATCATAAGATTTTTTTTGATTTACTATGTAAAAACAATCGACCACATCGTCCTGTTTTGACTAGTCTCTATAATTAAATAAAAATATTAAAAAAGTAAAATATTACAGTAACAAAAGTTCTGTACAAGGAACACGACTTTGAACTCCGAAGCAATAAGTGAAACTATAAACATTAAACATTCACATCTTTTTTCTACAAAGAATCAAGTCTTGACCAGCATTTTAGTCGCCTCCAACACTGGACAAGTCAAAATGCCGTTTAAGGTGCCAATGTAAAAATTCCTATCACTACCAAGAATATCATATGCTAATGTGGTGTTTATTTCCATTTCTGTCTATAAAATAGCTATTTAATATATTATTAGCACCAATCATTTATACCAGCACTATCAGAAAATTCATCACAAACGTGTGCCACTTTGAGCCATTACCTTACCCAATTTATTTCCATTGATGCGTTTCTGAGCGTACAACAGACAATGCATCCGACACGCGACACGTCCTTCCGTTACGAAAGATGAACGCTGAATGCGTCTAATTGCAACGATCGCTTGCCACGTGGCATCGGGCACGCGTATTTGTAAATGAAATGGCTTATCTTCCAATTTTCCGACAAATATTTAACGTTATAGTCTGCTACATAAAGTTAAAAATAAATAAGCAATGGCCTGCAGTTAGTGCGTTGTATATTTGCTATATAAAGGAAACTGTGACAAATGAACGTGAGTTTCAACTTTGGAATACGTTGGGTTGAGTGAATTTTGTATCGCTCGAAAGGAGATTAAAATTTGTGTACCTTATAGTTGCATTCAATAGTTAATTCATCACATAATGTTATCTTTATATACTGGGTGGTTGAAAAGAAACTCCCTATCTTTATTTGGTTGTAAACTTTACCAGCTTCGGCCAAATTCATGTAATCTTATGTAATTTTTTTTCTTTATAGATTGAGAATTAGGTAAAACATCATGAAATGGTTCAAGGGAGATTTTCAATGCAAGAGCGAGCGCAAATTGCCTCTCGCTACGAAGTGTGGTAATCAATAATGGAAGTGCAGAGGTGGTGGCGGAATTTCAACGGATCTCATGCTGTTTTGGATCCAAAAAAACAAACTGATAAATAAAAAAAGCGAGTCCATCAAGATCAGAAGAAAATATTAAAATTGTTCGAGAAATATTCACAAAAAGCCCCTACAATTCAACATGTCAAGCAGCTCGTGAGAGCGGACTTACACGGCACACTGTAATGACAGCCCTTAAGTCTATCAGCTTTCGTCCTTGGAAGCCACATTACTGTCATGAAATAACTCCAGAGGACTGTGATCGCCGGATGGAATACGGAGAGATTATGCTCAGATGGCATGGAGAATGTTCAGAACTGTTTGATAACATTATCTGGATTGACGAAGCAATTTTTCACGTTGGGGGCTTTGTTAACTGTCATAACTGTCATTATTGGGCAGAGTTTGACCCCAAATAACTGCTCAGAAAATGCAAAACCGTTCCAAGGTAACAGTTTGGTGCGGTATGACATCAAGTCAAGTTATTGGCCCTTTTCTTTTGAGGGAAACAATGAATGGAGAGCGCTATCTCAACATGCTCGAAAAAAGAGTTTAGCCAGCTTTGTCAACGTTTGATAACATTGAAAATATAATATTTATGCAAGATGGAGCTTCACCACATTTCGCATCGAATGTCCGACAGTGGCTGGATAACCGCTTCCCAGGGCGTCGGTTAGGTCACCGCGGGTGACACGAGCCCGGACCTCACGCCTTTCGATTTTTCCTGTGGGGTTGGGCAAACGACGAAGTCTATCGCTCAAAACCTCGCACTCTTGATGAACTGGAAGTAAGAATTCAGCAAGTGCTAACAAATGTATCTCAACACTTTCTACAAAGGTCCGTAGCAGATATTCCAAGACGTTTGAAAAAACTGGTAGAAAATGCAGGCGCTTATATTAAATTCTGAATTTTTCAGATTTTTTTATAACTCACATTGTACAGTTTTATTTGCTTAGTGGTTTGACAAATTAATTTAAAAAAATTAAAATCTTATAACCAAATAAAGATAGGGAGTTTCTTTTCAACCAACCTGTATATATACTATCGACTCGATCGGGGAAGGACCACACTCTCACAGAATACTAGCGTAAAATAGCAGCGTAATACTGCTGTGTTTCGTATGGTGAGTGTAGAGATCCGGAGACTCTCTTTTACTGGAAACAAGTCTTAGTCCTCAGGGATGATGACGCTTCAGCGTTTTGATTCTTAATCGAGGGTAAATGTAGATGACTATGATCCACAGCATCCACTTACCACCAGGTGGACTGTGTACTCGTTTGACACACTTGTTCTATAAAAAAAATTCTAAACTGCTGGATCGATTTTGTAAAGTTTTGTATGTGTGATTAAGTTGATTCGAGAATAGTTTAAATTTACAATAGGAACTTGTAGGTTGAGACCCAGAAATCACACGTGCGAAGCCGGACGAATCGCTAGGTTTTATATAAAATTGAACTATTTTTTACTGTTATAAGTTAGTGCTTGACTACCATCCCCCTCGATGCTAAGTGATAGTGACGCAGCCAAAGGTTAAAGCACACTGACTTATCAAAAACAGTCAACTTGATAGTAAGTGGGAACCAACCGCCAAAAGTCGGTGCGCTGTCACTTCTGAGGACCCAGACGAAATGCCTTACATCTTGTTATTAACCTAGCTCTTCATACCCTTATTCAACCGTGTTCACTATCCCCGTCACCACTAACCCCAACACACTACTACAAGACACAACACCAGGAAATACATACATAATACAATAGAACACGTGTTTCGACTCTAAACGAGGCATTATCGTCATTGTTCAAATGTGAACCTGTATATCCTATAAGTGTAGCGACAAACGGTGCTCACCTACTGTCGGGTGAGCTGCATGCTTGTTTGCTCTCTTTTCTACAATTAATAATAAAAAAAATCCCAAAATACCACACCGCAGCTCTAACGTGCTAAATATGAAATATCAATAAACAAATAAGAAAATATTGATTTTAAACCGTACGAAAAGAGATTGTGATTTAATATATCTTTATATAAAAGATCAGATAAGCTATAATGGCATGTAGATTTTAAAAGTGAACATGAAGGCACATTACCTTCTCATAAACACATCAGAGCACGTCGGCGAAAGCAATATCCACGCATTAAAATAAAACGAAGTTCCATCACAGTCCACCTACAAGACTGATCTAATCAACATCGGACTTTTAACTACAACTTCTTTGTAATAGATTTCAAATTTCTCTACAAATACATTATCTGTTTATTACAAAGTGATTGTGTCTCAATTTAGTGAGAGTTAAGGTCGAGTTTTAATTGAATATCCAAAGCGATGGACATGTATTATAACCACCGTCCAGCGAAATGAACTGCGGAAGATGTATGAGCGTAAGGATTAAAAATATTTGTATGCGCCATTATACGGAGTGTAATGAAAACCCTAAACCTGTCTCTTTATTAACCATACAGGCTGTTCCGTTAATTGAACCGGGGCATATTCAATATGGCCGGCCTTTTCACAGTTTGACGGAGGTCCGACATCAGATACGCAGACGATCAAAAGATCTCGTATAGTTTTTGTTAGGCAGTTAGCGAAAGCCAGTAATCCTTCCTTTTTTATACTCCTTGGTTTTAAGGAGTATAAAAAAGGAAGGAGAAAAAAGTTTTCAATTTTTGAGGAACACTCTTGTTTGAGGTATTGCTCAAAAACTGAAAATCAGAATACACAACCAGTGCGTGTTGCCAGTTATAACATAATATGGATCTGAGACGTGATCCTTCAGTTATGGCTATATGAGGAAGCTCAGGATCGTTTAGCAAGTTATGGAGCGGACTGTGCTCGGGGTTTCTCTGCATGATAACCTTAGAAATGAGTATATTCACAGTAGAAACGGAGTAACGGACATAGCCCAACGAATTAGTAAGTTAAAGTGGCAATGGGCCGGCCATATAGCTCGAAGAACCGATCGCCGATGAGGAATAAGGAATCTTGAGTGGTAACCTCGTACCAGCAGGCGAAGTGTAGGGTGGCCCCCACAAAATGGAGTGACAACCTGGTAAGATATACAGGGAGTCAATGAATGCAGGCGGCTCAGGACTAGGTTTGCCAGATCGGTAGACCAAAACATCTAGACAAATTTTGAAAAAAGTCGGGATTTTGGGGTTGCTGTCGGAAGAAATGCATATTAAAAATAAAAAGTAATTTTTTTTAATTAATATGTTACAAAAGTACTTTAAACAAAACTAATTTAAGCACAATATTTAGATTATATATATTTGGCATTGGACTTTATTAGAGTCCACTAATTTAGATCCTTAAGTAACATACGAAACATATGAACATACGAAATTTCCAGTAGTAACCTGGAGTCAGAAATATGGCGCTGTTTCACCCCCCTGCCTTCGAAAGCACGTGAAGTAGGGACCGGACGATGCGCGGTCATATACGTGTCGTCATGTGACACCGAAACCTGCATTTCTGAGGATTACAATTTTAAACGCCCTATGACTATCACGCAATGGAGCAGCTTGACGGACTAATTGCTGTCTAACTCCTCCCATCCCTCCCTCTCTCAATATAAAGACATTAACTTTTACTTTTTTGAGCATTGCAATTATAATTATTTTTTATCCCATTTTAAAAAGGCCGAGGTTCAAAGAATTTGACTGTGTGTATTCTTGTATAATATATTATGTTACGCGATACATTTTGGAATATCAGATCAGAAGACCAAAATATCTGGACAAAATTTCAAAAATGTCGGGATTTTGGAGTTGTTGTCGGGAGAAATAAATATTAAAAATATTTTTCTTCTTTTCTACTTACCCTACAAAAAAAGGTTTGAAATTATTTGATTGATAACACATAACTAATTTAAGAACGCTAAATTTTAAGATTGCCACGTGTATTTGGTTTAAACTTAGTTCACCAATTTGGATCCTTTAGTAGTATTCATAAGAGATTTAAAATTCAAAGAAATTACTTTAAAGCTCAGACTAATTACTATCTCAGCTTTCATTAAATCAAAGGGCTGTGATGTGAAGAGAAGCTGTTTGTCTGGAGATTTAGAGTTTTGTCGGGAGTCTGGAGATCATTTAAAAATGTCGGGAGAATCCAGACGAATCCCGACCATCTGACAACCCTAGATACATTCGTCAATGGTAGATCGATTTTAATTATTATTTCTTATTAAATAGGTTTATTTAAAGTTGGAGAAAAAATTCTACGGCTGATATTCTAGTTGTTGCTTTGTGTACTAGAAACTCCTTAGTCCACTAAGACCGAAAAATTGTATTTAGCAGTAAAAAGAAACAACCGACTTCAAATTTCTAGTTATTTAAAATCGTCTTTCACTTTTTATTAAAAGTTTAATTTTAATGCTTTCAGAATTATTTTAATTTTGTTCTAATTTGTACAAATATTGCTCTGTATCCATTACATATTTCCATGACACATTTCGGTAGGAAGCAGCAGGTTTCACAAAGCGTCCGAGACAACGCCTCGTGCGGCGGCATTCATTACCGTCGCGTAATGAGCCGAGCTCGCCCGCGCGCGCCATCTACATCTCATAGACTATGCAAACGCAGAGAGATCATCTAAATATAGATTAAATTATTACAGCCTATCAAAGTCCACTGCTAAACACAGGCCACGTCATAGATTGTCTAATATGCGGGATATTTTCCATGATTGCCACGCTTGGCTTGTAGGTTGTACCACAGTTCCACAGAAACCACGTCCTGGTTTGTTTCTCCCTGTCGTGTCGTCTCTTACGACACCCACGGGACGATAATATGTTATTGCATAATGTAAGATAGTGGATATTCTTACACCGCCATTACACGGTTATCATAGATACCTAGCTAGCTTGCAATAATTTAAATAGTATGTTGTTAGTGTCTCATCTCACATCATATAAGCGCGTAGTAAAGAAGAAAATCTGCGTACGTTTCAAGTGAAGCAATTATAATCAAGCCATATCCATGCTCAACTTATTTTAAAACATGCTACACATATGTATCTTAAATGCAACCATGTAAAGAAACAACGAAGAAAAAGTTTGGCATCACTTTTTTTAGTAACGTTACCCCACACTAGGATTTCCGCGCTCATTGTGGAGGCAGTTTACATACATTAATTTCACAAGGACAAATATTCAGAGCTGGAACAAATATTTATAGGCCATAGAAATACTTGTTCTTGTCTGAGGTGGCGAAGACAAATAAGTCTGAATTAACGCTTTCTGAGGTATTCTTTGTTATTACACATTAATTTAATTTCTTAATTTATAAAATAACAGATTAAAATAAAATGAAGTAGAAAATGGTAGAGAGTTGTTAAAAAGTCAAGAATTTTATATCACGTATTTTGTTTTAGTGGTGGTAACATTAAACTAATTACAAAGGCGTACCTTCTTTGAAAAAAATAATAATAATACAAAATAGTCTAAAAGATAAGGCATACATACCGATTCTAATCGCATTCACATCTGTCTCATAATCTTTGCATTCCTCTGTACCTTTTAAGGCTTTTAAAAGGCTCTCAGTGCGGCTAATCACGCAGCCCGCGGCGTTCGCTCGAGATTATCGCACTTCCACTGCATTGTGTGCATGTGTGTCTGAGTGCTCCAGATTAATTCCATGCACCACGTAGTAAAACACTAGTTATTTTATTATATTAATACAGTTTAGGGTCTAAACAGTACGCGAGTAATCTGGGTTCTATCCTTGGCGGCACCAAAATTGCTAATAATAATTATAAATACTGATTTAGAAGATTCTCGACTGCGATTCACGTACTCGGAGTTGAAAAAAAAAATATCACGAGCAAAGCTATAGGTCAATGGAATAAAAATATTTCGACGTTATGTGAAGTCTGTCAACACGTACTGGAGCATTGCATCGGACTATTTGCTACATTATCTCTTTACATAAACTGGAATAAATACCATTAATAAGAACTTAACTTATTTTAAAGTTAAAGGAGTTATAATCGATTAGTCTATGTTTTAAAATTGGGTTTTGATTTTAAAGTTTAGCAAAATATGTACTTGCATATTTTCTATCAGACATTTGATGTATATAAAAAACACCTTATAATTTATTTGGTAATTTAATTATTTTTTAAAAAGACAAAAACAATAGCAATAAATATAATGAACACTGACTTAATAATAGGTACTAATTATAAATTAGAACAAAAGTAAAAACTCATGACGAGCAAAGTGGCTCAGGACCATGCTTTGCGGCAGTCTGTAGAGGAGGATGTTCAGTAGTGGACTTGTGAAGAGCTGCAATGATGATGATGATTCGAAAACTTGCACGATTAAATTATAAGAAATCGACGTTTTTTTTATAGGATAGTGTGACAAACGAGCACACAGTTCACCTGAAAGTAAGTGGTCTACGTGGCCCATAGAAATCTACATCTATCCTCGATTACGAATCAAAATGCAGATGCGTTGTCACCCGTGAGGACTAAGATGAAATGCCTCGTTTCCTTTAAAAAGGGTTTCTGGTTCTCTACACTCACTATACGAAACACATCATCATTAAGCTGCTATTTTACGCTGATATTCTGTGAGAGCGTGGTCCTTCCCCGGTCGAGCCGACCTTCGTGCTGCAACTATACTTCTAATATAATTGCATGGTTCTACCACGTATAAACGACGTGCTTCATTTTTTTTTTCATTTTAAAATTGTTCTCGTAATAATCTGATTGTAAAAAAATGTTAATTTTTTTTGATAAATAGCTTATTGATTAAAACAAATGTTCAATAATAATTAAATCGCGCTAATTAAAGTAGTAGGAATGTTTAAAGTTGAAATTGGCACTAGAAGGCTGGTAATTGGGGCATCCACCCTACAAAACTTGAATATAAAATTTAAATCAGATGCGTGTAATCACTCTGGGAGCGTGTAGCAAACTAAACGCGCGGCCAACGTGTGGACGCGGCGACCAAACTCCGCCAACAATCCTTTGATCTTTAGTAAAAAACCGACACCACACGGATCTCGCGCCAACTTGCGGGCCATCGTTCCAATACATACCAATGAAGCCCAAACACCCCGTCTACACGTTGGCCAATGCAGGCACTACATTCGCCACTGTGTTGGCCAACGTGTAGAGGCGCCGAAAGGCAACCGAATATTTCTGTACTACTATTAAAATATATAAAAAGTGCAGTTGTAGGCCCGCCTACCAAGCGTGGCAACTATAGCTAAATCCACCCCGTAAAGTGATCTATGGAAGAGGTCTATGTTCAGCAGTGAACTTTTACAGGTTTAAACAGATGTATGGAAAAATAAAAGCCACAGAATTACAACACAGCTATAACTAGGTATGTAGCGATTCTGTGCTTCAACATACTGGCTTCGTAGCGCAGTGGCTTAACAATGAGTTACACTGCTAAGAGGCGCGGGTTTCAATCCCGCACGGGACAAGTAAGGCAACTAATTCAAATTAAAAAGACACATATGCGTTGTCATCTCTGAGGACTAAGATAAAATGCCTCTACCGTCTACAATTGATTGATTTAAAAAAAAAGAACTAGGTAAAACGTCTTCCAATTCAATAAGTACGTAATTGAAAACTCTATAGTCTATTTTGTAACAGATTGCAGCAACTGGACGTTATAACTATCCGGAACGTTATGTCTGGATAACCGGTTCGTAAAGATATTTTCATTCGTCCCTTCGTTAAAGTTTATTAAAGTTCACTGCAGACGATAGCCCTTCCGATATAATGCCTCAAAAGGATTATATTTGGTATAGTTGCCACGCTTGACAAACGGATTGGCAACCGAAGTTTTTTTACTTGTTATTAGGATTTCATGGCTTTTTTCCCTATATATTACCTCTTACGATAGCCACGGGGCGAAATAGGGTAGTGTATAGGGGATATTCTTACACCGACTACTGCCACTGTACAACTACTAGAATATAGTTTGATGGTCTCGTTGGTCTCGGTCACATGTTTGTACAACCAATAGAATATAGTTTGACTTCCTTGTTAGTCGGTCCTAAAGGCGGATGCTCAATTGCAGCCTGGATTCAGGAAGTTGGTGTTCCACCCCGATGCCTTAGAAAGCACGTTAAGATGTTGGTACTACGCTTGATTTAAATAAAACTAGTTTTGACGGATTTTATGGCGTATTTAACTTTTTTATATTCTCGACGTTTCGAACAGTTTACAGCACCTATAGTCACGGGGGCGACTGAGGTGTTCGACGTCCCGATGTCATTGATAACCGCGGTTACCCACAGATTAAAATTATTATGTTTTATTTCGATCTAGGTACATAGTATGAGTCATAATAGCCTCGAAACGTCGGGTAAATAAAAAAAGTTAATATATACACGATAAAATCCGTAAAAACTAGTTTTATATAAATGTGTAGTGTTCGCGTAAATATAAGAAATCACTACCCTTGATCTCTATCAAGCCGTCCTATCGAATGACAACTGTTTTTGGTTGACTACGAGAGTGAATGAATTAACAGTGAACCTATGCTTCTGCATACACTCGTGCACTATAATCCTTTTCTGCGCAGATGGCTAGTCTCCGTTGAGGCGGGCCGCTCTAATTGAAATTATAATAAATTAAAATGTCAAAATTTTAATAAAGACATTTACTTAATTTTAATATGATTCGGCAACAAACCCAGCTATATGCACCCTACGGCGCCGTATTCCAATATGTAGGCAGTCCATTCATGAGGTAGCCGTAATGGACATAAAAAGCGGTCGTCCATCGCCGCCGGCGTACTACCTAGTCTTTATTACATTCCGACCGCTCAATATGTCCCTCAGTTTTTGTATACGACCGTAATACGTGCAGTTCTGAGCTTCAGAGCGTAATAACTTTTTTGCATTACATATCACAGTTATGTGTGGGAGTGCTTTAATTTTAGTGTCATGACTTTGTAAACTTAGCCAGTCAAAAGGTATGAAAATATCATTGCAGTACATATAGAAATGTATGGGAATGCCATATTTTTTTAAAATTTGATTGCTATGTTTTTCCGAACTTCGATTGAACTTAGCCGACCAAAGGGTGTAAAATATTTTATAATAGACTTGTATGTTTGTACATATCTGCGTATATAGTTGTAATCACTTTGATTCCCTCACAGACACCTAATTTTAAACGATTATAAACGAATTTCATACGACAGCTTTCTAAAATCGTGTATTTCCACATGGCAGCGGCTGACTTTGATCTCCGTAATACCACCCCATGAAATTTGCAATCTGTGACTCGGTCTCTAAGGCTCATTTCCTCACAATGCGTTTGTACAGAAGTATAGGTTACAAACGACAGACAAGCATACAATCCACCGAATGATGAGTGAATGCCCATAGAGCTATAGACACTTATATTTATCCTCGATTCAGAATCAAAATGCAGATGCGTTGTTACCGTGAAGACTAAGAATGCCAAGTTAATATTTGAAATGGTGTTCAGTTCTTATCACTCACCATACGAATAAATTTAATGTACAGTTACAGCCTATATGCGTCCCACTAGTGGACACAGGCCTTCTTTCACTTCTGAGAGGGTTTTAGGGTAAGGAAGTGACCGCCGCGCTACACCAATGCGTGTTGACCGACTCTAACTCTAACTCTTGCTATGAACGATTTGCTTGTCTGTTAAATATACAGCAAGCGCTAAGCCCGCGAGCTGCCACGGCTACTATTTAATTATTATTATATTTTTATGAAATGTTCGTTGTGGTATTTATTGCAGCGTAATCAGGCACGTCGACTAAATACGTAGTTGTGTCAAATATAGTACTTAATAATATCACATAGTGGCTAAATGGTATGAAAGATGCATGTCAATTTATACAGACATGATTTCCCTCCTCACTTCATAAAAGCCTCTACCGTTTTACAGAGAGATTCACGAAAGCAGTAACAGACGATGTAGTAAAACATTACCAGTAGATGTCTATGGGCCCCAGTATCCACTTAACATCAGTTGAACTGTGTGTTCGTTCGCACTTTTGTTCTATGTTATAAAAGTAAAAAACAAATAAAAAGTTTCACACCATTGGCACTGCTTCCCGTGGCATATCTGGGTACTTAACTCATGGTGTGTACGAGATAGTTATATACATATACATATATATATATATATATATATATATATATATATATATATATATATATATATATATATATATATATATAATTGAAGTGTCTTTTCTGTAATGTATCGAAATAGGTATCTGCTTTGCGTAATGGAAAAATTGATAAAATAAATGGTTATTAACGATTACTTTAAAAAAATATAATCCACTCCACATTAATAAATCCCATCCAGACGAAGCAGAAGCAGAACACTAGTTAAGAATATAATAATTTCTAGCTATATAATAGCTAATAAATTCAGCCATAGTTAATATATTATATAATATGGCTCAGTCTTCCGTTAACACGTGTCTACTGTAACTCATAAATGAAATAATAATAAAAACACATTAAAAACTCCGGTGAGCTACCAGACCGGAGCTAATTCACGACACCAGAATTTCCTCCGATAAAAATAGTACAAACAATAATTAGCAAGAAACAAACATGTCGGTCACAAGGCTAACAGCCGTTTTACAATCGGCTGTTTCCGCCATATCTGATTTTCACTCATTAACTGTGACAGAGAATTTGTTAATTCATTGCTTATGCGTAGGGGCGTCGTAATATAAAATATTATATAGTATCCGCCGCTTTGATGTTTCGGTGTGATTGGTATGACTGTTTGCTACTTTTCTAGGCTTATTATTATTTATGATTTATCTTCAGTGGCACTTTGTAGGAAAGTAATGGCGTCTAAACTATTTAATGTAGTTGTTATGTTTTTTTTTAAATAAAATGAAGTGGCAATCAAACTTACAGCCCACTTTTAACAAACTTCAAACAAAGAAAGCCATAGAAATGCTTTGCCACTTTTGAAGAATAAGACGCAATTCCTCATAACCTGTAATTATATAGGCACTCTATACCCTGGACCTCAGCAGTGCACGAACTGTAATCGAATTGTTGAATTGTGTTGTTAGATGTGATGTAAAGGTTTTTTATAAAGTTGCTAACCCTACTATATTAGAGGATCGAATAGTACAGTTCTAAATATATACATTACATAATACATAAACACTCACGCCTGTCACCCAAAGGGGTAGGCAGAGACTACAGACTTCCATTTGGCACGATCCTGACACACCTCTCTCGCCTCCTTCACATTCATACTCCTACGCATACATGCTCGTCGGTTAAGGGTACTCCTAATTTGGCCCGTTTTCAATAAATCGCCAATTTGGTCGATAAATTTTCGCCTAGGACGTCCCTTTCCGACTCTGCCATTCACTTCTGCAACATAAATTTTCTTTGTCACTCTTTCCTCATTCATTCTTTCCACATGACCAAACCACCCAAGCATTCCTTTCTTAATCCTGGTCACAACATCATCTTGCAAACCACACTCTTCTCTTATTACACAATTTCTTACCCTGTCATTCAGATTCAGCCCTAACATACTCCTTAACGACCGCATTTCTACTGCTTTTATTCTACTCTCGTGCTTCTTCTGCCACACCCAACTTTCACTACCATACGTTAAAGCAGGAACCAACACAGCATTGTGAATTGCCATACGTGCCTTTTTCGACACATTTTGACTCTTCACAATAGAGTGTAGGGCCCCATTTATTGCGCCCTCTTTCTGCAGAGGTGTTATACTAAGATCTCTAGTCAGATAAGCCATTTCCTAAAGTGTTTATAATCCACATAACATATAAGAGCATTCACCACTCCCCCGCTTCCCCCTTCGGCAAAAACCATTTATTCTATTTCCTACATTCAATCGTCATTCTATATCCTTATCACATCTCCCATCCCTGCTAAATACGCAACCCAGATATACAAACTCATCTACTTACTCGATCAACTCCCCCTTCTATTCTTATTTCACATATCGTCCTTACTTTCTTCTCTTTCAAAAACCAGAACTCTCGTCTTACTTGCGTTCACTTTCATACCCCTTTCTTTTAATGATCTGTTCATTAATGTAACCATCATTTGCAACTCGGCCGCCGACGACGCAAGGAAAGCTTGATCATCGGCGTACAAAAGGTATTTGACGGTTAACTCACCCATTCTTAAACCGCATTCTTCAACCTTCAAATTTTGCAAACAACTGTCCATAAATAGATTGAACAGCCACGGGGAAGCCACACAGCCCTGTCTGACGCCTTTATGGATGTCAAACCAGTCCGAGTAGACCCCGTTGTTCCTAACACAAGCACTAGAGTCCAAACTCCTGGAGAAACTAGTTTTCTTTCAGTTAAATCTCTACCTAAATAGAAATTGTATCCTGGATCCTCTCTAATCTGGTTTCCGATCGGGTCATAGTACGACAACAGCGTTGGTTAAAGTTACCAATGACATTCGACGAGGTATGGATAACAAACAGCTCACTGTGTTGGTATTGCTTGATTTTAGCAATGCGTTTAACACTGTTGATTTTGACATCCTATTGAGTGTGTTACGTTCTATTAACATATCTCCTCCGGTGATTGGCTGGTTTCATAGTTATCTTTACGGCCGACGGCAGCTTCTGCCAATTTCTCCTTGGCTTACCTCAGCGTCCTTTACTTTTTGCTATATTCATTAATTCTATCTCTCAAAATATTACTTCTCTCTATCACATGTATGCAGACGTTCTCCAAATCTACACTTAGTCAACTCTGTTAAATCTGCCTTCTGCTGTTGCCACCATCAACAATGACTTAGCGGCGATAAACCAGTGGAGTCAGCGTTATGGTCTAAAAATTAATCCGTTCAAGTCCCAGGCTACAGTTATTGGTGGTGGAGGGATGGTCTCCACAGTTGACTGGAACAACCTACCCTCGGTGACATTAAAAGACGTTGTCATACCCTACAGTAAATCTGTAAAAAATCTGGGGATATATCTAGATTCTACCTTGTCGTGGTCGCAGCAGTTAAAACAAGTGAGCAAAAAGGTGTTTGCTACTATGGGTTTACTTCGTCGTTTACGTTCTTTTCTCCCCATTCCCACTAAGATTATGTTAGCACAATCCTTACTTCTCTCTATTCTCGATTATGCGGACGCAAGTTATCTCGATTTAACTGAAGACCAACTGAACAAACTTGAGCGAATTCAAAATATTGCAATTAGGTTCATATTTGGTTTGCGCAAATATGATCATGTATCGAATATCGTTTACAGCTCAAGTGGTTACCCATTCGCTTTCGCCGAAATCTGCAAACTGTATCTCTTTTGTACTGTGTGTTGTTCAATCCTTTGACTCCAAGCTACTTGAAGGAAAACTTTAAGTTTCTTGGTCATGATCGACCTGATAGAGTTCTTCGGTCAGCCGGCGAACTAATTCTTGAACCATGTTCATTTCGAACAAAATTTATGAAATATTCTTTTACGAGTCAAGCCATAAGGATATGGAATGAACTCCCACTCCAAATTCGACGTGCGCAAACTTTGGAAGTTTCAAAAGTGACGTCAAGAAGCATTACCTAAAACTTTGTGGTTATTGATAACCAATTCTAGCAACAGATAGTTATTCTGTGTTTTTCTTTTTTTTTCCTCTCTGTTTTGTATTTATTTATTTATTATCTATGTATATATATGTATGTGTATATATATATATATATATATATATATATATATACCTATTTATTAATATGTATGTTTATTTTATTATTATTATTTATGTATTATTGTGGTATTTTAACAAAATATAGTTTAGTTTATTTAGATATTAGAATGTAAGTGTAACATAAAACGCACCACCTCCTACTGTTCTTAATTCCAGTTTCTCCTTAGCCCAAAGGTTGTCTGTAAGAGATCGATCTTTAGCGATAAGACCGCCTTATTGTACATACGTATATATTAAGTTTTCTCTGTAATGTATTTATTCGTTGTATATGTGTGATGTACAATAAAGTATATACTACAACTACTAGAGTCCCTATAAAGAGACTCTAATGCCTTTATCAAGCCAGCGCTCAACCCAAATGAGTTCAGTGTTTGCCATAGAACATCCCCATCCACTCTGTCATAGGCCTTTTCTAAGTCCATGAACGCACAAAAAAACCTTTTGGTTTTTGGCCAAAAACTTCTCCGCGATCATGCGCATGGAAAAGATTTGATCTGTACATCCCATTCCCTTTCTAAATCCCGCTTGCACATCCCAAATTTTTCCATCAGTTTCTTTCATGACCCTTTCAATCAGTACCTTAGCATACAGTTTTCCCACAATGCTAAGAAGGCTGATCCCACGGTAGTTTTTACAGTCCTGCTGCGACCCTTTCCTTTATATACTGGGACTATCACGGCTTTGCACCAGTCTACCGGTACCCGCTTCAGTTCCCAGCATAAATTAAACAAGGTGTGCAGCAGGCCTGCCACGACTTCCTCTCCAACCCTTAGCATTTCGAGTGAAACTCTATCATATCCGGCAGCCTTACGTGCTTTCATGCTTTTCATTGCTTTCATTATTTCATCTATACTTATCTCACTACCTCTTTCCTCTTCTTTCGGAGTTTCTACTTCACTTAGTACACACGTTGTCTCCTCACTCATAAACACGCTTTCAAAATATTCCTTCCATGTCTTTAAACTCAAAACTTCACCATTCAGAATAAAGCCATTCTCGTCTCCTCGCAGTCCTTACAAGTTTCCAGAACATTTTAATATTTGCCTGGAAGTTATCCGATATTCTTCTATCATTCTTATCCGTTCTTATTTGCTTTTTTATTTCAACTACTTCTTTTACTCTCTTATTAAGATTTCTAAAGACTGCCTTTTTTCTTTCAATATCATCATTCGTACCGCTAGAATTACCAGCCTTTGTTGCTAGTAAATCTAGCCATGCTCTCTTCTTTGCTTCAACTTCCATACGTACCTCATCATCCCACCATAACGTATTGTCTTTCCTTTCCTTTTCCCATTCTATATATATATTAGTCAAATATACCTTTGAAATTAAAATATATCTACTATATTATTTCCTTCTATATTATTAAGTTAATGGCTTCGTAATACTATTTTTAATTTATTTTTATTTGCTTGAAAATGTTACAAATATTAAAACAAAATAAAAAATTATATCAAATACTCATAAAAAAAGGTTGGCAGCCCTAGTTTTGTATAGCACACAAGTTATTAGTTCCAGGTCTGAATGTTGTAATTTAACACGCTTCTCTAAAACTAGGTACGATTTTCTTTGACATCTGTTGGAAAATGTCATAAGACCGTGCAATCGTTTAAAAATAAAAATTGTGATATAGGTGAAATATGTATATTTAGGTAGGTATGTAATGTAATACAAAATGTCTGTGACAGCTGCTGGATACAGGCCTCCTCTCTTATGAGAAGAGGCCTGTATCCTTGATGGTAGGGTCATGCTGCAGTTATATTAGTAGTATAGTTGTAGCACGAATGGGTCAGCTCGACCAGGGAAGGACCACGCTCTCACAGAATACCAGCGTAAAATAGTACCTTAATGTTGCTGTGTTTCGTATGGTGAGTGTAGAGAACCGGAGACCCTTTTTACTGGAAACGAGGCATTCCATCTTAGTCCTCACGGGTGACAACGCATCTGCATTTTAATTTGTAATCGAGGATAGATGTACGAGTAGATGTCTATGGGCCACAGCAACCACTTAACATCAGGTGAACTGTGTGATCGTTTGTCACACAATCCTATATTAAAAACAACCTAGAGTCCTATTAGCAAGTTATTAGATGGTGGTACATTTCGGCTGTAAGTCGTAACATATACATATAATTTAAAGTATATAACATTTATGCATCTGTTAGCTAGGTTAGTCTCAGTGTACGCGTATATATCGCGATAATACATCTATTTACGTTAGCTCTACTCTCTAACTCGTCGTTATTAATTACTCTAACTCGTAGTAACTCGTGATTTTAGGATCACACACCGACTTGTCAATGACATCACAAGGCACAATTGAAAACCAGCGCTGCCTTTGCAACATTATGCCGAGTTGAAAACCTATTCAATGTCCGATTTTAATTTTTGTTTAATTAATAAATGATGTGCATGTACTCATTTTTAATTGTTTATGGTTAAGTAGTCCTAGACTGGTGCATGCATATTTTTACGCCTAGCGTGTATATACATTTTGAAATTTGTGTAAAATGTGTATCAAATACATAGATCTTACTTTCTATATTAAGGATAGATGTAGTTGTTACAAGTAACGGGATATACCTACCATCCGATTGAATGTATGTTCGTTTATCACTCTAACCTCTATTAAAATATAAAGAAGATAAAGTTACAGCCTGATTTCAAAGAAGTGTCACCCGCGCTGGCCTAATACGTGTTGGCGAACTTCACATGTCTTGTAAATATTTTTTCTAATTTCTCAGATATGTAGGTTTAATCACGATGGTTCCTTCACCGCCGAACATGTAGTAAATGAGCACTTAAAATTGCTATTAACTATTTCGTTGGTGCCGGCGAAGATCGAGAAGAAGTGAAAGAAGGGCGAGAACCCGGTTCGCTCGCGTACTGTGAAATTTAGAGGCATCACGGCTCATTAGAGTATATTAATAGTTTCTTTGTTTACATGCATGTGTCAAGCGTCTATAACCTTTTAGCATAACGGTCATCAGGGAACAAAATCCAGCACTTAGTCCCTGTACGAGGCAGTCACAGTTAACGCTAATTGTTGTGTATAATAAAGCGATGATCGCGCTGTTTTTCCGCAGAGAGTGGCCGCTAATGTGTCCCGCATTAATTCTACGACGCATTAGCTGAAGGAAGTCAGTTCTGAGTTGTGGAAAAGATGTATCAATTCTGTAACTGTTGAAAACTGGGTAAAAAACTGTTACAGTTCCTGCTTATTTAAAATCTTAGTTTAATTTGAAAAAAAAAATGGGTTAGTGGTTACTTGGGATTCGTACCTACGATGGATCATTTGTGTCACAATAGTTTTGAATATTTAGATATACCTATGAGTCTAGGCCAAGACGGCTTGTGCTGTGACTCCAGTCTTTGGCATAGCATCCTTGTTTATTTCAGATTACAGATGTCACCTCTGAAGACTAAGACTGAATACTTGAGGTATTTAGACCGTAATTATACTATCTATGCCTTTATATTGGAACACAACGGTGCAAGCATTACACTATTTGGTCTCCTAATAAAAGTAATTTATTAGGTGCCGGTTTCCGAAAAGGCTTTAGAATAAACCACAAAATAACAATTATAATACTGCGGATGCCAAACTGCTCCCCAAGAGTGGCAACTATGGTAATATAACCCCATGGCGAGAGTTACAAAGAGACGGCCCCCAGTTTCCGACGGCCCCGTTATTCCTGGTTTGTATGGTGAGCTGAATGTAGGGAAATTAGGGATAGGGCAATAGAACTCAAGAAGCCAGCAGCTGGCCGATGTTTACGGAGAAAGAGGAGCTCTTTACGATGAACTCTTTCTTCCAGAAGCGGGCCCACAAAAACTGTACTTGGTCTAGCCCCGACGCTTCGGCAAAAAATGAGATTTGAGATAGGTAGTATCTTGAAACATTTTATGCATAAGTATAAGTAAATCGGTGCGCGGGCCGCCACCTGGTGCACCACCCATTTCAAGTATACTACAAACTTGGTACAGATACGTCAAAAATGCAAATACATATTAAAAGTTGCAAGTGGCAACGTAAAAATTAAGTTTAGTCCACTGATTTTTAAGTTACATTTTAATTAATCTCAAAATTGTTGGTTGTCATATCATGATTCATATTTTTCTGTAACGTGTTGATTTTAGAATTGCAATCTGGCAACCCTATCAACAGTCATCCTCATGATATATGTTTTTTACAAAATCGCTACCCTCGTATACTAGAATTTTCTTTTGTATCGTGGAGACAAATATCCAGAGCTGAAATCATTTAACTTGTTTCGTACGGGGCTCGAACTCACAGCCATCAACACCGCAAACCATTGCTAAGACACTGCACCACGAAGCCGCCAAATAAATTTATTCTTCTCTTTTTTGTATTATAGTTGTTTTATAAATAGCGCTAGTAGCTTTAAACTTTAATTGAAAATAATCTACACAAGCTTAAATACACAAACTCGAAGAACGTAAAGAAGTTTTTCGTTAAACTATGTTGACAGTGACACTCGAAGCTAACACCATTTTTCCCCCATTCTATATCAAAGATCGACACTTTAAACTTCCCCGTAGGTGTAGTTTTATGGGTCAGCGCGGCTCTCGAGTGGGCAAACATTTTAACTGAGCAAACATCGGGTGACCCGCAAACAGGGGAGGGACTGACGCGGCGCCGGTGCCATTCCAGACAAACACCACCTGTCTAAAGGGTTTCGGATTTGATTTCCTATGTCTACGTCGCTAACGTTTATAAACATGAAATTACGAGCATAAGTACAAAAATGTATTTGAAATAATTATAAGGGTAAGAACTAACCGTGTAGAGGCGGTGTAAATATTTCCAATACCCCCATATCATCCCATGGGCGTTGTAGGAGGCCAAAGAGGGAAATAGAAACACGAGATATGCAGCATCAGCATTTTTCTGATAATAATACAACTCGAAGTTATGAAACTTTTGATTTTGGCAAAATTCCCTCTAAAAGGTAATTTTGGGAAGAGGCCAGGTTCAGCAGTGGTCTTTTATTGGTTATAATGGATTTAAGGATGTGACCAGAGTATATTCTTCTACGCCTTAAAATTAACGAAACGAAATATAATTGATTACGTCGAAGAAATGTATATACAGATACTTCTTATTATATAAGAATCGATCAACATTTTGACGTATAAGACAACTATGGAAAATGCCAAAAAGTTATTTAGCTTCGAATAGATTTCCGTACACCATCAATCGAAAATCACAAGACTTTTTGGACTTTGTTCAATTCTTAAGAACTTTTTCACTGAGACCGACTAAAACGAGCAGCGTCAAAGGTGTAAAATGTCTGCTGACGATAAATTTGCATGGAATATAAATTAAATTTGCATGCATTTCTACAACTATTTCAGTTTTAAACTACTAAAGAAGAAGAAAGAGGCTAGTCCTCTTAAGTAAATATTATGTTATATATTTATGGGTATCTGTGCCAGGATGTCCCGCTCTTTTGTACAAAATTTCTTAAAACAAATTTCGAACTTAATAGTTGAAGTGAGTTAAACGTTAATTAATACTTTTTATTTTCTTGTTAGTTCGATAGATGTCGCTAATAGGAAAAAATGCGTGCTATGGTTTGACTGTTTGTAATACCCTAAGCAGATTAATATAAATTTTGTAATTCAAGTCTCATTATACTTTCGATGCCATCTCGTCGTTTTATTTTTGGGAGGACCTCAAAGTAGGCGGTTCAATAGTGTTGTAATATTTATTATATTTAAACTTTAATTTAAACAATAACAAAAATAGTTTGTGTGTGTAATTTCATCGAATAATGCCTCTATTTCTTTTTAAATCCCAAGTATTTACGAATGTACGAGTATTTCTACCAAAATATTCATCTTCTTGTTTAAATAAGCTGATCGCTTAGTAATACTGATGACTAGCAGATTTAGTTACTTTTTTTACTCTTATATTTACTCTTGTTTTCGTCTTCGCGTTATATATCTGTTTCACGCCTCTGTAGTATTCGTTGTAATATGTATGTCTTTCTTACACTTAGTAAATTGTTTATGGAGTACAGCTCTTTTGTAGGGAAACGATAAGGTTAGAATACAGTACCTACATAAATTTTAATAAAGCACGTTAGCTTCGTTCTAATTCCAGGAATTTATTTTTTGATGCTCCTCCCCACACTGGATGCAGTAAGATAGTATTGATTTAACAAGAGCTCTATAAGCTTGGCTTACAACTTTATTTGTTGCTACATACTTCTCTTGAGGTTTTAAAAATCCAAATAACTTTTTTAATTCTGCTAGACAATTCCAGATGTGAGTGCCAAAGATGATCTTTGATTGATAATTATGCCCAAATATTTATTGAATCTATGTTAATGATCTCTTATATTTACGCGAACACTATATATGATTAAAACTATTTTTACGGATTTTATCGCGTTTATTTTTACTTTTTATTTACTTTTATTTTTGATTCCCGACGTTTCGGGCGCTTTCCAGCACCCACGGTCAAGGGGGACTGAGATGACTGACGTCCCGATGTCATTGTTAAACCCGGAGTACCTTCAGCTTTTTTAATTATTGTTTATGATCCGATCTATGCAAAATGAACTGACTATGTCCTGAGGTCTTGCAGTGGTATGCTTGGGTTTAGTTTTAATTTTATTGATTATAGGATCCCAAGCAGGTGGTAGTACCCAGCCTCCTTCTCTATTGAAATTAGGATGTTTTTTAATTTCAATAGCTTCACGTATCATCCTTGGTAGGAATCGGTGTTCTTTCGCGAGGATTTGTGGTCTATCAAATCTGATGTAATGGTTGGGTCCGTCTAGGATATGATCACAAACTGCAGACTTCCCGGAACGTTGATGCTTCACATCAGCTATATGTTCTTTTACGCGGGTCCTAATTGATCTTTTTGTTTGTCCTATATAAGAGAGACCACATTCACAATCAATATGACCATTAAATAAATATGACCATTATTAATTTTAAAGTTACATAGGTTGTTTATATATATATTGACAACAAGGCACTACCTTGTAGTACAACAAAATTCATTTCGAGGTCATTACTGGTATAGGCTGCTATTGTTACGCGCTGAGTCCGATCACTTTGATAGTCCTTTATCAAGTTAAGCTGATTTACTCTAATACGAATATTTTCTAGCTTTTTATTAGATGATAACTTATCAGACGAACTTCTAAGCAGGAATGGAGTCCAAAAATCTAGTAATTCTAAAGTTTAACCTTTAAACTTACTAATTATTGGTTTTAATGTCTAGTTGTGCTATAACTGGATATACACACAATCAAATACTCACTCAGTGTCGCCTACACAAAATTGCTATTGAGACTGTACCAAAATCTGAAATCGTGACCTTCAAACTTGTTGCATGAGCATCATGTGCGTCAATGATAGGTACATTATCGAGATCTGTTTGTCAACTATAATAACATTTTTATAGAAAAGTCACTTGCCTCGACCATGCGGCTCACCTCATGGTGTCGACCGCCACCCATGAACAATTGCAACACCAGAGGAATTGGTGGTGCGTTGCCAGACTTATAAGAAATTGAGCTTGTTTCTTGAATGTCCCTAAGTTCAACTCCTGTACAGTTGCAAGACAACATCATAAAAAATAAGGTATGTGGGCTGCATGACAAAATCTGTCATTCCTCATCAAATTCCTCATTTCAATGACACGAAAATAATAAGAAAGTTTTTATATGGACTTGGATTTTAATTTTTAGGCAATCAATAAATATTTTCCAGGATTAAAATGTAGACGTTACAGACAAATCTATCTACCAGCACTAGATTTGTATCCGTGTAAAAATTGGGAAACTATCTCATATAAGTGAATAAAATTACAAACTAAACGTTCACAAAGAAAGCTAGTTTGAGCTGAAACTTACTTTTGGTAGTCTCTAAGGTACAGGCGGAAACGATATCGGGCGAAAAGTATTAAACGGCTGTTTTATTTTTACTAGATTTTTCTCACAGCTGAACATGTGTTTTGGCCAAAACGCTTTCAAGTTTATTTTCTCGTAGTAGCATTTATATTTATTTGTTTATGTCCCACAGCTGGGTACGGGCCTCCACTTTATGAGAAGATTTTAAAGCAAAGAAGTGGCCACCACGTTATGTTTTCGAATTTTAATTTATTTCTCCGACAGGTAGGTTTCCTCTTGATGTTTTCCTTTACCATTGCGCACTTGGTAAATCAACACTTAAAATTAATGCTGACAATTTTATTGGTGTCAGCGGAGATCGAACCCTCGCTGGTCGTGTACTGTGAATAAATTTACAGTCTTGTTAACTACAGTGGCTTTACGTATTAGTAGCCCGTAACGATGTATAATATGGTATTGTAGTAAATATTTAAAAAAACGTTTAGGTTTTAACATTATCTACATTAGTTTTAATTAGTATGTAGCTATTGTTAATATATAATTAAAGTAGTGGTCCTTTTTATCTAAGAAAATAATATTATAAATATAGCTAATTACAATTCATGTAAATAATATTATTATCTCGGCTGTTATCAACTGCGGCAAGGAATCCTAAGCCATGGATGAAGTTAGAAATCCAAGATAGGAACCTTCTTACTATTCGAACTTTACGTAATAATCGCTGTCTATATTAATGTTTTTTGTCGTCGTCGAACTACTGTATTGAGTAGACGTGTATTAATTCTGGCAAAAAACATTTAATAGTGCTCCTCAAATCTATTTCGTATATTCAAACGTAATGGACCTTAAATTCTGTGAAAGGCGATTTATGACAAAAACCCTTTCAAAGTGAAGATAAATACTGAATCAAAGCATCGATAGCTGCAACAGCGAGCGGCGCGACGTATTTCACCTCCGCGGGACCAGTACAGTAGCTATTTTTTGACTCGCTCGCACACTGACCCGCTGTCTAAGCATACAGTACTGCGCGTGAGTTGTGTATTTATTATCTTACGCAAACAAACAATTCGTGAAGTTTGTTTGTATCATTGTAAATTAAATTATATATTTCTTTGCAACTGCAAAAATGAATATAATGCGATCTCCACCTACTACCGCCGGCGGCTCGCAACCTGACTTGTCAAATATTCAGATAATATTTCCGATACACAACTTACTTTTAGAAAGCGTAAACAACCGGCTGATCGTGAATTCCAATGTTCGGATGAGATTAAGTTGGTGCGAAATGAGTTATCACGAATAACTTCCTTATTAGAAAATTATATTGGGTCAAATACACAAATAATGAGTCAAATGAACCAGAGTATTGTTGAAGTTAAGAGTGAAATTACCGATCTACGGGCGTCGCATGAACGAACTAGAAACTTGATTAGCTCTAAGACATTGAGACCGCCACGTAAAAAGTTTCTATAGAAATCAATCATATAAAAACTCAGTTATCGCAGTTGCAGTCAAAAGTGTCAAACGGTGAAGATAAAATAAAGTTACTTGAAAACGACTTTAAACAATTATGTTTAAGCTCACCAGTCACTCAAACTAAATAGCTGTTTGTAAATGAACAAATAATTCGCGAAGTCCAAGAGCGCAAAAAGAGAGAAAATAATATAATTATAGTTGGCATACCAGAACAAAATTCCACCAGCACCGAAGAGCAGATCCTCAAAGACGAGGTTGAGGTTTTAAACATTACTTCAATAATAGAAAAAGATATTCCGAAACCAAATAAGATTTTCCGCATTGACAAGTATAATCCAGGAAAACAACGAAGGGTTAAAGTCTGCTTTGACAAACCAGAGACAGCGAAGGTACTCCTCCGCAACAAAGAGAAATTGTCTGATAATGTAAAAATTTTTTCGGACCAAACAGCGGCTCAACAAAAATACTTCATGAAGATAAAAGATGAACTTTCACGACGTACAAAAAATGGAGAAAGTGATTTCATAATGAAATACTTCAACGGCATACCAAGTATTATGAAATCGGTTTCAAAAAACTCCAATCACCAATAATAAATAACACCACATCCGATACCATAAACTATCAAATAGTTAACGACTACCAACTTATCCAGACTAAAAGATCACGTTTATCATTTCTCTACTTAAACGATCGTAGTATTTGAAAGAAAGGCAAACTAGATGAACTTAAATGAATCATAAAATGAATATCAACAACTGTACATATTATTTTGCTCACAGAAACTTGGATACAGACCGAAAATCAAACTTTACAACTACAAATCACTAACTACACACTTTATTCCAACTACAAGACGGATATAAGAGGAGGTGGAGAATCAGCATACATACATAACAGCTTAAAACATAACCTTATTGAATCGACTTACCAAGACGGAAATAACTATTTATGGATACAAATTCAAAAATTTGCACTAGATGTTGGCGTGGTTTATTATTCTGGACATACCAATTTTCAAAAATTTTTGGAAGTATACGACAAACAATTACAGCATCACAGGAGAGCAATAGTTTTCGGAGATTTCAACGTTGACCTGTTGACAAAAAACAATAAATTAAAACAGTACAAGCAAATAGTCAAAGAATCAGGATATAGATTACTCAACAAAATAAACCAAACCTATTTTACAAGAGACTACACCAAGAAGAAATCGACCATAGACCATGTTAGCACTAACCTAAAAGGTGACCATTTCAATATTGTTGTGATCAACTCACCTATGACAGACCATAAACAAATTTATGTACAATTAAACAGATTTAAACCACTAAAAAAATACGTAAACGCTATGAAGCAATCAACTATAAGAAACTATATAACTCGATAGAATCACACGTATTCGAAGAAGACTTAAATTACAGTCAATTGGAAACTAAACTAAAACAATACGTTGAAGACAATAAAGTAAAAAAAACCAAAATATTAAATCCACCACAAGAAGACTGGATTAATAACAATATACTTACAAAAATAATCGAGAAAATGAATAATTAGAAAAAGAGTTTAAGCTGAAGAGAGATACAGTGGCTAAGCAGACCCAATATACGAAAAATTCCTACTATTATAAACTATTTCAAAATTATACTAATAACCCAAATAAAATGTGGCAACTTATAAACAATCTAGCAAACAATAAAATAAAACAAGGTTGTGCTTCTCCAAAACTTATTGTAGATTCCAAGGTAATCAATAACACAGTCGAGATTTGTGAGATTTTTAACGAATATTTTTCAACTATTGGACCACAATTATCAGATAAAATACCTAAGAAATACATAGTATCTCCACTTATCCTTTCTCTAAAACACAAACAGCTAATAGTAATGAACTTTCTACACTAGCCCCATGTACTGCTAGTGAAATTCGTAAAATTATACAAAGCATCGATTCGAATTCTAGTAGTTGCATAGACAGAATTAGCACAAAAGTAATAAAGTGCCTACAAAATTTGATAGCACACGACTTAGCTCATGTTTCAATAAACTTATGATCGATGGAGAGTTTCCAGATACTACGAATATTGCAAAGATAACACCAATCTATAAATCGGGACTTAAAACCGACCCAGTATCGTACGATATCGGTATTGCCGGTCATGTCAGAAATTTTAGAAAAAGTTATACATAATCGTTTAGAAAATTACTTAAATTCTTTTAACTTTATATCAGAACGGCAATACGGATTTCAAGCCAAAAGTAGCACCACTACCGCAACAATCGATCTAAAAACGAAAATAAAAGATAGTAGGTATAGATAAAATGGCAAGTGGTTTTAGGTGTATTTATCGATTTAAAAAAAGCCTTTGATACTATAAGTCATAAATTGCTATTAGAAAAACTTGAAAGCATCGAAATCAAAGGTAGTGCTCTTAAAATATTTAAATCATACCTATCAAATAGATCGCAAGTAGTGAAGCTGGATAATTTTCAATGTAGCGTCTTACCTATCACGCATCATGTGCCGCAGGGATCTATACTTGGGCCACTCCTATTTCTAGTCTATATTAACTAAATCGCAGAGCTAGGGTTACATGGTCATCTAACTTTGTATGCTGACGACACATGTCTACTTTATTTCGGATCTAAAATACGTGATATTATATTGCAAGCGCAAGAAGATCTAGAACAATTGTCTGAGTGGTTCCGATATAACTTGCTAACGGTAAACACTTCTAAAACATGTTACATAATTTTTAAAGCAAAGAACAAAACTATACCATTACATGACCCACTGACAATTGATAACATCCGCTTAGAACAAAAAACCTTAAACCTAAAAATGCTTGAGAATGGACAATTTACATGGAATAGGCAAATAGATCACATTAAAAGTAAACTTTCGGCACTTACTGGATCACTTCACAATATTTCCCATTGTCTACCTAAAAAAATGCGTAACACTATTTATAACTCATTAGTTAAATCGAATTTACTTTATCTTATAGAAATTTGGAGCAATGCTGCTAAAACTAACTTACAAGAACTTCAAAGAATTCAAAATAAAATCATAAAAATACTTTTTCACTATCCCTATTTAACAGAAACTTCTAAAATTTTCAAAGAAACAAAACTTATGAACGTTCAACAACTACATATACATATATAATACTTGCATTATAATTAGGAAAATACTAGATAAAACCATCCATACTAACTTGTCTTTTGTAAAAAAATCACGAATTTGTAAACGCAGTCTTCGACGACCTAGCTTCCTTGTACTACCAAAGGTACGAACAAACTACGCAAAAGAAGCATTACCTTTGAAGGAGCACAGATTTATAATAAATTTCCTTGTAATATAAAAAATTTAAGCTCATTTAGTAGTTTTAAGTTTCAGCTATCACAATACGTAATTGAACATTTTTCACCATTAAATTGAGGCTATGAAGTTACTGACTGAGTGTTCGGCGACCTTTAGAATAAGTATAATAAAATGTAATTATTATTTTCATGTAAGTGGCATTGTTCGTCTTTTTTGAAAATAATTTTTTTTAAACTCATGTTGTGCTGAATTAATGTAATGTTAATTAGCCCAAGCCTTACTTTGATAGATATAATCATCCATATTTTCATTGATAAATCCATTGAATACAACTACTGGTACAATAATAATAGAATCAACTTCCCATATAGCAACAATCTCATGTTTAAAGTCAATATATATGTTTTAATCCTTTTCGGCTTTCACTAGATTATTACAATTATAAATCGCTTCTCTTGTCGCCTTGGACACACTATATGTAGTTTATGAGCGGCGCTGCCTGTAAATAATGTCGGCTGCAAAGAGTTGTGGTTACGAGCGGGCGAGGTGCAACTACGTTTGTTATTAAGTTGCAACTTTTATATCTTCAATCCTGCTTCACGTGTGTATTTTAGCAATTTTGTAAGAAATTGGTCCTTAATTGAAACTATAAATTCTCTCGTCTAACATAGTAAAGTATAGAGTATTAGAATTCAATGTACTTATTGACTAGTCGGAAAGCTTTGCATATTTCTTTCATTCAAGAGTGGATTGATGGTTACAACGGTAGATAGTTTCAATCATAGAGAAAATATATTTCAATATTGATTATAAATAATATTTGTTGCTAGTGACTTATTAAATTTGGAAAAAAAAATGAAGTAGCTAATGATCCGGTAATCGGATGAATAATTTTATTTTTTATATTAAAATACTTTAAATAAAAATTATATTATTTTGAAGATATGTGAAATTCGTAAACGCGGATTAAGGTCCCAGGATGAACACTACCTTTACCTAAAAACCTTTTAAAAATGAGAGGAAGCATGTGCATGTGTCAGCAGTGAAACGCATAAAGGCTGTATCTTCACTTGACTTTTATCCAGCTATAAGTGTTTGGGCGGTTACAGCAGCTTGCGGTTGATTACTTAGGTGTATTTTGTAACGATTTATTCATGACCAAAATCAAATGAAGGCAGTTGAACTAATTTATTATTAAAAATAATTTAGTCCGATTTAACATCGTTCTCTATATAATATTTCTATTGTATTAATATAAGCTTTGAGACGTTCTATCTTAGTCCTCAGAGGTGTTTGGAGATGACAGCAGTGGTTCATTAACTACAATGACCAAGACTATTTCACCTTTTACAAATTTTAATATGTATAGGTCAGTGCTTTACTATAATCCCCTGGTGATGCACCCGAATATGGCAAAGCGCAAAGTCTTAGCTTCACAAAAACCTTTGCACTCCTGACTCGACACTCACAGCGATCGGACGAAAACACAGATTCTGGAAAATTATTGAACTCCTTCACATTACGAACGACGAAACAAACCACTTAGTTCTGATGCGTGATATTTTGGAAACAAAGGGTTGGACACCAGCCGAGCGATCCTACTGTAGGTGTCGTAAGAGGTGATAGATGGAAATGAATCCTGAAAACAACACAGAGTCAGTGGTGGCATCTATCGCAATGTATAGATAAGTGTGGCCTATTTTCGGCAGTGGACTTCTGTTAGGCCGTAATATTAAAGTCATCGTGTGAGTAGATATATTATATTACAGCATAATAAATTAACGCGTATTATGGCTTGCTTCGTCATTTACTTTCTTCTTAAACGTAGTTTTTAACTCAAAATAACCACTAAAGACATATCGTCAAATGTAATACTTAGACATCCCTAAAATGGGATTCATTTGTAATTATTATCTCATAAAACGTATGATGGAAACATTAAACTCTAAGAATCTTATTAGTCTCCATAGTAGGATACCTAATAACTAGAGTACCTATAAACGGCGCTAGACTATCTACCTAGCGCTAGGTAATGAACCAGCGCTGAGTGGAATGGAGTGGAGGTGGGATGGGGTAAGGGTGGAGCGGTAAAAACCACTCTAATTATGAAACTAAGTTTGATAGAGTAGTCCATAACAGCATTGTGTTATGTGAATTTTCTTTAAAGTACTGTTGGAAATTTATAACAAAAAATAATTTCTTGTCTAATTATTTCTTATATTTACGAGAACACTACACATTGATTGAAACTACTTTTACGGATTTTATCGCGTTTAATTTATTTGATTTTTAATTCCTGAAGTTTCAGGTGCTTTCCAGTAGCAGTGGTCTCTGGGGACACTGTTACAGCGCCCATGACCAGTCCCCCGTGACGATGGGTGCTAGAAAGCACCTGACCTTCGGCAATTGAAAATCAAATAAATTAAACGCGATAAAATCCGTAAAAGTAGTTTTAATCAATTTATTATCTATTTTAGATATTATTTATTGAACTAGTTTTCATAATCATCGCAATTTTAATATCGTTAATTTGGAAATAATATAATATTCATATTTTACGAAAACTACTTTATGTATATATATATATATATATATATATATATATATATATATATATATATATATATATATATATATATATATAAATTAGTTGCGTTTTATTTAAAAAAAATATTCGATATTTCGAGTTTTAATATAAATAGTAAGTAGTGCATGCTATGGCTCATAGACACTCACATTTTTTTGTCACCCTTGATGATTAAGTTACCTTGTGACCAATTAAAAGAATCTCTAGTTCTTATCATACGAAATAGTACAGTATTATGCTTCTGTTTCTTGCTAACATTCTGTATTCTATTCTGTGCAAGTCATTCCTTTGAAACCGTGATTCGTTGCAACATAGCTTTGCCATGTGCGCCACGTTGGGCACCTATTAATAGCGTCTTTTTATAGGAGAGGTGGCAAACGAGCATGCGGCTCACCTGATGTTAAGTGACTACCGCCGCCCATGATCAACCGCAATACCAGGGGAATTGCAGGTGCGTTGCCGGCCCTTTAGAAAGGAGTACGCTCTTTTCATGAAGGATAACAACTTTACGGCAGCCTTATTTTTAGGAAACCTACATAGAATAATTTATTTTATTTAATATGCTGGTTTTTTGCTTATTTCAAAGTTAAAGCATGGCTTGAATGCTTTGTTATCAGTAAAAAAAACACCCCGATTTACCACATTAGAGAAAATTTAAATAAACAAATCTGACGTAGAAAAAAATTCTTTTGTGGATCTTTTGGGTACTATACAAATCCCAAGGAGGTAAAGTTAGTACAAAAAGTACCTTTAGGACCACTATTAGTCAACATAAATAAAACATTGTAAAAGAAATAATAGCTGGCTACTTCATCACAAACGAGCACACAGTCCATCTGATGGTAAGTGGATGCTGTTGCTCATAGACATCTACGTCTATCCTCAATTAAGGAACAAAACGCAGATGCATTGTCACCCCTGAGGAATAAGATGGAATGCCTCGTTTCCAATAAAAAAGGGTCTCTGAATCCCTACATTCACCATACGATACACAGCAGTATTAAGCTGCTATTTTACGCTGGTATTCTGTGAGAGCTTGATCATTCCCCGGTCGAGCCGACCCATCCGTACTACAACCATAATATAGCTCCAGCGTGGCTCTACCATGCATGAATATCCCATTATAGTCGTCTTTTACGATAATCAAATGGTTGGCATGTTCTTTAGTTTATTGTTATAGGTACATAAGTCTCACATAACCATGAGACCTATACGTCCCACATAGATAATTGAATTACAGTATTTTTAAATTATTACCCATTACATAGTTATAACATCATTAACCAATGCGATTCTTTAAATAACATACAAGTAAAAAAAAATAATAAAATAATAATAGCTGTCAATAGGAAATTTAGTTAGATAACGTAAAATTTTGTTAAAGCCACTTTTGGTATTTGTTGTTGTTGTTGTTTGGTAACCACCTATGTGTGAAACTACGATATATTTCAAAAGACTCCCTGCATTAAGTCAAATATTTGTAAGACGATATATTTGAATACGATAAATAAAAAAATTCTAAATGCATGACCTATTTTTTTTAGTTTAGCTTTTATGTAAATAGTTTTGTACAGATAATTATTATGTTGATCATCCTTCCATTTATGTACCTTATCATTAAAAGCTGTACTTACGTCTGTGACCTTCGGAGCAGGGTGCGGCTCCCACCTCCGCACTAAATTTAGCACACCTCAAGAAAACATCAATCGTAGCAACACATGCGCACAGTTTCACCCTCCTCCCACCCCTCACCTCCCACAAAACAAAACAATTTATAAACAACACATGAGGACACTGACCGTGTCGAAGTGCAAGGCGTCAACTGACGTTAATTCACCTGGTATATACCTGGGTACACCTTTGACCAATCAGCGCGCATCTCACCTGCGCAGTTCGATAAAAAGGGGGCGGGGTGCGTGCGAAGGCGGTAAAGGCACCTGAGTGTACCTGCTTCTGTTACGACAGGTGGGTTCAACCGGTTGGTGGGGGCTTCTCGCTGCCTTCCAATGCGGAGCTTCGTATCTCACACCTGGCAGGTGGTTCGCAGATCAGGTATTGGTGGGGCGAAGTGGGTCACGGAATTGGGTCACCGCACTCGCTTATATACGCTTATGTACTGAGAAAAGCTCGTCGTGGACTTTCCTGTTGTATACGTTGAATTATTTCTCGCAATAAAGAGACTACGAATACGTTGTTTAGGGCTTAACGGTTGAGTGCGCTCTAGATAAACGAGCGAGTTAAATTTATTTTTATTTTATATTTTAAAATGTATAAAGGTACAATAAATTTAGCTTCATAGTATTTTAAACCTATTTTGCAATACAAAGGAAACATATTTTTTTTAATATATAGTATTACAATAAAACAAACCGTAATTATCATACAGTTATGCTCCTTGGTATATTACGAAGAATGCTGGCTGCGTATGCTCACTAAATGGCTATATAATAATGTTAAGCCTTTGGGCAAGAAAATAGTAATTGTTTGAATATGAAATTTGTGTCAATATAGTCACGGGTCGATTGAGAAATATAGGTAGTCTGTCCATTGCTAGAATATGCTTTGTTAACTCTAAAGACTGTTTTGCAAAGTATTTTATGGAATGCATAAAATTAGGAATTATTTCAGTACTGTGTACATACATATGGACATACATTCAGAACTAGAACAATTCTTTGTAAGCCTCACTACTCTACAGTGTGGAAAACGAATTCGCAGCCCGCATCAACTATACAATAAAGCACTGAATATTGAGTTACTTTTTTAACACATTCGTATATAATTCAATAATGATATCATGGAATTGTTTAAATTACAATATACTCTACAAGACACTCTAGCTTCATACCATCACAATTTGTGATAAAATTCCCTCAGTTATTTATTGCAGGTATGTTTGCATAATATGTTCATTATTCTTATATACTCTGATAATAAGGTGAGGCGAAACTGGTTTTATAATTAGTATGTTACCGTATAGTGGCGATGTAATACTACCCCATATCCCGTGCACGTCGTAGGAGGGAAGCAAATCAGGAGATGGTCGGAGACGTCTTTCTAATAACGACTAAAACTAAAACAGCGGTTGCCAACCCGCTTACCAGGTGTGGCAACTATGGCAAATATCCATATGAGGCAGCCTATGGGGGAGGCCTGTGTTCAGCAAAGGACTTTAATAGGCTCTAACAGTAACTGTAACGGTCATTTAAAATAAACTATTGTGACTAAAATACTGTTTATCCTAACCACAAAAATTAAATTGTTATATTAAACTAACATTTAATGATGTTTAATATATCGTTAGGTACTCAACGTTAACTACGTGTATCAAACCTAATCATTTGCAATACAACATAACCTGAGCAAAGACGTCACGGCAGCCATTTTTTTCCACCGCCCGCACCCAACCTCTGCACAGTGTGTCTTCAAACTTGCCTCGACCTGGCCCCTCCACCCCCACCTAACACCCACTGTAATCAGGCTGCCTCCCCACGCTTATATACGACCTTAGGTGATAGCGTCGCTTTAAGCGCTCAAGGTAGATATTACTAGATATAATTGTTGTAGGTGCTTTGTTTCTCTTCTCTAGCGCTGTGTTTTAATTATTGTTATTGCGAAGAAAATAATTATGATAATTTAGTACATGCAAAATTAATAATTAACTAAATTGAATTAAACAGTACCTACCTACACATAATATTGTAATGAACTATTTAATACTTTAACTTTATATGAATTTGTGCACGTGGTTAAGCCAAGCTGCAAGGAATTATGGCTGCGGTACGAATAGTCTCGACCGGGGAATTTGTTGTTTTTTCTATCTTTTTTTTTTTGGAGTACAATAAATTATTCATGCTGTTGTGTTACGTATAATGCTTTTTACTAATTTTTTTTTGAAGAAGAGGGGTCCAACGAGCATGTGGCTCACCTTGTGGAAAGTGTCGACCATTGCATACGAGCAACTGCATCACCAAGAGAATGGCAGGTGTGATTCCGGCCTTTTAAAAAGGAGTAAACTCGTTTCTTGAAGGTCCCTAAGTCGTATCGATCTGGAAAAATTGCCGGTGTTAAACGACTTCACAAAGGAAGAAACTCCTGGTAAATCGCACAGTGGTGGATCGCCAATCATGCAGATGGGTGGTATCGTGAATTTGTATTGATGGAATTAGGCGGCTGGAATTAATTCGAACAAGCTATCCGAGTACTCCCCTGGTAAACGCAATAGAAAATACAGTCATGCAACATCTCTTCGCAGCTCCAGTGCATCAAGCCGATCAGAAAGAACTCAGTCGTCAACGATTCTGGGTACAAGTGTACTGTAATATTTCTATCCTAGGCAGAAGAAGAATGATCATCATCTTCATCATTAAAGCCCTTCACAAGTTCACTGCTGAACATAGGCCTCCCCCAAGGAATGCCACTAAGCATGGTCCTGAGCCACCTACATCCATCGACTTCCTGCATGTCTTACCAGGTCGTCACTCCATCTAGTTGGGGGTCGCCCTACGATTAAATGCTCGTAGGGGTCGCCCTACACTTCGCCTACCTGTACGAGGCTGCCACTCGAGAACCTTTTTTCCCCATCGGTTGTCGGTTCTTCGAGCTATATGGCCAGTCCACTGTCACTTAAGCTTGCGAATGCATTGGGCTACGTCGGTCTCTCTGGTTCTACCGCGAACAAGACGAGTCCTACTACGTAATAATAACTATACGACTCACAATTTCTACTAGACGATATGGAGAGATGAATTTCCGATCTTTAAAAAAATAGATTATGTTCTGGCTTTGCATACCTAAGTACCTATGGAACAACAAATCTTCGGATTTCCATGTTTCATTTGTCTTCTTTTAACTTGTTTTGATTCCCGACTTTCTGTCAGTCAGTAAAAACATGTCTGTGATAGAATAGTTTTATTAGTAAATTTGTATAAATATAGAGCCATGCTGCAGCTATATTATGATTGTAGCACGAATGGGCTGGTTCAACTGGGAAAGAACCACGCTTTCACGGAATACCAGCTTAAAATAGCAACTTAATGCTGCTGTGTTTTGTATGGTAAGTGTAGATTACAGGAGACCTATTTTACTGGAAACAAGGCATATCAGGTCCTGAGGGCTGACAAGTGACAACGCATCTGCATTTTATTTTTATTCGAGTGTAGATGTAATGTCTATGGATCGTAGCATCCACTCACCATTAGGTGAACCGTGTGCTTGTTTAACACAGGTGCACTCTCTATCCCCTCAACCTCATAGTTTGATGAAACTACAATCTTATACGACCGGAGAGAGTTCTATCGTAAGGCCAACCGCTCTACGTGCTTCCGAAGCACGGGGGTATACACCGACAAATTTTTGACTTCAGGCTACTACTGAGAATTTCTTGACCGGTAACCCAATAACTAATTTTGGCCCGACCCGGGATTTAAACCTGAAACTTCATGATCCGCAGTCGCACTTTCCGACCACTAGACTTACCATCACCAAACGATGATTAATTTGATGGCTTAGTAGTGACTGAGCATTTGGTAAAATTCTGCGGGACCGAGCGTTGGAATTCCGCACATATTAAGTGTATCTATGGCCTACAAGTAATTGTTCCCGGACTGGATGTCTGTCCCTGTACAATACATCTCCACGGCATAGGTAATTTTTTAATAATAAAAATAAAATAACAAATTTAATATGTAAATGAAAAAAAAATACAATGATTTATATATTTAAAGTTGAAAATTATTAATACAAATAGCTATATCTTTCTCTCTTTCTTTTTTTTAAACTGTTATCTCCAGAATATGATTTTCTCGTGTATTCTCTTGAAATTTTATTCTAAAATACTCAGCATTTTAACTTCAATTCATTTTATTTCAATTTCAAATGTTTGAAAGTACAAACTATGTTCCTTTTTTCTACAGCCAAGGAAGAAGGTACGGCTACAAAGGTAAACAAAACGAATAAAGTTAACAACGGCGCGCGTGGACCGGAACGAGGGATGTTCCGCTTTCGTGTTAAGACCAGACATTTATTGAATTATAAAAAATAGTAAAAAATAATTAAGTTTTATTGATTTAATATTATATCAATAATATTATACCGATTTAGATACAATATTCATCAATTTTCTCAAGATGTTAAGCGAGATTAAAAAGGCACTAAAGTGTTGTGCTTTTACATACTCACAAGAATACGCAATCATACACGCGCTCTCGCGCAAGAGTCAATTATCGCAAGTATCAACTATAATGCATCTAGGATCACATTGATATGTATAAATTCGTTTTTGTTGCAATAAATATTTTTCAATTCAATGATAATAAACGCTTTCTACCTATCACGTAAAAAGTTAGTTAACAGTTTACCTGATGGTAAGTGAGTATTGCAGCTCAAGGATATCTGCAACTACTACAGTGAAGACCACAGAAGAGCATGCGTTGTCACCTTTTGGGACTAACATGAAATGATTTATTTTCTGAGATTGTATCCATTAAACTAGAATATAGCCACGGGAGCAGAACTGATTAGCGCCAGTAATTAGCAGGAAGATGATACCAATTGTGAAGGAATATTGGGCACATATTGGGGCAATAACGCCCAACTACTTAAAAACCTTATTTTTTCACCAGTTTAGAATCATTGCACTGCTAGATACGGTTTTGTTACAATAGGTTCAAATTGCCGTAATAACCAATACACCTTCCCAGAGAAGATCCTAGAGACTCCAAGATTTGATGTTGATTTTTTGACGATCTTGGTATTTTAAATCCGACATGTATATATATATATATATATATATATATATATATATATATATATATATATATATATATATATATATATATATATATTTATTTCACCATATCTCGAAAACCATTGGATCATTTTCATTATCGCATTTCCCGTATTCGAATCTTATGATAATCTTTAGAATGCAAAGTCACAATGACACCCATAAAGACTAGTTAGGTATAATTAAGTGATTTTTTATAGAATAAGGGTGACAAACGAGCACACAGTTCACCTGATGGTAAGTGGATGCTGCGGCCCATAGACATCTATATTTATCCTCAATTAAGAATCAAAATGCGTTGTCACCCCTGAGCAATAAGATGGAATGCCTCGTTTCCAGCAAATGAAATGGTGGGAATGGAGTGGTGAGAATTTGATGTAGGTGTATCGATAAAGAATAAAATACAAAATAAAAATGGTAAATAAGTACGTAATATATAAATTTTACTAATAAATTTACAAATGTAATCTTTACATACATAAATATATACAAACATATGAATATTTGTTGCCTTTAGTAATTGATCACAAACCAACTTTTTATATGCATAGGTACTTACTGGTTGCTTTTCTGATGTTACCGCGTAAGGAGGTTCAAAAACGTTTATTTTTATTAATATTGAAATTAAAAAAAAGTATTATTTTCAAAGACCTAACGGCACATCACTATTTGAAACGTAGGACGGCGAAGCGCAGGCAACTTATAACGAGCGAGGCGAAGCGAAAATAAAAACTTACGCCGAGCCTTCCTCGCTCGTGGCGGCCGCGGTGGTGACTCGCGATTGTTGTCACCCTGAATGGAAACAAGATATCAGAATGTCTCGCAATCAGAAAATAACGATGTCTAGAGGAGTGAGGATATTGTTAGTGTAGCAGCTTCAAGCGAAGCGAAACCGATGTAAACAGATAATTGTGTAGGTTGCATTGGATGCAAATAAATAATTGATACTCGTATGTTTGTATTTAAAAAAAAACCTGAACTGTTTACGTTATTAAAGCTATTACACTGTGTAATACGTGAGTTACTGATTATCGAATGGTATGATCGGAGCTCAGAGTAATAACTATGTATGTAATTACTCTAAATAATTGAATTAGGTATGTTCTGTCACCTGTCTCATAACATTTCAGATTTTTATCCATGATGTCCATAAACTTTTCATGTAATTTACAATGCTATCCAAGTAGGTATATATCCTCCAGACGGAATCCCGGCCACGGCGGCCAGTCTCAACGGAGTTGCTTTCTCTATTCCCAAACTCTCATAGTCCGATGAAAAAATCATGAGCAAACCTGCATGCCTGAGGATTAATATATCGAGGACATGTGAAGCACACTAGAGCAGCGTGGCTTAGTAGTTCCTCCATAACTCTCTCAGAAATTATACACACGCCTTTGTCCAGTGGTGGGTTATAAGGCCGTATTTTTACTTTAATTGTTTAAATGATACTCGTTTATATAGTAAATTCAAATATTTAATGTGTCGTTTATCCAGGTGTAGTGATCCGTGGCATTTATTTTGTTTTCCATTGTAGCCATTTTGCAGCTTTTTTATGGTTTTTCCACGAACAGGTCAACTGGACCTGGGAAGGACTAGGCTATCACAGAACACCAGTGTGGAAAGCCAGCTTAATGTTGCTTTATTTCATACGGTGAGTGTAGAGAATTGGAGATCCTTATTTACTGGAAAAGAAGCACTCCATCTTAGTCCACTGAGTTGGCATTACATCTGCATTTTGATTCCTAATCGAGGATAGAACACATCATCCATTTACAATCACATGCACTGTGTGTTCGTTTGTCACACTTATTCTATAAAAAAAATTAGGTGGCAGGGGAGGAAATCAAGCGGCTTATGTCATGGAAAGTGCCTACCACTGCTTATGAACATCCGCAGGAGAATTGCAGGTGTGTTGCCGGCCTTGCACAAAGTAGAAGACTCTTTTCTTGAGGCTTTTTTTAATTTGGGCCTGGAATAGCCCATATCTATATAATATATTTTATAGGATTAATAATAGACCCTAATATATTTGATTTTAATACAATGTAACTTTTTAACTCCATTTCCTAATTAGGCACTACTTTTAGCCCACTAAACCTATCTTCATAAGTACTGAAACCGTCTGAGATATACGATGGATGCTAAAACTGTATCGTTGTTTACCACCTCGGCAACACTTAGTGGATTGTTTTATGCAAATGTTGCGTGCTCGCCGACGCGACGCCGCACGTCACACCGTTGCTGCCGGGAATCGGTATGAACTATGCGCTGAAGCGATTTTAATGTTAATAATTTTTTATATTTGCGAAATAACAAGACATTGAATAATACTAATTTCACGCATTTAATTTAAGATATTTTGCTTATTTTTATAGCCCAACGTTTCGAGTGCTTTACAGCATTAATGGCCACGGGAAGGGGTGCGATGGGGGGGGGTTAGTTGTATTTCCAATGTCATATTTAGTGGGTTAGTTGAATTTCCAACGTCATATTTAGTACAGGGTACTTTCAGTTTTAAATACTTATAATTTTTTGGTCCGATTTACGCAGAACGGTCTTATAGTATCTGGAAGTCTTACTGTCTTACTGAAAGTCACAGGCACAGAGTGTTGTTGTTTATTACATTTTTTTAATAGTCGACATGTAAAGACATTTAATACCACAATGATAGTACATGAAAGTAAACTCTATTGGCTTTTCACTTGTGACACTGCTATAGTATGAAATAGGTTAAGGTAGTCTTTTATGCTTCAATGTCCAGTCTTTTGTTTTATATTTCCTGAAAATATGTTATATTTGAAAATATCAGTAATCATTTATTCATAGCTTCTAATAACAATAAATAATCATTGTTCTAAGAATATTTTTCTACAAAAATAAAGCGACAGAGAAACTTGACAAATGAATAGTCCACCTGATGGTAAGTGGCCACTGCAGTCGATGGAGAGCTGCAACCAACTTGAAAAAAGTAAGACTCCATATGCGATGTCACCTCTAAGGACTAAGATGGAATGCTTGTCACACAGCTTGCAATTATACTGGCCTTCTATACGCTTCATACTGAATAGTACCTACAGGCATGCTGTTGCGCGGCAAAAATATGGAAGAAGGTTGTACCCAAAGGGACTCCTAGGCTGAAACGAAATTCTAGCACTTACTATTTACAAGGATAAATAAATGTAATTATCATACATTTTATTATATATTTGAATAGCTAACTAACCTTTGTCCGCAAAAATAACCAGATTTCTTGTCATAAGCAGTAACGCCTAAGATCGTTTTATATTTCATTTGCCCGCTAACGCTTATCCCTTACAGCTGCGAACAAAAACTAAGTGTCACACAAACACCGTCCGACGGTAGCTCCATTACAGATAAAAATAGGATGTGTAAACATAGGCTTATACGTGACAGATTCACGTAAACGCACTACTTAGGTGTAGCTTTGGTAAAATTCCTCGCTCATATTTAATTGCCTTCATTCAATTGATTTTATTTGGATATTCATATGTTGGATTCTGGTGCATATATAAACTAACCAATTTCAAGCATAATTAATTAATAGAATCAGGCGTTACTATGCGGAAATCCGTTATATTAAAGTAGGTAACAATTACTTCGCCCACATCCGCTCAATGAAATAAAATTATGTGTCTTACCTAGTTTGAAGAGCACCCCCCGTCCTTGTTCGATTGCGTGCGAAAAGAGTCTACATGATCTACATCACCTGATGATGCCTCGTGTAGAGGCGAAACACGTGTCGTATTATCGTCAAATGTGTGTCTTTCCTGGTGTAGTGTTGGGAGTAGTGGTGCTGGGATTAGTTGGAAGGGATTAGTGCACGCAGTTAGTTGGTAGGGATTAATTTGAAGATAACCTCACTTAAGTGACGTTATATATAATTAAAATGTATAGTATATCACGAGAAAGCTCAAGGTCCGTCAGCGTACTATGGAGAGGGCTATGATCTGGGTTTTTCTACGTGATAGACTTAAAAATTAAAAAGCTGAAACGGTAATGGACCAGTTTTGTAGCTCGAAAAACCGATAACCGATGGGGAAGATAGGTTCTCGAGTGGCAACCTCGTACCGGTGGGTGAAGTGTAGGGCGGCCCCTCACTCGATGCAGTGACGACCTAGAAAGACATGCAGGGAGTTGATGGATGCAGGTGGCTCGGGAGCGTACTTTGTGGCATTCCTATGTCCAGCAGTGGGTTTAATGAATGAATGAAAAACGTAAAAAGTAAATTTACAGCCTATCTACGTCCCACAGTTGGGCACGGACTCCCTGTTTTGGTCTACCAGCGATTTTACATTACGTACGTTACGTACATTTGTAAAAATATATACATTACATACACAGTGTATGTAAAATCATTTAAATATTTATTTTATTATAAATTAGAAAGTAATTAGTTCGCCACACTCCTGTCCTGCCCCAATGTCTTTTGACTGATGTCACTTGCCCTCGAAATATATATTCCTCATAATTACAGGTTACCTCACGATGTTTTACTTCACTGCCGAGCACGTACAATTTAATTATAAGTTATACGAGGGCGGCACTGAAAATTTCGGGAATCAAGGAAGTGACACAACATTACTATTTAAAAATGTATTTATTGCTTTTCGAAGTATTCTCCGCGAAATTTGACACTATTTTCCATACGATGGAACCAATCAATGAAGCAACCATTCTATTTTGAAGTTGGGGTCTCCAAAATGGCCGTTTTGTAGGCGTCCACAGCTTCTTCAGGTGATGAAAATCTCTGTCCATGCAATTTATTCTTTATTTTAGGGAAAGTATAGAAATCATTAGGGCTTAGGTCGGGGCTGTACGGCGGATGGTCTAATAATTCTATGTTTTCTTGCTCTAAAAACTCTTTTGTTCTGTGTGCGGTGTGAGAAGTCGCATTGTCGTGATGGAGGATGATGCGGCGGTTGCAGTTCTCTTTACGGAGTTTAGAAACGACCTGTGGCAAACAAATGCTAGCAAACCATTCTGCATTAACCGTTCTTTGTCTCTCATGAGGAATAGTCGTAACATGGCCGGTTTTGGATACAAACGTCGCCACCATTTTTTTTGCAACACTCCGTTAACGAACAATTTTTGTTGGCTTTAACTCATTTTCGAACACCCAAACTCGTGACTGGTTTTTTGTTTCGGGTTCGTACGCGCATATCCAGGATTGGTTACCTGTTACGATGTTGTATACAGCATTTAAGGATCCTGCGTGAAATCTTTCGAGAGTTCTGACGCACCAAGTAACGCGAGCCGCTTTTTTGCTCTTTACAGAGCGAATGCGGTATCCATCGGGAAAACAACTTTTTTTACACCTAATTGTTCATGCAAGATTATTTGTATTTGACTCATGCCAATGTCTAAAGTTGCCTGAATTTCGCGGTATGTCACATGTCGATCTTCCTCAATCAACTTACGCACAACATCAACGTTTTCTTGGGTGACTGCAGTTTTTGGACGACCTTGACGGGGAACATCACTGAGCTTGACACGTCCACGTTGAAATTCAGCAAATCAGCGATAAATTGTAGTTTTGGATGAGGCTTCATCACCAAATGCAGAAATCATCCGGTCAACACACTGTTTTTGTGTTAAACCACTTCAAAAGTCATAATAAATCATCGCTCTTGAATTTTCTCGAGTCAATTCCATTTTCTTTAACGACTAAACAAGTTTGACAAAACCTTGTGACAAGACCGAGAATCTTTTTTTAAATAGATAAATGGTATTCGATTTTTAAAACCAAGCAGTTTTCAAATAAAAGTATTTTAATATGACAGGAACAGTGGAAATATTCCATACCCGATACTTTTAGTGCAGCCTAGTATTACAGGTCCGAAACCGGTTGCTCGGGTCCGAAGTTGTGTTGGCGAAGTGTTAATTACGAGCCCTTAGCCCCTAAGTCACCATGGCTCTTTATCACTTAAAACTAATTCAAGATGCACATCCTTTGTAATTGCTACGCTAAAAAGGCACTACTCAACCCATTCACACTTCATCACTTATTCACTGTTGGGGCAACTGTTTAAAATGTAACCACTCACATCGAGTTGCCAGCCAGTATCGTGGACAATTAGCTGCTTTGATGGCGTCTCGGTCCGTTAACATACTGTCAAAGGCTCTTCGGTTAATTTCGCTGGGAAATTAGGTCACATCGAGGTGGAACCGGACTTACTACAAATTCCAGAATATAATATATTATAGAAATCTATTTTAGTATCTTATTTAATGTATATAACTACGATCAGTTTACTACACGTAACAAAAACCTAGTGTTAAGTGCGTCATCAGAATCAGTATTCAAATCTATGGAAATAAATTTGCCTCAGGAAACTCGACTATAAAATAACATTAAAGTTAAACAAATTTTTATTTGCAAACGGTATGTGGTTTTATTTGTGGCTTATATTTAATATTTTTCAGCTTCAACGAAACGTAAGCCTTTAGATTTATTAATCTTCATCATTATCATCATTACAGTTCGTGAAATGTCCACTGATGAACAATGCACCATATAGATTGCTACAAAGCATCCTGTATAGTGTATACTCCACGTATGTGTTTTCATTGAGAAATATAAAAAAATAAAAATAAATAAAAAATAAAATAAAATATTTCTAAATTTAATACATACTGATTTCTTATATTTACGCAAACACTAATACATTGAATAAAACTATTTACATGGACTTTATTGCGTTTAATTAACTTATTTTTAACTTATATTTAATTCCCGACGTTTCGGGACGTTAAAAATATATAAATTAGATGCGATAAAATCCGTAATAAATAGTTTTATTCGATTAATAGATATTTTTGAAGGGCATTGGCTAAGAATTAACTTTGGTGTTGTTAGGCGGGAATTCGACTCCGACCAAACTAAAAGAATATAGGTACGTCCTATTATTAATTGACCTGGTATTTATGTTTTGCTATATGAATTTTTTGTTTGAAGGGGTAACGTATTTTTAAGTGAAAAACAAGGATTAAGCAGATGCCTAAATTAGTAACATCGTTATTGCTTATTATATTATTATTATATCAATGAAAAAATAATGAAATATGTATAATTTATTGTACACGAAAAAATTAACAACTTATTATTTAACAGTACGATTGGAAGCCTTATCGCTTAGAAGCGATGTCTAGTAGGCAACATTGCAGAGGCTATAATAACTTGAACGAATGATTGTAGGTAATTATAGTCTAGATATTATGAGGCTACATTTGAATTTTTGAGAGAGTGTAAAGTCGGATTATTCTTTGTTACCACATCAATGAATTTTTTATAGAATGAGGGTGGTAAACGAGCACACAGTCCACCTGATGGTAAATAGATGCTGTGGCCCATAAACATCTATATTTATCTTCGATTAAGAATCAAAACGCAGATGCGTTGTCACCCCTGGGGACTAATATTGAATGCCTCATTTTCAGTTAAAAAGGATCTTCGGATCTCCAGACTCACCATACGAAATACAGCAGTATTAAGCTGCTATTTTACGTTGGTATTCTGTGAAAACGTGGTCCTTCCCCGGTCGAGCCGACCCATTCGTGCTACAAACGTAATATAGCTGCAGAGTAGCTCTGATGCAGATACACCATAGAAATATTAAAAATATTATATCTATGAGATACACCTATACCCGAAACAATATTTTGTATGAAATTGCGGGGCCAGACGTCTCATTTGGGCTACAGCCATAATAAAGCAGCAATATAGCTCTATCACGTTTAAATGATCTGTAGTTTACACTATCAGTAGCTGCTTACCAACTGATAGTGCACATTCACTCGTTTGTTGTTTTAATTTTTTTTAATATACGGAATTAAAATTAAAACATTTCCGTATTTAACACACCTTTTGGAAAAACAACCACGGGCCAGTTTACAAAACATTCACCAATTTTTTGCTAACAAATTGTACCGTGTGCCTGAATTCATTTCAACTTTGTAGAAAAACTCTCTCGGCCACCGTTTTTCCGAGCAGACCAAATGAATATGGAATTTGTGACTGAAAGTTGTGCAGAATTGGTTTCCGACTTATTAAGTATAGTACGTAGTATAAATTATACTTAGAGATAGGAATTAATAAGCGGCTACGTAATCCAGACTGCATCGTTAATCTATTGATTGAACTTCTGCTACTTTTGAATTTTTTTTGAAATTGATTGAATTTTTTGACAGAAAAACACAATAACTAATTTTGGGCCCGACCCGGGATTTGAACACGGGACCTCACGATCAGCAATCGTTTTATTCGACAGTGGTCTTATTTAATCTACTATAATGACAATGAAATAATAACCCACCCGAATAACCGGCATCGAATAACAAAAATGTAATACCTTCTCTGAAAACGGCATAACATATGGATGTTCATCACCAACAAAGAGCCGCACGCCCATGGTGAATAATTAGCAGAAACCGCAACAAAATATTATTTTTAATCTTTGTGAGAGAGGGCTGTACAGTAGGGAGCTTATTAAAAGACATCCGTGCGGGTTGAGCTATGTCTAATTTTCCGGTTTCGCCCGCGCAGATTGCTGCGTCCCGCGGGAACGCGGTGCCCGGCTACCGCTTTATGCAGCCCGCTTTGAGCTCGACTCTCATGTTTTCCTGCTCGGAGTTAGTGAGAATCGGTGACAATGCTATATTTACGTGCTAGTTGAAAAGCAAACACATGTTACATAATACATAACTAAGATTTTTTATTTTTTTAAGTTTATAGCACACCAGGTTTATTGCGATTTATTAATTATAATATTTAATAGATACAGATACGATATCCCCCTGGAATACTTTTGGAGTAGGACCACGCTTAAAATAGCAGCCTAATATTGCTGTTTTTCATATGGTGTAGGTATGTAGAGAACCATTTTACTGGAAACGACGCATTCCATATTAGTCTTCAGGGGTGAAAACACACCTCCATTTTTATTCCTAATCAAAGATAAACGTAAATGTCTATAGGCCACAGCATCTACTCGTAGTTAGTGTGGAGTAGGTATTATGACTCAGCAATGTAAAAGGAATATTAATTGATATCATCACTCAACGTGGACTCCATATCAGGAGTCCGCGTGTCTTCGTAAAAGGTAGGAATAATATCGAATTTAGTTCAGTAATACATATACATAATATATTCATAGAAGAAGACACCATTGAGGTGTCTCTACGTGGAACCACGTAACACAAACCCTACCCATATACCTACGTCATAGCGTAGTACTATTATTTATTCTGTGGTCATAGTAACTGTATATAAGTCTCCTTCAAATCAATAAATAGAGGAGTTGTGAATTGCATCAGTGAGTTTAATTTCTTGCATTGTCCCAACATTAAATTACAATCAGGTGGATTATGTGCTCTTTTATCACCCTCATACTATAATAAAATCTTCCCACTTTCATATTTTGTTTTCTTCATCCACTTTTAACAATTGGAACGGCGTTGAATCGTCTTGGTTTATGGATGCGAATATGGAAAAAGAAAGTAAAATATTATGTTATTACAAAGTTATCTTCCGGGATAGATGTCGGTCGATAAACATTTTAATTGATATTTAAAATTTGTAATGAGTGAAAAGTATCAATGCTATTGGTGTTTCGAATAAAATAAAAAAAAATAAAAAAAAACTCTGTCGTAGGACTGCACGTTGGAACCGAAAACTTTTTGCTTAACAAACTTGTTAACATTATTTTTGGGTGGTTAAGAATTATTCTTTTAGGAAGTATTTTTATTAGAAATTATTTTTACCAACGTATTAATATGTAACGCAAACGTGCAACTAATGTAACGTAAAATAGTAATGAAATTTCTATTTAGTTCAATATTTTACATGAAAAAGAATGATCTTTATGTATATAATACATACAAATTTATAAAAGTTAATCAATTGACTTTTCAACATTACTTTTATAAATTTTATGTATCTTAGCGTGACGGTCACGCGAGTCAGTATTTTTCCCCATCTCAAAAGTGCCCAATGCACCGAAAGACGTTTTCACTTCAAAAATAAACATCTCGTTTATATCAGACGAGCGTGACTATTAAGGAAAATCGCCTATAACGAGATAAAAACATGTCCAGCATAGGACAGCATAGGAATTTTACGGACTCACATAAGAATGTGAAGAATCCATAAAGGAACAAAGAAAAGTTTATCCATACATAATTTAGAGCAAACTTTCGGCGACATTAAAACTGTTTCACGACTTGAAAATTTCCAACTAACATTGTCGCGTAACTCCGTGAGAGTAATTTTATTTTCTGCCCGCGGTGTAAGATTGCAGGGTGCAATAAAATAGTTAGAAAATAATATGACAGTGTGGTACGAGCGGCGAGATTGGAAAACTTGCCCCGATCCGTTTATGGCCTGAAAAGTTTGCCGGCCGAGCGATTTGTCGATACCTATGACCACAATAATGGATGCCCTGACTTTAACGAGCATTGCCAACTTTAAAAAACTAATTCTTACGAATTCACTTTGCAGAAATGGTAGCTATGTAATCTATATATGTAAATAAAGTTGAAGATTGCTGATTGCTATTATTTGCATGGGATCCTATAATTAATAAAATTAAATCCCAACCCAAGCATACAACTGCAGGACATCAAGATACTACAACTTCGTACTGTGTCGATCGGAACAAAAATTAATAATTTTGATCTGTCAACCCTCTCCTCAACCCTTCCCTGATCATCGTGCTGTAAAGTGCTCGAAACATCGAGACTATAAAATAAGTTCATATAAGCGATAAATTCCGTAAAAACTAGTTTTATTTAAAAGTAAGCTTTGTTTGTTATTTGAGTCCGTAAAAGCATGATATATTAATTATGTAATATATATTTTTATTTAAATGTGTGGTGTTCGCGTAAATATAAGAAATTATTAGATAAAGAACAATGCTAGGATTCATATTTATATAAAAAACTTGATTTTTTATCTGCTCTGATTTTCTTAAGTCTCAAAACCGCCACATCAAAATATCCTATCAAGGCAAAACCAAGGCGGGTCGGTAGTTTAAAATATTTTTAAATGTATTTAATAAATTCCTGTCGTATAAAGAAATCATTCAACATGATAGAGTTTCTTAACGTGGTAGATCAACGCCACACTTATATTTGCAGCACAAATGGTCTTTTCAGAAACAGAACAGAACAGATAATTTTTTATTCAATATAGATTATAAATAATACTTATTGAAAGTCACTTTTTTTAATTTACCACTGGTTCAGAAAAAAACCTCTGTCCTGGGAAGACCCAACAAGAGACCCAGCGGGAAATTTTTTTTTTTAAATACAAAACAGCTTACAATCATGTACTCGTATGTTACAATTAACAAAACATAATAAATTAGAAATAGCTTGGTAGCGATCACCCTTGACGACCTTGGTAGCACTTTCGATGCTGATCCCTTTCACAGATCTGAGTATTTCTGTAGTATTACCAACCCATGTAATATTTCTGCCGTCACACAGCAGGTGTATGGTTATGAAGGGAATAGAAGAAACTAAATACAATTACATGTTGTAAGGTATTCCTCCTTAGTCTTTTGATTTCACAAAAATAAAAGTAGTTTTACAAAAATAAGTGATATTCATTCTGTATACATACTAGGAACAGACACAAGCTAGTAGTACCAGTTACTCGACTCCACCGAGTCAGTAATTCATTCTTGGGGTGATGTATACGCTTTTACAACAAAATCCCAGAAAATATACAATATTTGACCTGCACAAATTTCATAAACTTTTTAAACTAAATTTGTATAAAAAGGTTCATTATATATTAAGGAATTTTTGGATGATAATAATCTCTGGGATGGGTGATCGCTACCAAGCTATTTAATAGTCCCGCTGGGTTTCTTACTGGTTCTTTCCAGGACAGAGGTGTTTTTCCGAAACATTGGTACATGAAAAAAAGGGAATTTTAATAAGTAATATTTATAATCTTTATTGAAATAAAAAGTTTCCATTTCTGAGGTAACAATACATCTTGAGCTTCTTTGTTTAGAATAGAAAAGAATGGAATATACCTAATAAATTCAAGTCAATATATATATATATATATATATATATATATATATATATATATATATATATATATATATATATATTAGAATAATACTTATTGAAAGTCAATTTAAGCTTTCCCACTAGTTCACATAAAGCTTTGTCCTGGGGAGAACCAAAAAAAACATGATAGCGATCACGTCATTCCCAAAAAATAATAGATACAAATACACGATTATTGTAAGATAGACATTTCGTACGTTATAACATTCAATTCCAGCTATTGGCATATTAACACATAAGGTTGGTAAATTATCACAGTTATCTAATTCATGAATGCGCCGCCAGTGACAGCAATTTAAACCTCAAGACAAGCGATACAGATTAGCTCAAATTAAAATATGTATCTATTATAATAAAACTATGGACTACCACGTAATAGTTATAATCCAACACGTACTCTTTAGAATGTTTTATAATAGCCCTTATTAAAAAATTACTAATGAAAATTTTTAATAGATTTTATGCATATTTTGCATACAGCCTGCATATTTTCTGAAACGTTGTTGTAAAAGCGTATACATTGGCTCATGAAGGAATCACTAACTGCGGAGGCGCGTAACCGGTATAACTAGCTTGTGCTTGTTCCTAGTACGTATTTACATAACGTACATCATTATTTTTAATAAAACTGTTATTTTTTGTGAACATACCTACATTAAATTATGTTAAATATACTGAAAGACCAGTTTATATATTAATTTATTTACATTCTCCTCTAAGGGATTCTTTCGCACCCAGGTTATGAATTGCTCTTGTGGCTCTCTTCTGCAAAACAAAGATAGTTTCAATGCCAATGTTAGATATTGTTTGCAGTTTGCAGTCCATGGGCTGTAAATAGACATCCAACTGGAGAACTGTTAGTTTGTCTGCCAATTGAGTTTTAATATGTGTTTACAAGTAAGCTCGTTAGATAAACGTGTTATATACAAAGGTATGTGTTCATTGACTGTAGAGCAGTACGCAGAGCATGCAATAAGCATAATAAAGTGTTCAACAAGACGCGCCCGACGAGGTATGGCAAGCACGTGTGTCCGCACAAAAAACCCGCCTTAATAAAACGAGGTGCCGCGGGGGTCGGCTTGTAGGGATGTGTTACGACGTTATCGATAAAAGAGATGTTATATTTTTTATTAATAGAAAATTATTTAATTACAATTAAAAGCTTTGGTTGGAAACTTTGGTGACGTTAAGTGGAAGGTAAGTATGTTGCTAAGCGCTCCTAAAATTCACAGATCTTCAATTGCCGGTACCAATGAAATTGAAATAATATATTACAATTTACTTGCTACTTTTCCACTTGCTTAAAGACGAAGGAAAACATCATTTGAATACCTGCATTTTTTATTTTTTGTTAAAGGATGAGGGTGACAAGCGAGCACACACCCCACTTGATGGTGAGTAGTTGCTGTCGCTCATAGACGTCTACATCTATCCTTGGTTACAAATCAAAATGTAAATGTGTTATCACCCGTGAGGACTAAGATGAAATGCCTTGATTACAGTAAAAAGGGTCTCCGGTTCACTACAGTCACCATACGACACACAGCAGTGTTAAGATGCTATTTTACGCTAGTATTCCGTGAGAGCGTGGTTCTTCCCCGGTCCAGCCGACACATTCGTGCTACAACTTTACTACTGATGTAGTTACAGCATGGCTTTTCCATATAATGCATGCCTCAGACATAAACAGACACAAAATAATAAAAATTTTGACAGTATTTGAAACATTTGAAGATTTCTAATATGACAATGGAGCCAGTTTTAGAGCCTCACGGTAGGCCGGTTTAGATCTCTACCGACCGTCGATGCATACGTCGGTCGCGCTTGCCATTTGTATGAAAATTCACAAGTCGCGACAGTGCTCGACCGACCGTAAGCACGCGTATATTGCTTCGCACTGCGTATGAAGACCGTCGGTCAAGCGCATCCGCATGCGTACGGTCGCCACACTATGGAAACATATTATTAACGCGTTCAGTGCTAACCAATCGTACGGATGCGTGTATCATCGTCAACAAAATCGAACCTAAACTTCAATAATATTGTATGATTTTATAGTTATTAAGTAGTATTAGTGATTTCACTGATAACTCATTAAAACTATTGATCGACAATCTAAAGTGATTAAAAATGTTTCTTAATCTCCGCGCAGTAATGAATATAAAGTAGTGAATTCCCCTTGAAGTGTTCTTTGGGCGACGATTGGGTGGGACGATTGGACTAATATCTACGTCTTCTGTTTCTTATACGTTTACGAACATAGTAAGCAGCAATTAAACAATTTGTAAACGCGTCCATTGCGTGTACGTGTTTGTGACTGTACCAGTTCAGCCAATTTAGTTGCTCCGGAGAGCACTTAACGCTCTAAACTGACGATCGGTTATGCGTATCGTCAGGACCGATGGTACGCACCGACGGTCGGTCGAGCTCTAAAAACGGCCTTACTTCATTGCGCAGTGATGTGAATGGTATTATATTTTTAAATGAAAATGCAAATGTAGCCTTTTTTATTTGAATTTGGCTGCTGGTGACCATTAACTGCAGTAGCCACTTACCATCATGTGAATTATAGTTCGGATGTCAATTCAGTGTTTAAAAAAATAAGCCAATAGGTTCATGAATTTACCTAACCTCTTTTAAACTTACTAAAGTACACTGCTGAGAATACACCTAATAAGAAACATACAAATATTTTTTTGTTTGTCGTGTCGATAAATATCGCACCACGTCACATCTCTGCCACCCTCGGACGGGTTTAATTACACGGCGCGGGCGACAGGTTGTCGCCTGACGTCATCGCTGCACACATGCGCGTCCGTGTGGCCATCCATAGGTGTTTACTAGCATTACTTGGTGCCTAAAGCTATGTCTACGATCTTTATGTTAGACTAGGTACATACATATTACACAAATAATACATTTAGTACATTTAGTACAATACAAATTAATACATTGGTACATTCGAATTAATGTATAAATTCATTAAAAATACCCTGAAAATATTAAAAAAATCGATTGAATGTATAGTTATGGGTGATAAAAACCCCTGGGAAGGGTGATCGCTACCAAACTATTTCTAAATATGATTGTAAGCTATAATTTTTTTTTTAAATTTCGCTGGGTTTTCTGCTAGTTCTTCACAGGACAGAGGTTGTTGTCCGAACTAGTGAAAAATTAAATAAAAGTGACTTTCAATAAGTATTATTTATAATCTATATTGAATAAAAAAGTTTTTGTTTATGTTTCTGTGTTTGTTAACAGGTAGGTAATGCATTAAGATTTAATATGCAATTGTTATAAAGTTATAGCCTATACACATCCAACTACAGGGTCTCTTCTAAAACTGAGAAAGTTTTAGAGCAAGAAAGTGTGCATTAATGCGTGTTAGCGGGCTTCACATGCCTTTATGTTTTTATTTATTGATTAGGTGATAAATCAGAACTTAAAATTCATCGGTACCGAAGGGAATCGAACCCGGGTTCAAACTCGGCGTCGCTTGTTGTGATAATTACAGAGAACGTTTTGTCCCTGAGCTACCACGTCTCTAAACAATTTCTTTTCTACAAATTTTATACAACTGTAATAAAAAGTGTTAACTATTAACTTATTTAATATTTAATTTTTGTCTGTTAACCGTGTAAGATTATGCTGAAATGGAAATGCGCTCTGATGAAAGCGCTCAGTTTCCAACAGTGGGCTAGTACGGAGCTTATTATTATTATATTATTACGGAAACTTAAAGAATTGCATGGGACTTGCCTCATGAAGCCATAGTATTATGTATCTAGGTGCGGCGTTGATTAGTTGAAACCTTAGAATAATGAAATATATCATAATATTTGATAGCAGCTCCCTTGTGAATACTTTACTGATTTTAAATTATTAAAAATTACATAGTTTGTGTTTCTTACATTTTATTAGTATCTGCAGTTGTAGAGTCGTTGTATCAAATAATTTATAGGGTTTTCGAAAATTGCATAACTAATATAAATGTTAATAATAAAAATTTAATTCATTAAAACATAAATTTATGTCCTCAGGACCGAATATCGATCACGGCGACAAGCCTCAATGGAGACTAGCCATCGGCGCAGGACAGGATTATAGTGCTCAAATGTATGCGCTAGCACAGGTGCACTCTCTATTCCCTCACTCTCATATTTCTATGGGGCGGTAAACCGACACCACCGGAGAGAGATCAGGCACAGGGCCAACGGCTTTACGTTCTTTCCGAGGCACGGGGGTGAGACACCGTTAACTACCTGATTCCTTGGGCAGCTACTGAGGATTTCTTGACGGAAAAGTTCAATAACTGATATTTTAAAACATTTTATAACAATAATATTATATTAATTATAAACTTTTAGTATATATGTATAAACTCATAAAAATTTATAATTAAAATAAAATTAAAATAAAAGCAATATTATGTCCATATTTTTTTTTTATTTGTGTCTCACTTAAATCTATAGATCATTGTGGAAATTTTATTAATAACATTCCCGTAAATATTTCTCCAATGGTTGATTAGTTTATATGTTCTATACCTACGACAAATTTTAGTGAGGACCCGACCCGAGATAAGCTGAAGAGTGATAAATCACCTATCTGATAAAAACTGTATGTTAAATAAATAATATCATATGAAGAAAATAAGAGCATAAAAATTCTTTGTATTATATTAGCTGATTTATTTGAAGATTAATTTCCCAAGTCCTAATTAGCTTAACCTTTCAAACTTAGAAACGACGTAAAAACATTCAGTTTTGTTAACAGAACCAAGTAACTACTGAAAGAAATCTTACCATTACAGCCTATAAAGTCCACTGCTGAAAATAAACTAAGGGCGATATTTTCCACAGTTGGCACATTTGGCAGGTGCGTTGGCAACCGTTTTTTATTTTTTAGTTGTTATTAGGAACACTCTTCTGCCTATCTACTGGTTTCTCCCTGTCGCATCTTACGACACCCACGGAACTAAATGGGGTAGTAGGTATTTTGCACTCACTACGCAGTTACTGAAAATAACAATATTTTTTATACAATAGGTATAGCATATGGCCTTCGATCAATAATAGTAGGTATATTTTGATCGGAGCCTATGGCGCTGATATTTTACAATTTTTACTTTTATTTTACATTAACATATTATGCAATTGATCTATCCATACATTTGAAATTTACATTCGGTACTAAATTTTTGAACGAAATTTCTTTAGTTGAAAAATTTTGAACTAAAGAAATAAATCAACTAAAAACTATCGAAATTCAAATAATACTTAAATATTAGTAGTATTTATTGACATATCAATTTCATAATATGTTAAGGTAAAATAAAAAAAAATGTAAAATATCAGTCCCATAGGCTTCTATTCCGTTCACCTGTTTCTCCATATTTTTTCCAGACGGTAAAAAATCACCCAGTTTAACTGTATAATGGGCGGGCTAATGGTCATGCGTCTTACCTGATGATGAGTGACTAACACCGCCCGTGAAGGATTGTAGGTGTGCTGCCGGCTTTTAAAAAAGACTAGGCTCTTTCCTTGAAGGTCTCTAAGTCGTAGGTAATAGTGTCAGACGAAATTCTCTGAGGTATTAGTCTGAAATTATCCCTGATAATATAAATTGATCGTCCGTTACAAATAATACTGTATATTTCTTGTATCAATATCAACAATGTATCGAATACCTTTCCGAGATATTTAACGAGAAATTTGTTAAGAGCTCGTGTAGAATACTAAGAAGTCGAGGTCGCAAGGTCGGTGCTTATCTGACTTAGTTTTTACTTCGTATCAGGCGTTAGGTGACGTGGGTTGTGGAGCAGTATGTACACCTGATGAAATATGTATTTTAATAGATTCTTAGCAGCCGAGCTTAATTTAGCAGCTCATAATATATTGTGTTTGGCTCAAAATATCAGAGTATACGAGATAAAAGTTTTTTTCAAATAAAACTGAAATGAAAACTAACTAAAGTCTACCTCCTGGTATGTAGCATCACTGCAGCCAGTGAACACATTTAACCGACTTCAAACAAAGATGGTTACAGGCGTTATCACCCATGAGGACCAAGATGGAAGACTTTTAGGCAGAATAACAGGATTCCCACCAGCTAGTAACTTAATGAAGATCCTATAGCGCAGTGGTTAATAATAATATTTTTTTTAATAGGAAGGTGACAAACGAGTACACAGTCCACCTGATGGTAACTGGTTGATGTGGCCCATACACATCTACATCTATCCCCGACTACGAACCGAAATGCAAATGCGTTACCCTTGAGGACTAAGATGGAATGCCTCGTTTACAGTAAAAAGGGTTTCCGGATCTCTACACTCACCACACGAAACAGAGCAGCTGAGTCCTTATTTTACACGGGTATTTTTTGAGAGCGTGGTGCTTCCCTGGTTGAGCCGACCCATTCGTGCTATAAATATACTACTAATAGTAGATATATATAAAAAAATAATTAAATAATACAACGCAATAAATTGCACCCGCCGCGTATACTACATTTATCTTTTTACATGTAGGCCTAACCAGTGTCTCAGTCTCGTGTCAGTCAGTGTCAAAGTTGTTCATAATACCGTTGTTAGAAATTAAGTTGCTATGTTACGGGTTCGAAACCCGCACGAAAAAAGTATTTGAGTGACTTATGAATAATTATTTCGGGTATGAATGTAACCGTATTCAGTTTATGTATTTTAAACGCTTTAACGATTAACCAAAAAAAGTGTAGGAGGAGCATCTTCCTGATATCAACACAAAATTAAAAAAACTGCGGATGCCAACCCGTCTGCCAAGTGTGGAGATGGGAGGAGAGCAGGGATGGATGGGAGAGACCTATGATCATCAGTAGATTCTTATAGGCTTTAATGGAAACACCTTCACGATAAAAGAGAAAACCTTGTGTATTTTTTTATATGATGAAGACCGAAAAAAGAAATTCCAAAAACAAGCAAAGACTATAATATCATTAAATATGATATAATATCATATAGTATATTAATAAATGAACGTATGACAATAGCTTTAAGCCAGAAATCAAAAAGTATGACTTCCGTTGAGTCTGGGTCACATACTGGGCCCATAGCGGCTTACATTATGGTGTAGTATTTCAAATAACTTTCGAATTCCACCTACAAACAAAAAAATTCTTACCTGCTTAACTTGAAACACATGCTGTAACCACTTATTTACCTTTGTGCGTGCGTGTTCAATTAAACCTAATTTAAAAAAAAACAACCCAATTACTATACAGCTAAAGTTGAAATTTATCTCTCCATCGTTTTATGAACACATGCCGGTGCCCATTATTATGTTTGTAACAATATCCATTTAAGACCCACATGGCCTACACCTACGCAGGTAAGAGCGGTCCTTATGAAATCATCTTAATCCGCATGCATCGTCGAAATACGTGCCTTAAGTATTCCCAATAAAGGCTGTTTTTAAGTAGTTGAGATGTTTAACATAATTGGTTATAATAAAGCTTTAACTCACGCATAGGTTTAAATTGCAACTTTAAATCTACTACATTAAAGTACACATTATACGGGATGCCGCTACATATGGCTGCGTTAAAAAGCCGAAAAAGACGATCTTTGTCCTCGCATGTGCTCTTCGGGGAATTTAGTACCTCATTAATGAGTGACACAGGTTCTGTGAAACGATTATCTATGGTCGAATATTTTTTTTTATATTTGTAATGTAAAGAATGACGGATTTTTTTTAAATATCATAAACTAAATATGACTAACTGTATATGGTTTATCTTTCAATTATTAAGAAGAACAGCAAGTGTAACGAGTTCTTCTTTGCGCTCACCAACCCGCCTTTCATGGAACTCTTATCTTATAGTATAGTGTATACTGGTGTATACCTAAGGGACCTTTTAAAAGCCCTGTGTCCAACTTTAATTTAAAAAATAAATAAATTTAAAAACAAGTTTTACAGGTGCTGTTAGTACCAACATCAGGTATATCAGACTCGGTATTATGGTAACATATTATTAAATTATCATCGAAGTAAATAAATATAAAGCCAATTTAAGATAAATATTACATATATATGACGTATTAAAGCTTGTAATAAAAAGGCGGACATCGAACGAACGATCAACGATGATGTGACGTTTTATTTTTGTTATTTCCAAAGCCCATAAACAATTTAGACATTCAAAACTTATTAAGAAATAATCACTTTGAAGTATGAATATAGAGTTTACTAAATTAAGTAGATAAAGAAACTAAATGAGATTAAATTAGAAATGTAAATAACCCTCTCAGAAATGAGAGGTGGACTGTGGCCAACTGTGGGACGTATAAGCATAGGCTAAAACTTTTTTAACTTTAAAAATATATTAATAATTTTAAATTTTAATGTTTTATTTTCCATTTTTCAACACTTAGTTGTTTTTCTGTCATGAGTCGTTTTAAATGAGAATAAATAAGCATTCAAAACGACATTTTAAAGTAAAGTAAAGTTTTTTAACCATTTACATTTTTAATTTCGGACAGATGATATTATCCAATATGTTCCAAATTTATTTGTACTTAAAGTAAAGTAAAAAGTTACAGCCTATATATGTCCCACTGCTGGGCTCAGGCCTCCCCTCATTTCTGAGAGGGTTTTTAGGGCAAGGAAGTGTCCGCCGCGCTGCCCAAATGCGTGTTGACGAACTTCACATGTCTTCGAAATATTTTTTTCTTATTCCTTAGACATGCAGGTTTCCTCACGATGTTTTCCTTCACCGCCGAGCACGCGGTAAATCAGCACTTAAAATTGCAATTAACAATTTCATTGGTGCCGGCGGGGATCGAACCCGGGTTACTCGCCTTCTGTTATATTTACAGCGAGCGTTAACCACTGAGCTACCACGGCTCTTATTTGTGCTTATATTGTGTCTTATGTGTGGCTATATTTGTACTTACGTAAATACAAATATTGCGCAAAGCAAATTAAAATGGTACTAAACATTAGCCTGATATCTGAACGCGCCACATTTTCCCGCCAACTCTGAAATACTTTCGTAATTTATGTCACGCCGCGTGTATCTTAAGTCTATGCGTTACATATTTCACGTGCTAGCAATAAAGTTGATAGATAATTTGAATAAAACTTGTAACTATTTGTTTGTCGCACATATTTTCTTTTTTTTCAATCACCTCATTAGTACCTCATTTCTGTCACACCGTCTGTCAATGCTATCGTGCTGCTGCACGTAAAAGTTACCGAGGTATTCAGAAGGCGATTCAAATGAAATAGTATCAGTAACATCGAATTAAATTGTATAATAAAACGAAAAATTCATTCCTATAATCTTTTAAGTATTAATATACTTCGTAGATTTATATAAATAAGATATAGGCCAATAGCCGGTTATTTATTAAAACGCGGGACATCGACGCACTGCCGGGCATTTTGAAACCTAAACAACGTTACATTTTATAAATAAAAATAGCGCAACTAGAACGAGGTGTGGAATTAGCAAACTTGTGTAGCAAACTTGTGATAAGGTGCGGTGTTATTTTAATATGAATCTTCTACTAGCGCCATCTAGCGTTCAGTAGAATCACTAATAGGGTAATTGTATGGCTACGAACAATTTAAGTGCTCGTAGTTGTATGGTAAAAGAACTTAACTACAAGGTTTCAGTTGTAATAATCAAGTCTATCAAAAAATCTCAAAACTATTTCAAAATTACGGCAGCTTTTATGATGAAGTCTAAATTATTCAATTTCACAATTTTGTTTATGTAGAAGGCCTAATAAGTTATCAGGTTTAATATTTTGATTATAATTTTATGCAGTTTTACAACTGCAAGCAAAATAGTTTTTAATATATAATTGTAGAGAAATAATTGAATCAGGCGCTACTTTCAATTTGCCTTTCAATCGTGTTGACCATTTTCCACCTGCAGTGAGAGATGTCCAGCATTGGTATTTTGCGTGCCTATAAAGATTAATAATAATAATAATAATAAAAAGATTTTATTTACTTCTCGACGAAATCATAGGAGACAGATCAAGATGTATAATAATTTCTCGTTTTGAGGCGAAACACGTGTCGTTTTTGACGGTTTTGTATATTCTTACGTGTCATGTTGGGTGTGTAGTGGTTTTGGGTGTGCTTCCTATAATTTTTGAGTTACAAGCAAACCAACACTTACTGATTTACACGTAAGTGACTGCAACATTTGACTCTAGCATCGAATCCCGCACGGAACAAGTATTTGTATGGCCTACATATAATTTTTTCTGGTCTGGATGTTTGTTCTTGTGAAATTTATGTTTGTAAACTGCCTCCATGATACAGGAGAAAATCCTAGTGTGGGCTAACGTTTTTAAAAAAGAAATAAGAAAAGAAATGAAGTTTTGCGTAAATCGGACCAAAAATGAATATTCAAAAAACTGAAGGTAGCCGGACTAACTATGACATTGGGATGTCAAACATTTAGTCCCCCCCCCCCCCCCCGTGACCATGGGTGCTGTAAAGCATCCGAAAGGTTGGGATAATAAAAAATAAATAAATAAATGAATTATAGTTGTAATTAAAACACGATAAAATCCGTAAATAATAGTTTTATTCAATGTGTAGTGTTCGCGTAAATATAAGAAATCATTAAAGAAATGAAGGCCAATAATGAGTTGTTACTCCTGAGGACAGATGTAGTATAGAGCCTGTAACAATAAATACTCAACAAGCGGCGAAAGATACACACGTCAATTATTTTTTACGCGGATATGACCAAAAAGACTTTTTATAAATGGTTTATTGTTTTTTTAGAATAACGGTGACAAACGAGCACACAGTCCACCTGATGGTACCTAAATGGATGCTATAGCCCAAATACATCTACATTTCCGCAGATTCGTTGTCATCATCCCTGAGGATTAAGATGCAATGCCTCGTTTCCAGTAAAAAAGGATATTCGGATCTCTACACTCTCCATACGAAACACTTTACGCTGGTATTCTGTGAGAGCGTGGTCCTTCCCCGGTCTAACCGACCCATTCGCGCTACAACCATACAAATATAGCGGTAGCATGGCTCTACCACGTAGAAAAAAAATTTCGTTTTATAACTTATTTAGTTTACTAATATATAAATTAGATATATAGGGGAGTGCACTGACCGCAAATTTTGCGCACCTCAACGTTGAAAAAATGTCCGAATCCCGGTCATCCGAGAGCTCGCGACTTACAGAGGCTCTTTCATGCACGTCCGCTCGCGCCGGATGCGTACATCCGGACACCGACACCGGCCGGCTAGTGTTACCGCGGCTTAGGATCTGGCTTCTTGTTACTTAGCTTATCATTAAAAGGTTCATAAAAGATAGGTTGATCTCTGCGGCAGCTGTCAGTAAAATCACGCCTATGAAGTCCTGAATTTCTTAGTAGTACAGACAGTACCTGTCAATATCATACTTTATGGGCATGCATTAATTAGGTTGGTAAGGTAGATTGTTGATATTTTAGTACCAAACGTTTCGCACCTTTGAAGTTGCTTCCCGTCGCCGATCTGGGTAATTTGCGCCTGAAGTAATTAACTTGCTTTTACCGCCATCTGTTAGAAACCATAAGATCTATTTTGGCTTTACCCTTAGTTGCTTCTTACGACACTTATGCAATGATTCATGGTAATAAATTCTGTTCCACCACCATCACACTACTAATCTATTTACTAAATTAATAATACGAGTAGAAAAAGTAGCAAAAGGCATTTAAACGTGGTAGAGCCATGCTGCAGTTATATTAGTAGTATAGTTGTAGCACGAGTAGGTCGGCTCGGCCGGGGAAGGACCCCGCTCTCACAGAATACCAGCGTAAAATAGCAGCTTAATGCTGCTGTATTTCGTATAGTGAGTGTAGAGATCCGGAAACCCTTTTTACTGCAAACGAGGCATTTCATGTTAGTCCTCATGGGTGGCAACACATCCGTATTTTGATTCGTAATCGAAGATAGATGTAGATCTCTATGGGCCACAGCAACCACTTACCATCAGGTGGACTATGTGCTCGTTTGTCAATTTATTCTATAAAAAAAAATTGGTTGTCCGTGACCCTCATCTTAACATAACGTAAAGTATCACCAAAGACTTGTCGGTTTTAAGGTCATAAATACAATGATGAATATGCTAATAAACTGTATGTGTCTGGCATTTATTGCTTCCATTAGAGTACGGCTATGATATCCAAAAGCAATCGGAGGCGAAAACGCAATTTACATTTTGAGTCGTTATCGATGATAGAAATATGTAGTTGTCAATAGGCACACACATATCAATTAGACATTTGATTGTCGTATATACATTAGAACCCTCTCGAAGACTCTCCCTGTATACATGGAAACTGTGGAAAAATCCCCTCTATGACAACATCTATGGGGAGGCCTACGTTAAACAGTGGTATTCTAAAAGCTGTAATAACAAAAGATTGCGTCTTATGCATCTGATTGCGTCCTCGTTTTATCGCCCATAAGTGTATTAAAATATTAACAAACGACGTGAATTCAGAAAAAAATTACTGACATAAAATATATCTAAAATATATAATCACAGTTGTGACAACAACACATCCAAATAACACCTTGAGAAATGGCGCCAAGTCATCCCACTCTAAATTTGTTTACGTCAAATTTTAAAAAATGCGAAGAATAATTACCACAGTCTAAAAAACATGGACGCACCGATGGCACCGCATACGTTATACCTACGTACGCGATACATGAAATAAAAAATGTAAATAAAAAAAACCAAGGTGAAAATTTGGCAGAACAAAAAGTGTTTTCTATTCCTCTAACATTTGTTCATTGAATTAGAACAATATTGATGACACTGCCGTAATTGAGAATAATGTGTGAAAAAAAAATAGTTTTTAATAGATTTAGTTTTGATTTATTTACTACTTAGATAATATTATTTGTTGTCCTTTGTTTTTTATTGACAATATTTAATTATGATGATAAATCAGCACTTCAAATTGCAACTAACAATTCCGTTGGGGACCAAACCACGCTGGCACCAATGAAATCGCAAGTTGATTTACCACGAGATTTGGTGAAAGAAAACATCGTGGGGGAACCTACATGTCAGAGAAATAAGAATTTTTTTTTCAAAACGTGAAGTTCGCCAACATATATTGTAGCAGTGCGGTGGATGAGAGGAGGCCTGTGCCCAGAGGTGGGACTTATACAGACTGTAACTAACTAATTAAGATGATCATCTTCTCCTTACTAAATTCAAGGACGTCTACAAACAGAATGATAATAAAAGACGCCACTGTACGTGGCATATTATTAGTGCAATTATCATGAGCTGGCAAATCTAATGAGGCTGTGTGCAGTCATTCCATATTATTCCTCAGAGATAACGACGTATATGAGACCTCCTTCGCTTGAAGTTCGTTGTAGTTGTGCGTGGTCGCATTTACCATCACCATTGCTTGTCACTTCATGTTTATAAAAGCTTATGAAAACCTGCTTCAAAGCCGAGGCTTGTACCTCCTTCTGAGTGACCTTTGTTCCACATCAAGTCAAAAAGTTACTTCGGTACCTGGATTTCCAATATCTTGTACAACTGTCAGATGTACTATAATGCAGAGTACCTTAAATATAGGCCTCATGCCCGTGAATATTTTCTTGAATGAAATTGTGAAAGAAAGAAGAAATAAATAAATGACATCCTTTTGTAACGATAGCCTTATTCCGATAACATTTTACTAGGATTCTCACCACTCCTTTTCGCCTAGAAAACCTAAAAAATTGTTTTACCTATTTATGTTGCCAAACAGGTGCACTTGCACTGATGTCCGCTGATCGGATAGGTACAGAGAACTGGTATGATTACATGATGAGAGGAACTCCATCTCAGTCCTCAGATGTGATGACGTATGTGTAGCCTTCTTTGTCTGAAGCTTATTGCATGTAGCAAGCGTCCATGAACTGATATAGCCACTTACAATCAGATGAACTATAAGTTCGTTGATCACATAATGATTTCTTAAATTTATGCGAACACTACACATTGAATAAAACCAATTATACGGATTTTATCGCGTTTCAATTTACTTAGTTTTACCTTATTTTCAATTCCCGACGTTTTGGGCGCTTTAACAGCACCCATGGTAACGGAGGGTGGGGGGGGGGTTGAGATGTTTGACGTAACTATGTTATAATTAGTCCGTACCGCATACCTTCAGTTTTTGAATATTAATTTTTGGTCATCTACGCAGAACGAGCTTACAATATCTGGAAGTCTTGAAGATGTTCACAGATTACAGGACGACGCTACGGGAAGTCTGCAGTCTGTGAACATATTCAAGATCGTCCCCACCATCAGATCTCAAATCCTCTCAAAAGAACACCGATTACTACCAAGGATGATACGCGAGGCTATTGAAGTTAAAAATATCTTTATTTCAGTAGAGAAGATGGATGGATGCTCCCATCTGGGATCCTATAATCAGCAAAATTCAATCCAAACCTAAGCAGTTACAGTATCTTGAAGTCTTGCACATCTCAGTCACCGCCCCTGCCCCCCGAGGGGGGCCTCTTCCGTAACCATGGGTGCTGTAAAGCGACTGAAACGTCGGGAATTAAAAATTTGTGCATAAATATAACGCGTAAAAATCCGTATAGATAAGTGGTTTTATTCAATTCGTTGATCACTTCAACTTTAGAAAAAATCTATATACAAACTGACATACGCAAAACATTTCCACAAAATTCTATTCGTAATTAAAAAATAAAAACATAATAATAATAATAATTACTTTTTGTTAACAATTAGTCTTTTGTTAGAGCTTGTTTATAAAAAATACACTTCGGAATAATGTTCTTTACCACCTTTTTATTTTTTCGTTTTCGTGTACGTCTGTTCGGGTCATATTAGTAATTCATTTTAAACTAAATTCCTATGCGCTAGAGACTTAAAATATTAAACATAGTTCGGAAGCGGGTGACAATGTAAGAATGTAAAGAAAACGCGTTATATTAATTTTTAAGTTTCACTTGTTTGTAAAAACTTTCTGAAGTTATTCGTAAATTGCCGCTGTAGATTGAATTTGGTCTGGGAGAAAATTTTAACTATTTGTCGTATACTATAGTATAGTATTTATCGTATAGTATAGTACGTGAGGGTAATATAATTATTCGGTTAATCTGGTCACTATTATAACATAAAAACCACAGCCTTGTTTCCATAGATGTCTCTGTGATACGATAGCTTTTCATCGGTCAGTCAAATGATAAAAGGTCAAAAGAGCGCTGCTTTCTCGACGCCATTTTGACAGTTGACCTTATAGTAAATATTTTAGTCGATTTTCTTATTGTGTAGTGTAGTTAGTTTTTTCATACGTTGATTTTTCGAAGTGTTCCTAATTATTGCTACGGCTTGTTTACTATTTTTTTCTTAATGTATACGTTATAGTATACGTCTGTGTTTTTGTCCCTGTCCTTAGGGCGGCAGAACTTAAGGTGACCATATTACATCCACGTACCTTAGTAAGTGTATACGGAAATTAGAGTGATCGACTTTGAAAGCAAAACTGACTTGGTTGTTCAATGACAGGGGATTTATAAATGATAATTTCGCGTAACGAATAGTACGCGGTGAGTTTTGAAGTGTAACCATTAATTAGGGGCTTACTTTTTGATGTTAAAAATTCTTCAGAACGAAAACAGACGGTCGACATTATTATTGACGATGTCGACCGTCTGTTTTCCGTTTGTTTTTGTTTTATATCGTTTGTGGATTCGTCATGGACACGCGTGATATCTCAAGGATTGGAGCGAAAGAGACATGATGTATTTACGAATATGAAAATATTTAGATAGGTTTATCAATCCGTAGTAGCTCGGAGGCTAAGCGATCGCAGTATATTTCACGGTTCGTGAGCAGTCAGGGGTGAAGTAACATTTGAAGAAACCTACACGTCTAAAGACAACACAAGATCTACTTTGTTTCTTAGTTAGTAGATAAAATGTGAATGGATTATGAAACAGCGCGACCACAAGACGAGCACTTATCATGTCTTTAAACAATAATATTAAGTGAAGAGATTTCAGCTTAATGACTAAAATCTTAATCAGAGGGTGTCTCTTATTTTTGTTTTTCAGATATATTATATGCCCATGCTCTTTTACGCCGGTAGTATTTTGTGTGAGCATGATACTTCCGCGGTCGTACCGACCCATTTGCACTGCAGCCATAATTTGGCGACGAGGCTGTACCTCCTATAAAATAAATAAATACCAACCACAAATAATAACACTTCTTTTATCTCCACCACAGTCCTTTAAAATTGAACAGTTTCTCGTCCTGATTTTACGAGTAGTTACTTATTAGTATGTTAAACCTATTAAGTAAAATTTTATGAATAATATTTCGATCAATATAAGTTTCGAGATTGTTCTATCCTCGAATTCTTTAAATCCCTGGTTATGAATTTTGATTTAAAATTTTTGAATCTTGTTTTAAGGTTAGTGTAAATTATTTCTCTTCGTATGGTATATTGGTAAGATTAGGTACATAACTACGTTTACACAAAATATCAGCTGATTTATGTGCTTTCAACACTTTTTCGCGTACTCCCATCGGACCGGGTTATCCGAGCAATATCTTTAAGTATCTCTGATAAATATCTCCGCTAATAAACGCTAAGAAACAATAAATCTTTTTAGCGCCGCATGGTAAACGGCGTAGAGAGAGCTAAGTCAGTGCGATAACTTGGAAATGTTCACCTTACTATGTTATTTGTTATCTTTGTATGTATGCCTACTATGCTATTAGTTGCTGTAGTAATTTACATTAACCATATCAATCAATATATAGAAGGAAAATTTTATAATAGATTCATACATAATTTTAATTAAAGGAAATACATAGAGGGTTATTTTTCAAGCAGTAGCAACATTTTAAACTCAAGTTCAAATATATAAATATATATATATATATATATATATATATATATATATATATATATATATATTTGAACTTAAGTTCAAATATATAAAAATAAACCTGTATGTATATATATTTCCTTTAATTAAAATTATGTACGAATCTATTATAAAATTTCCGTTCCATAAGTAACAATACACCGTTATTGCAGTTTTTGAAAATATAAGTAAGTAAATAAGGCTTCTACTAATTTAAAATCACCCAAACTAAATGTGATTTATGGGCAACGTTTTTAACCTACCGATTCGACCCTTTGTGCGTGCCCAGTAAAATCAGTGAAAATAATGCATTACCACGCATTTTGAATTTAAGAGATAAAAAGAAAAAATAAATACTTGATAACACATAATATCCATCCATTACAGTCTATAAAAGACTACTGCTGAAAGTAGACCCTCCCATCGATCGGCTCAGGTAGAGGTTTTAGCATAGTTGCCACACTTGGCAGAAAAACAAAATGGCACCGTGTTCTTCTCTGTTACTACATTCTTCCAACTCTATTTATTGCCTATAGTTCTTAAGACAGTTATTTCATGTAGCAGTTTGATAATTTACCTAATTGGATAATTTATCGATATTTCTGGCTAGCATTTTATCAATGTAAATACCAATCTTCAACTGAATGCTTAAATTAGCTAAATTGCTTAATGTTCAAAGCAAGAAATGGACAGTGTTTATTATAAATCTGCATAAGCGAAATTATAATGACCGCTAAATTTTTGATAAATCTGGGCATAAAATCGCAATTAAGTTTCAATGGTAGCGACGGGATTCAAAAAAAGACGGGAGTGCTATGAAATGCATGGCTAAGCGTGCTATATAATACGTAGGGCAAATAAACTACTGCCTTTTGAACTACAATTTCTCCAAAATCTATCATTTTTTTTATAGAATAAAGGTGACAACACAGTCCACCTGAGGGTAAGTGGATGCTGTGACCCATAGGCATCTACATTTATCCTCGATTAAGAATCAAAACGCAGATGCGTTGTCACCCCTGAAGGCTAAGATATAATGCCTCGTTTTTAATAAAAAATTGTCTCCAAAATGATCTCTACACTCATACAGCAGTATTAAGCTGTTATTTTACGCTGGTATTCTGTGAAAGCGTGGTCCTTCCCCGGTCGACCGAACCCATTCGTGCTACAACCATAATATAGCTACAGCGCGACTCTACCTTGTATAAAACAGTATTTATCAAATTTGATTTTTTATAAGGTTATTCGCAAAATTTCGACGAGTGGTGGTGGAGTAGGAGAATCCACATAGCATCCTATGAATGCCATAAGATGCAACAGAAATAAATGATACAGAAGACGGACGGCAGCATCTTCCTAATAAAACCTTAAAATAATAACAAACTGCGGTTGCCAACCCGACTGGCAAGCCTAGCACACATCCTCCTGATAAGGCAATCTATGTTCAGAAGTGGAATTTAGATAGGCTGTGAGTGCTGTAGTCCTAGTGAAATCAAAATAAATTTACGTGATGTTAGACTAATTTATAAAAATATTACGAGAGGTTAATATGGTCACTCGGTTAATATGGTCATCCGGTTAATATGGTCACCCGGTTAATATGGTCACCCGGTTAATATGGTCACTTTCGTATAACTCAAAAACTACAGCGTTGTTTGCATAGATGGCTCTGTGACACGATAGCTCTTCATCGGTCAGCCAAATAATAAAGGGTTAAAAAGGCGCTGCTTTATCGACGCCATTTCTACAGTTGACATTATAGTAAATATTTTAGTCGATTTTCGTACGGTGTAGTGTAGTTGGTTTTTTTAAGTTGTTTTTTCGAAGTGCTATTTTGTTCTTAATATATTAGTTTAGTATACGACTTTGTATTTTTGTCTCTGTCCTCCTCCTAGTTTTGGTTTTATAGGGCAGCAATGCTTGAGGTGACCATATTACGCTCACCTACTTTATAAAATCAAAGTCGACCAGCATGTGTGAAAAGGCATGCAATTGAAACCGCATATAGCTGCGTTATCATCAAATTTACTATACTTTTGGCCAAACACTCAAACGTTATTCAATTTGAAGATGTCGTTAAGTCTCGTGCTGTCTCTTTCAATTTAATTTAAAGTGACTGTGACAACACGAGACTTAACGACATCTTAAAATTTGGCCATTTGTTGTACGAGTAGGCTATTAAAATCATTTGATCTAGCCGCTGGCCGATTTACAATAACCGTATGTTTGACATGACTGCTTTGCTATTAGTATTAATTCTATTAAACTGTTAAAATAAAACTACTGTTCTATTGCTTTAGCTAGACTGTGGCTGAAGCGATAGGCGTGTAAAAATATAGCCGGGCCTAGGGGCAAATAGATTTAACATGTATGAAATATTGCTCTATGGAATATGCTGTACGGGTATCGCTTAGTTAATACACTGCGTTATTTGTGTACAATCCATACAGAATATATTCTGTTATGTTAATAGGAGAAATGTATGTTTTCTTTTGAGAAAACTATCAAAAGACTTGGCATGTAGTGAAGTTGTAAAAATACACTGTCACGTCATTCCATGGGTTCCGTAATGTTGTAAATTTGAATGGAAACAAGTCCTAATATAGATGAATTAAACTAAGGTAAAAGCTCTTATTTCCGCGGTATTATTACTAAAACTCGAAAGGAAATCAAAAGTTAAGAATGTATTGTACCTTTTTAAAGGTGTGGCTATTTTACTCAGAATCATAATGGTTTCTACTCTTGAAACAGACAATAGATTTGACTATTAGCTCTTGATTTGTATTCTAAACTAATTACATATGAAAAAAAGTCGGAGGCAACTTATTAAGATATAAAAATCCTTATTACGTTGTACATATTTGGTTCCTAAATCCGAGTGTACTAAATGCAATGTAAGAAGGTAGGAAAAATAATATTTAAAAAATATGAATAATCACCCCCGTGCTATTAATTATTTAACGAGGTTTTTTTGACCAATTTTAATTTTTTTTTCACAAAACCTGAAGCGAAAGCAAATTTTCCAGAAGTATTTTCTTTGCACTATTATTTAGTTATGTGAAAATTTGTGTAGATAATATTATATGGATTGATTGCGTAATAAACATACATTCTCATAATCAATGTAAAATTTTTATACTTATTATAAAATCCTGGTATTACCTAATAGCTTATCAATTTTATTTATTTTAATACTTTGCGTATTACTTCAATAGGAGTACAAATAATATGTGGCTCTTTCTAAAGCAAGATATTGTGTAAAATGATATAATATAATTTGTTTGTTATTTATATATATTCACAACTACTTACCAAAGTTTGTAAAACATATTATAAATTAAATAGGAACCTTTTCATTATTGAAATTAGTGTTGCCCAAATGCAAGAACAAGACGAGACTTAGCCAGTCTTGGTGTTGGTCTCGCGCCAATACACCTGGTCTTGTTCTTGGTCTTGGTATTGCGCTCTTAGTCTTGTTCTTGGTCTTGGTCTTGCAGCAAGAGTCTCGCAAGTCTCGCAATTACCTATTAGCCTATTGTTATTTATTAAACGTTACTTTAGATCTTAGAACACCTTAACAGAGTAGGCACATTTTGAGCTTGAATTAACATAGCCATAGAAAGACCAACCAAATTAATAAATGTCTAAACATTTATTGAGAAATTCAAAAAAATCAATGAATACCGGGTGGGGTTTGAACCCATGACCTAAGCGATCCGTGCCGATGCTCTAACCAACTGAGCTGTCTACCAAGTCTCACGGCCAAGGGAGTTAGTCTGTTTCTTAATAAACGTTTACATTTAATAAGTTTACATGTGGTAAAACTTAGTCAAAACATATAAAAAACAAATTAATGACATTAACTTGACTGTATTATAAAGATATTATCTGTCTAGAAAGCGATTGATAGACCCTTATATGAAATGGAATAAAAGAGTTATACAATTTACCATTTCTTTAAATCATCATCATCATTACAGCCCTTTACAAGTCCACTGCTGAACATAGGCCTCCTTTTTTATTTATTTAAATAAAAAAATAAAATACAATACAAATTAAATTACATAACAGTACACAACAGCTTTGACATTACTGTTACTTTATATTAATTATTTTGACCAAGAATTAATACAAAGTAACCATCTGGCTGACTCATCACTTAACCTATTTCTATGTTTTCTAATTACTAATGATTGATGACTGAAATGACTGAATGATCTCTTTAGAAAATAATTTCTCAGCAGGTACTGAAGTTGCAGATATTGAAAGAAAATCACGGGCCATCTTCGATAAAGTCGAATATTCTGTCTCATGCGTCCTCCACCACTCTAAAATGTTTTCTTAGGTACTCCTCCAACTCATCTATAACTAAGCCTTGATGAAAAGATCCAGATCCAGATGCCGTCGAGGGACATGCATACAATTCCTGAAAGTATATTACGTCTTCATCTTCATCATATTCACATACTTTCTTTTCATTTCTTGGTGTTTCGAGAGATGTATTCACTGAGTGTAGACTTTTATATTCTTTATAAAGTTCATTAAATTTGCGCAGGCTTTCTGTTTTAATTTGCTTCCCCCATGTCAAAAGTCTGAGTCTTATGCCTTAGGTCTAAAATTAAAGAGGTTACAATAAATCCAGTTGCTCTTTTTATAATGTTTAAGCATTTTGTCTCGAGCTGCTTGAAAACCCAGAATGAGCCTTTCATCCACTTCGGATCGATTAGGTTTCTCATCTAATTGTTTTACCATGGATTCAATTTTATCGAGCAAGAGATTGAATGATACAATGACTAGCGGTAATGTAACATATTTTTCTCCACCAAGTTTCATTGATAGAAGTTTAAAGTTTATTAGAAACTTATGTATTTTTTCGAGTATTTGCCATTCACTATCTGTGATTTAAAGATCATTCAATTCGGTGACAGAAAAGCACAATATGTTAATGCCAGTTCTCACTTTTAAACCAAATCCAATCATATCATGTGTGGAATTCCATCTCGTTGGACAGTCGAGTATGGGGTTCAGATTTGATGGCACGCCAGCTGCTTCACAAGCAGACTGAAACTTCCTCTTCAATATCTCACTTCTTTTTATTTTACTGGAAATACTGCATAATTTTGTTATAGCTGTACGTGCGTCAGCAATATTTGGCGCATATTCTTCATCGTCCTCAGTTTCGTCTTCATTATTTTCATACTGCTGTTCTTGTCTCTTATTGTCAGTTTCACTTTTTAACGCTAAGGTCTTTAATAAATCTTGTACACCAAGGTTCAAAATGTGAGCAAATCACCGGAAATGTTGATTGTTTGAATCAAAGTGTGGCAGCTGTTTGTCCAATTCATACATAAATTTAGTATTTGCAGTTGCGTTGTCGACCGTGATACAATTGATATACCCTGTATTTAATCAATTATGTCATATTCCAATAAACATTCGTGGAAAATAGTTGCAATATCTTCCCCAGTATGTCGACCGCGTGATGGTATAAAATCAAGGACTACAGATAGATATTTCCATTCGTTGTCTATATAATGAACAGTGACCCCGTAGTAACTCCTACCAGCAATTGACGTCCATCCATCAATGGTAAATGACATTTTGGATGAAAATTGTTGTAGCCGTTTCTTAAGATTCAATTGAAGCTCTTCAAACGGTTCTTTGACCTTCCGTCTAAGTGTGGACCTTTTAGGAAACACCATATTTGGGCAAATTGATCGAAAATATACTTGTGTAGCTTCGTCATCGAAAAATGAGAAGGGAAGATATTTTTTAACCATCCAATCAACTGTAGTTGTCGTGATGTTGTCACTGCTATTTTCAGACTGAAATAAAACAGTAAATCACGTGTCTCGCCGATTATAAAAACAAATGAAAATATGTGTGAATTATAAATACATATTTAACTATTATCATATATATATATATATATATATATATATATATATATATATATATATATATATATATATAACTACCACTCTCTGACTGACTATAACGATATCTCAGGAACTATAAAACATACAAACTTGAAGTTTGTAAGGTATGTTCCTTTTATGGCATAGAGATCAGTTAAGAAACGGTTTTGAGAAAATCTATCCCTAAGGGAGTGAAATGGGAGTTGGAAGTTTGTATGAAAGTCCTACGTTTTTGAAGTTAGAGACACGAAAATCGGCATTAAAGTTATAAGTTTTCAATAATAAAATCCTGAATAAGCTGTTTTACGAAATCCTAACCCTAAGGGGGTGAAATCGGGGTAAAATAGTTACATGCAAGTCCTATATTTTTAAAGTATAGATATGAAGATCGACATTTACTTTATTACTTTTAAATAATAAATACTTGCATAGTTAAGCTTTACCTATATAGCCTCTTTATACTTAGGTAAGACTTTTGCAGCGAGAAAATTTCAAAATCTCATAGGAAATCAGATATTGTACGCGGACGAAGTCGCAGGCGGCCGCTAGTAACATAATATATGTGTTATGTAATTGTGTTATAAGTATATTTTTTCTTACCTGACCACTTTTTCCGGTGGTTATTAAAAAGCTTGTGATATCTCCACTTAATTTTGGTTTTGATAAAATTAATGATTCTTCAGAAGATTAATAAAGTAGATGCGTTGCCAGATAGGTATATTGTGCCTACGTAAAAATGAAATGTAAATATGTAAATAAAATTGTGTATATTATGTTCTTCTTGTGATTGAATTAATCTACGTTATTTAAATTAAATTTGCCTTCACTCGTTTGAAATTCAAAATTCAAATATGTTTTATTCAAGCAGGCATTAAAAATACAAATATGAATAGTCATATAATCACTGTTTTCCCCAATTTTTTCTTTTCCATGTCCAGGGGTTCTGATTCTACAGAGAAGAATCATGGAAGAAAGTAAGAAACTCAGTAGTTGCTCTTTTCAAAATATATTTGCAATAGTTCTATAATTATGTAAAGCGACAAGTCAAACATAAAATGTCAAATGTATATGTAGACACCAAATCGTTTTAGAAATTTCCAGTTAGTCCTGTGTAGTACGAGAGGTCAGTTCCAAGCATTTTTGTCTGAACTTAAATTGAAAAGGTGAAAGATCTAACATTTCTTTTGGAATCTTATTATAAAAGCGTATATCGCTACCCAAGAACGCATTATATACTTTGTGTAACCGGAAAGCAGGTATTATGATTTTATTTTTATTTCTACTATTAAAATTGTGCAAATCACTATCATTTACATCAATTCGATGCAATCATTTTCTTTAAACGGTTCTCTAAGAGATACTCGGGCTCCTATAAAGTACATAGATCTTATTTTACGCTTTTTATTATGTGCATATTAGCACACTTTATATATTATTCGATTAGCATTGTACAAAATTTTTACACGTTTCAAGTGTGTTAAAAGTGTCTACAATATTTATCAAATGGGTGACGACATATTCGAACACTTTGTGCCCAAAAATACACACTTCCAAAAATCGAGATTTGCAGAGAACTTATTGAACTTATCTATTAGGTAATAATAATAATAGTAAGTAATTATTATAAACCCATATAGTTAATATTATAATAATTACTTACTAGAATAAATTATTATGGTATCTACCTATCCTTACCATTATCTAATTATAACATTCCTTGCGAGATCAGCATAATGTATTCGCGTCCATTCTGAGCACCCGGAAACTTATTTTATTCTTTGGAACATGTACTCTGTGGCGGCATTCAAACAGTGTCAAATGTAGTGCGTGCGGCGCGGCGGCGACGATTGAATGCGATATCAATAGAAGCCGCCGGCGCGTGTATCTTGACCTTGTACTTCCGAATAGCTGCAAAATTTCTTTGACAGGTCAGTATTCGACCTTTGATGAAACAAAGTAACCAATTATTTTAAAAAGTATACGCATTACTCCAACTTTTTTTAATGAACATATAAATTACTTTTTCAGTAAAAAATAGCTTGTAAATCGTACGTAAACGCAGGTTTTCTTAATTTGGTGCTAATTTTAGAACTTTTTGGAATGAGGTGCTTTAACCTTAGACATAAATTTTTTCAAAGACGAAAAGCGCAAATTATCTCGGCTAAAATCATTATTACCATAATCGGTCAGAATTAACTCGTGATACCATCCATACCATCTGAATAATTGGCGGTTCACCACTGTGCAATTAATTTATAAGAAGTTTTCTTTCTCAAATACCTGCCTTTTGAAATCGACTAACACCAGCGATTTTTCCGGACCGATACGACTTCTTAAAAAAGGCCGGCAACGCACCTGTAATTCCCCTGGTGTTGCAGTTGTTCGTAGGCGGCGCGGTAATCATCTACCATCAGGTGAGCTTCAATCTCGTTTGCCTCCTCTTATATAAAGAATAATGTACCTCATTTCGAAACTGTAGTCAAATTGAAAATGATGACATTTGTCAAAGGAAGTTTTAGTTTCTAACGTCTAAGAAGTAAATATATTTCATATCTTTTCATCAACTTTTCAAGTCTGCTGCTAGACGTAACACTTCAAGATTTCATACGTGGTAGAGCCATGTAGCAGCTATATTGTAGCTACAGCACGAATGGGTCAGCTCGACCGGGGAAGGACCACACTCTCACAGACTACAAACGTGAAATGGCAGCAAAACGCATCTGCATTTTGATTCTTAATCGAGGATAGATGTAAATGTCTATGGGCCACGGTTCACTTACTATCAGATGAGCTATATACTCGCTTGTTACGGTTAGGATTTTTTCAGTTAAATAATAAATATAACGATTTTTTTTTCGAAACACGAGCACACAGTCCACCTGATCTATGCTCGATTACAAATCATCTACATCTATCCTCGATTATAAATCAAAATGCAGATGCGTTGTCACCCGTGAGGACTAAGATGGAATGCCTCGTTTCTAGTAAAAACGGTCTCCGGTTCTCTAAGCTCACCATACGAAACACAACAGCATTAAGCTACGATTTTATGCTGGTATTCCGTGAGAACGTGGTCCTTCCCCGGTCAAGCCTACCCATTCATGCTACAACTTTACTACAATATAACTGCAGCATGGCTATACCACGTTTAAATACGTTATATAATGTGCTGGTAAGTTTTTGAAGTGAAATTTCTTAAAAATTTAACCTAGTAGAGAAATTCAGTATACGCATTAAAAGAAATGTCACGTTTTCTAGTAACGTTTCACCGCAGGGGCTGCATGAGTAATGAAATATAAGAAGTAGGATATGTTATAATGAAGTTTAACTTCGTACGTATATACAAAATTACGTGCACATTTCTTTATAGAAGTAAGGGTGACAATTTTCTTAAGATAGATTACCTCGTTACCAGTAAAAAGTTAAGGCGTTTAGTGTTCATCACTTTACGCGCGAAACACAGCAACACTATGTTGCTTTACACAAGGATTCTGCGCGAGCGTGATCATTCCCTTGTTATCAAATGTCACAGTAATCACATAAATTTAATTTTAAAATAAAATCCTAAGAACTGGCCGGAATACGAAAAAATAATGTAGACATTCCTACACATCAATAATCACGCTAACAAGCGTATAAATTGCCGCGTTAGATCACAGCGTGATGACGGCCTAATGCTCTCTGCTGACTGTTGAAACAGTGTGAAAGAACCCTATGTTTACCTAGCGCACAGTGTACTTACGAAAGTTGCTCTGCGGTATTCGTTAGAAAAATTACACTATCCAATGTAAGAAGGGTACATAAGAGATGGAAGTGAAAGGGAAAAAGGAACATATATTTGAATATAACACAACATTGACAATCATAGAAATTCATGAAACAATGAAGTGGTGCGGGGCGGGGTGAGAAATCCATCTGTCAAGCAGGTTGATTGAGTCCAAATCTTAACACAAAGGTATCTCCCTAAAAGTACCCGTATTCAGATCACCAAAAGTATTTAATATCGTTCTCTAAGGAAACAGCCGGAGTAGTTTATGGGCTAAGCGTTCGCCGTACATGCACTGGTACTCTAGCAATCTAAATATAACCCTAATATAAATCTAAATAATAAAATATAAATTGTTAATTGAAAGTCCCCATACATTAGCTTATAGGGGGTATTTGGCGGGCAACTATGGCAAATCGCAGTCTTTTCTTTTATTATTTTGAGTTGCTATCAGGAAGATGTTGCTCCCCACCTGTTTCAAATTCCCTCAGTCGCCTCTTACGACACCCACGGGATGATATGGGGTAGTGAATTCTTACATCGCCTTATATGTGGTAAAACCAAGCTGCAGCTATATTACGGTTTCCGGAGAAGGACTATGCTCTCCCAGAATGCCAGCGTAAAGTAGCATCCTAATGCTGCTGTGTTTTGTAAGGTGAGTGTAGAGAACTGGAGACTCGTTTTACTGCAATCGAGGCATTCCATTTCTTTGATTCTTAATCAAGGTTAAATGTAAATGTCTATGGGCTTCAGTATCCACTTACCATCAGGTGGACTGTGTGCTCGTTTGTCACTCATATCCTATAAAAAAAAACCGCCACTACAAGGTACACGGAAGGTGGCAACTTTTCTATTTTACTTTTACTCTGTAACAAAACCTAACCTATACTCAGGACTAGTTCAAGGAAAATTTCACAGGCCAAAAAAATTGTTTACAACATCGTCAAAGTTATCAATACGTCTGTCTATCCGCCGGAGTGATTTTTGAGTGATCTCCTTCCCGGGGCGGGGCTTGATTAATGCACCCACGGCACGAGGATGTTGGAACGGTGCCAGGGCACTGTTGCTCTAACCCGATGCCCGGGAACTTTTAATAACTGGTGTTAGAAAAACAATCAATTCAGGACCGAGTGGAACGTTCGTGTTTTGTTTCTTTTTATCGGTTAGCGGCGTTAAATAATATAAATGTTTGCGCATAAACGTTTATCGGTTTTTCGGTCGAACTATTAAGCTTTGGTAAAATAAACTCGTTTGGATTTCGCGTTTGGAATTCGATTTTGCGTTGATTTTTTTTTCTTCTGATGGCTGAAATATCACAAGGTGTGCTAAATTTTTATACCGTTGCCGTTACAACTTATAAAAGTTCACTGCTGAACACAGGCTTCCCCCCCCCCCCAGTGTATTATTGCCTCATAGGGAAAATATTTGCCATAGTTGCCACGCTTGGCAAGTGGGTTGGCAACCGTAGTTTTTCATTTTTGGTCGTTATTAAAAAGACGCTGATGGACAGCAGCAGCATCTTGAATGACCTCTACTCTGATCATGTCCTCTTCTATGACCTCTATGACCTCTATGACCTCTATGACCTCTACGCCAGCCACGTAATGATGGATATGAATGATGGATAAAGGATATTTTTACATCACCTAATCTTTGTTCAATCTTTTCATAATCTGTAAATTGTTAAGTCGCTGTTAAGTATAGCTTCGTGATGACTGTTTTATAGGTAGTGAAAAAACGCTGCAGCTATACTATGGTTGTAGCATGAATGAGTCGACTCGATCGGGGTAGGGCCATGGTCTCAGAATACCAGCGTAAAATAGCAGTTCAATGCTGCTGTTTCGTATAGAACCAGAGATTTTTTATACTGGAAACAAAGCATTCCATCTTAGTCCTCAGGGGTGACAAGGAATCTTCATTTGGATTCTGAATTGAAGAGAAATGTAGATGTCCATAGGTCATAGCACTCACTTACCATCTGGTGGACTGTGTGCTTGTGTACCTTACTCTATAAAACAAATGTAAAATTATACTCGATAAAATCGGTACAATTAATTTTATTCAATGACTTGTATTTAATTTTTATTTCAGGTGTTACCGACGCATTACGGCTAACGCGTGGCTTTCATTCAATATCCAGGGAAATGTCAGCGACGACCGGGCGCACGGCGACACGACTTTGACTAATGTACCTTTTACACGCAACACGTCGCAGCGACACCTGTTGTCGCCTGCCGAAACAGAATGTCGTATTTCACGAGGAAAAAATAAAGCATTAATCCGTTTTCTAACCCGCACCTCGGTGTAGAAACCAATGACGTTTGGAACGAATTTAAATTAAGAAAATGGTGGAACTCTGCAGTCAACGTAAAGACTTATTTAAAAATTAACCTGTCTAAACATTGCATCAATTTATTCATCTTTTATGACAGATATAAGAAACTAATGAGTTAAAAGCACATGATTGCATAAAATGAGTCATAAGAAACTGTATAAACATGTAAATTTATAGGTTACAGCTGAAGATTAACCTTTTCCGTAATAGAAAATATTTTCATGCAATTAAGTGTAACAAACGGTAATTGATAGATCGTCATTTTTTATTAGGGCGATAAACGAGCACACAGTCCACCTGTTGGTAAGTGGATGGTATGGCACATAGACATATATATCTACCCTCAGATAGGAACCAAAATGGACCCCCCTGAGGACTAAGATGGATTGCCTCAGTTCCAGTAAAAAGGTTCTCTGGTTCTCTACACTCACCATCCGAAATACAGTAGCATTGGCCTGCTATTTTACAATGTTATTCTTAGTATTCGTTAGAGCGTGGTGCTATCCCGGTCACATTTGTGCGTACAATCGTAATGCAACCGCAGCGTGGCTCTATCACGTCTAAATTACACATAGATACCAATAGACACCAACACCTATCCCCGATTAAGAATCATAATATATGTTATTACGCCTAAGGAATAATATGTTATGACTCATAACCAGAAAAGTGATTGACATTGAAATTATCTTTGTTTTGCAAAAGGAAGTTTATAAGAGCAACTATAACCTAGGTCCGATGGATTATCTTTGAAGAAAATTTAAAGAAATAAATATATTTATATTAACCTCTCAGTATATTTACGAAAATTTAATGTATGGACACAAAACAAAAATAGTTTTATTGAAAATAGCGAGTAATATTCTGTAAATAGTAGGAATAGGCACAAGTTAGTTATACCAGTTACTCGACTCCAAAGAGTCAGTATTCAGTAATTCGTTCATGAGGCAATGTGTTTAAATTGGGTAACACATTTATGTTATCTTTAGTTTATTAATTGTAAGGTTTTAATTATAGTGATTCTGAATAGCTTTATAAGAGTTTAACCTCTACAGAATAAATTACAATGAGTACGTTCATCCTACGCAATTCATCCAGTATAGACTGAATAAAAATTTCTTACGGGCTTACGTCACGTTATAATCGTACATTCATTCATTCTATAACCTAATCCAAACATCATCTAGCAATGTTTTTACAGCCGACTTTGCCTGTTAGAGGCATTAGCAAGTTGTCATCGCTTTTGACACGTTACATGATAAATTGCTATCGGCCGGGACACACGGTTACATAGAATAATATAAACATCACCGTAAACACCGGTATTCATATAATGAGATTGGCTTTCCCTTGCCCATGATGCCGTCGGACGAAACCAGCCGGTTTGATAGTGACTGAATTAAAGTATATCAAGTGTCAATCCCATAGAAAACTAAAATACACAATAAAATGGCTGTCAACCTCATTTTGTAGGAGGATTGGCGTCGCCGGGAGCACACATACAAGCAATTACGTCGTATTATCAGTTATCACTGTTACAAACACATTATAGACTTTTGATTAATGTTTTTGACACATAAAAGTTTCTTTATTTTTGTTTCTTATAGTAAAAAAATATAAATAGTTTCGACTTACTGGTTGTAGACTATGTCTCCTTTATTTAAATTCCATTTCCCGCTGTTGTGACACGTAATTATTGTACTATTTGCCATCTTTTAAATAATTTGCATGCAGCGACGCTTGACACAAAAATTGGAAACGATTGATTGTGTTGACATTTATACGTGTGAGTTGACATGTTAGTGGCTACACGGGCTCCGCCTACGTCCCCGTTGTATTATGTATGTATTATAGTATTCTATGGTGAATCCTAATCAAAAGTTTTACCTAGAGACAAAAACTCTAAGCCAAAATACATATTTTGTCTTAGAGTATATAATTTACAATTGCGATTATTATTGTATACTTGTTTTCGTGTAATAAGTTTTATATGCCAATGATGTGAGAATGGCTATTGGCTATATAATTGAGAGATAGAACACCAAGCTTACTCCTTTCTAAAAGCCCGGTAACGCACCTGCGATTCCCCTGGTGTTACAGGTGTTCATGGGCAGCGGTAGTCACTTAACATTAGGTGAATCTTATGCTCGTTTGCCCCTCGTTAGTTGCTTCTTTATAGGAAAGCCTATAAAAGTTCAAGTTAAAAGTTAAAGTACAGCCTATATACGTCCCACAGCTGTGCAGAGGCTGCGCCGCGCTGCCCCAATGCGTGTGTACATGTCTTAGATATATTTTTTTTACTATTCCTCAGACATGCGCGTACCTTACGATGTTTTCCTTCACAGCCGAGCATGTGGTAAATCAGCACTTAAAATTACAATTAACAATTTCATTAGTGCAGGCGGGTATTGAACCCGGGTTACTCGTGATCTGTGATATTTGCAGCGTTAAACATCTGAGCTATCACGGCTCTATCACGATCAAGTTACGGCAAGATGAAGTAATTTTGAGCAAATAAAAGGACTTAATATGACTCATTTCTGGACGCGGACGTCTCCGCTTCAACACGTGTTTGTACACTTCGAATGTCCTAGAAAATATTTTATTATTTTTTCGGATGTTTTTCTTCGGCATCGAACACTTGGTACTTGATACTGTAATTGAAATTGGTATTAATTTTATTGATTCCGAGGGAACTGAATTCTGTTTGCTAGCGTACTATGAAATTTAGGCTGAGTGCTTATCCCTTCAGCTATCACAGCTGTCTACATACATAATACATATTTAAAAATCGTAATAAAAAACGTAACGAGGATATCCGCGGAAGAACAAGTGTTACTGACATAGGGCAGCGGATCAGTAAGCTGAAAAGGCAATAGGCCGGTCATATAAAAGCCGGCCGAAAAAAAAACTTTTTATACGTGGTAGAGCCACGCTGCAGCTTTATTGTGGGTGCAGCACGAATGAGTCGGCTCGACCGGGGAAGGACTATGCTCTTACAGAATACCAGCGTAAAATAGCTGCTTAATACTGCTGTGTTTCGTATGGTGAGTGTAGAAATCCGGAGACTGTTTTTACTGGAAACGAGGCAATCCATCTTAGTCACCAGGGGTAACAACGCACCTGCGTTTGGGACACAGTATCCACTTATCATTAGGTGGACTGTGTGCTCGTTTTTCACTATGATTCTATAAAACAAATCACGTTGGGCAACTCCTTACATTTCTAGTAATGAATGTCACCTGATGAGACACTTAGATAGCCTATGAATCTAAGGGGTACGCCTATTAATTGTGATATACTGTAGTGACAGTGGTAAATTTTATTACTAATCATTAAAAATAATAATCACGGTGGTGCCAAATGGACTGCTATGCAGAACTGGAGTTCTAGTTGGAGATTAGTAGTGCGTAGGTGTTCAACGTAATTTAGTTTGCGTCGTCGATAACAGATGGCGTTCTGCGGTGTTTGTCTCGCGATGTGGTTTGACCAACACGGTTTGCTTGGGTTGGTTGCGTGACCCAAAGGGTTATTTCATAGTGTGTGGAAAGAAAATACACTATATAGATTATACTGTGGTCAGTGTGGTCTCATTTCAGCAACCACAACTTCACCACCACCACCACACCACCATCTAGGATCTATCCATCCACCAGGGTAAATCCCAGGGGACTATGAGACATCAAGCCCAAACAGTAGGTTTGGATTTGGTTAAGGCTGTAAATTCGAAAGTGATCGTCGTCGCTGAATGATTTAGAGGATTGATTATTTTGTCACCCAAAGGAACTAACTAACTTGCTTGATATCGAATCAAAAATAAGGTAAAACATAGCTACTTTAGGCTGCTCGTTTTAAAAAGTGTAAACCAAAAAAAAAGAAGTCCAGATGTTCGATGAGAAATGAAGGTGTCTTTGGGCTACAATATTTTACACCATCAGGTGGACTGTGTGCTCGTTTGTCACTCTTCCTTATATGTAAAAAACCTTCTTTAGAGTTGGTTCAATCTTCGATGGTTTTCAGAAGAGAGTGAATTTCATTGTTTTACTGTCGTATAATCTGCGTATAGCTCCCATAAGCGCATTCACACTCATGAATAATGAAAAATTACGAATATTTCCCAACAAGTATAGCTATCTTTAGCCTGGCAGCAATTTGGTGGACTGGTACATCGTTTGTCTACAAAAATGTAATGTTATAAAATATTGCGTTTACGATCACACGGCGAAATATATCACAGATAATAAAAAAACAGAAATTATGAGCGTTCCTGAAGTGAAACAATGAATTAACAATTACTAATATTTCGAGCATTTCTTGGAAAATTATCTTTATAATAAAAAACATAATTTTACGGGCTTCATTGTGTGTGGCTGCATTTACGCTGAACATGGAACATCGAAAGCAATTTCGGATTCTGCGAAAGCGAATAAATACGATTTGAGAAACACGACCATCGCCAGGTATTTTCTGTGTCCGCCCATAAATATGTCCGCGGTTAACGCCTGTTCGCTTAATATTTGAATATGTCGTTAGTGATTTTACGACTCCAGAACTTTGCAATGGATATTTAACTTTAAAGCTACGTACACTAAGTTCTTAACTGAAGTGAAAACTTATAACCTTGCAGTTCATAATGAGTCTACATGTCTGTCTGTTCATTGTGCTTAAAATTAGGACATAATCGTTATCATCATCTTAATGTATGCTGGCGGTATGGGAATCCATCATCCTATTTCGGCTCGTGATTCGCTAGGGGCTACTCTTTTTCTGTATTCTGAGGGACTACTGTGGTATTCTTGTATTCCACAGTATAAGAAATAACCCTAGGAACTTTTACTACTATCCATCCATTACAGACTTTAAAAGTGTGTTGCTGAACATAAAGTAAAAAGTAAAATAAAGTTACAGCCTATATACGTCTCACTGCAGGGCACAGGCCTCCCCTCATTTCTGAGAGTTTTTGCTGAACATAGGTCTCACCCAAATATTGTCTCATGCCTTTTCCAATAGATGCCAGACTTGGCAGTTCGGTTGGCAGTTTTTATCTGAAAGATGCTCCTCCTCTGTCGCCTTTTGCTACACTCACAGGACGATATGGGGTAGCGAACATATCCTTACATCGCTTCACGCTTTAGAAAAAAATTGTATTAGAATTATGAATATAACCTAGTAAAACCCACTTATAAGTTGTATTTATCGATGTTTCATAATACCTTTATACAGGAAAGAACCAATCTGGAAACCCAACGGGATTTTACAACAGATGGTAACCATCAGATGTAAAATTGAGAGCAGCGTAAAGCCCAAATGTGTAAAATATCTAGTACTGCGTACTTTTTTTAATAGAACAGTTATGTAAGTTACGAGGAAGAGCCACGCTGCAGGTATATTATGGTGGATGGTTGAAGTACAAATGGGTTGGCCCGACCGGAGTAGGACCACACTCTCACAGAATACCAGCGTGAAATAGCACCTGCTGCTGTGTACCGTATGGTGATTGAAGAGAACCGGAGATAATTTTTACATGAAGCGAGGTATTCCATCTCAGTCTTTTGTGGTGACAACGCATTTGCATTTTAATTCTTAATTGAGGATAAACGTAGATGTCTACGGGCCACAGCATCCACTTACCCATGTACCTGTGCTACTAGTGGACTATGTGCTCCTTTCTCACCCTCGTTCTATATAAAAAAGAAAAAACTTAATATTATCTTCATTATTTTGTAGATGTGTTTGTTACTGAAGTCCTAAACAGCTGGATAGGTTGATAGAAATTTTGTGTGTGTTTGAGTGATTTAAATTCACAAATGGACTCTTATCTGGCGCTGTTGTCTAGATCTACAAATCACCCGTGCGAAGCCGGGCGAAATGCTAGTACTTTATACAAAATTCGACGTCATAAAACTTGCTTACTCCGTCATTAAAATCAAGGTAAAAGGGAAAGGGCAGAGGCGCCACATGCAGTACACGCGACTGCAAAAAAGAATAAAAAATATCAGACGGCATGTGAGAGATGGATAAAAACACAAGGTGAATGCACGCGGCGCTGCGGGGCGCGGCTACTCGTCGATTGATATGTCTTGTTACGAGAATGATATTTAGGAGGTGACGTCATCCAATTGTATTTACATAACAAGGTAATATTGATGACTCCGCGGCACAGTGGCTCCAGAAAAGATCTAATAGGATCGGTCAAACAGAATACAACCGGCTTTGGTCAAGTGGACCGAATCCAATTGTGTTCGATAAAAACGGTACAATGTTTTGCCTTCAGATCGGAAGCAGGTTTAAAGTATCAAAAACTTGGTCTATTACGACCTATTTAAAAAAAATTTACTGTGGATATAAATTAAAGAACATTATAGTTTATCTTCTTAGATTATTGATAGGTCTTCGCGCGCTCAGACCGCGAAGATCTACCAATAATCTAATTTAATCTTAATACTTGTAGTGGCGGTGTAAGAATATCCACTACCCCATATCATCCCGTGGGTGTCGTAAGAGGCGATAGAAAGAAATTGAAACAGGGCAGCAGCATCTTCCTGATAACAACTCAACTATAATAAAAAAACAGCGGCTGACAACCCGCTCGCCAAGTGGGTCAACCATGGCAAAACCCCCCCTGAGTCAATATATGGAGGCCTGTGTTCAGCAGTGGACTTTTATAGGCTGTGATGAGGATGATGATGATGATGATTGCTTATCTTGTGGGAATCGTTTGCCGGGTGAAACGTCCGCTATTGCGCTAAGTTTTTTTTAACTATAATAAGAGATCCCCCGTGTAGGGGCGTCGTAAGTATGTCCACTACCCCATATGACCCCGTGGTTTTACGCTTACCAAGCGTTGCAACTATAGCAACTATCTCCCTATGTGGTAATCTATGGCGGAAGCTTTTGTTCAGCAGTGGACTTTAATAAGTTGTGACAGTAATATAAAAGATTAATGAAACGATATTAACTAAATGTTAAACGTGAAAACGAACACAACCACGTTTTCTACACATTCGTACTACAACAGTGCCTACCATAGATACCATAGATTAGAATTATAAGAAAAATATATTGAAAATGGGCCAAATTAGGAGAACCCTTAACCGACGAGCATGTATGTGTGGATATATGGATGTGGAGGAGGCGAGAGAGGTGTGTCAGGATCGTGCCAAATGGAAGTTTGTAGTCTCTGCCTACCGCTCTGGGTGACAGACGTGAGTGTTTATGTATATGCATTTATGTATAAGAAAAATAACACAGTAGAAAGTAAGTGGCCAGTAATATTAAAATATAGATTGTAGAGTATGTATCTCAAAAGAACTCCCTCGGAAAATACACTATATAAAACTATATATAACATGTAACAAACACTCTGTGGTTCCCGTTAAGTCTGTTATCGGATTCAGTATTCAAACTTATAGAAATAACTTTAAGTCAGAAAACTCAACCATAAAAGATTTAAATTAAATTTACATAAATTTTTATCCGCAAATTGTATGTGGTTTTATTATCTCTGCATTGGTAAGAGTATAGACAAAGACCTCCCTTTACAGATGTACGTACAAGTTAGAGGTAATAAAACTTCTGGACTTCTTTCTTGAAAAAAAAATTAAAAATGTCTTCTTTAAAATATAGTTTAGTAATAATTTAAACGAGAAACACACGTAAGGAATAACACATACGTAAATAGAATCAGCGCCGTGGGGGACACATGGAAACGGTCATGCCCTCACACTTGCTATATCCAAAGTCCTTAATTCAAGGGCGATAAGACTTAAATTGTTTATACACAAATATAACATTAAGTGACATCTTTCTCAGTGTCATATTGAGGTGGTTTTGTTTTGAGAGTGTAATGGAACGATACCGTGGAGTGACAGACGTGTGAACGGAACGGTGGCCCTTTCACAGGGCCAGTGTGAAAGGACCTTTTAATTCGATGATTAAAGATACAGAGGGAGTTATACAAAAATAGAACAAGAAATAATTCCAGCTTTAGTGTGAAGGAAATGTTTAAGCGTGATATCTTTTTTTAAATGATAGGTACGAGGCAATCACTGTAGGAGCCGTTTACACCACGTGTTGATTGTAATTATTGTTTTCACTAAATACTGAAAAACTACATACTACTACTAGTATTTATGAAGATGTTAACGACTATTTAAAAAAAACTCATAATAGCCTTTGTTATAGTAATCTTAAGATACATTAAAGTCAAATACGGAGAGTTTCTAATGAGTTACTTGCCTCTGTATTTGTTCATACATTTTAGTACTACAATCCATCTTCGGTGACTTACAAATAAGCTAGAAATGCAAATCGATTTTATTCTATACGAATTATAATATTATAAATAAGCCAAAAATATATCTTACTAATCTTTGTTTCATGAATATTTGTGTTATATTAAACGCAAATAAGAGACAAAATTTCTAGGATAATATCATTTTACCAGAAAGTTTATAACACGTTAAGCTTGGTGTACACTCAAATAAAATCAAAACCAACCAATAAAACTTTACAACTTCACATAGTCGCAGACAATTTCATTAGAAGTATTCCCTAAAATTTCGAATGGAATGACCACTTTAAAAACTCCTTATTCGCAGCGATGTTGTTTTAAAAATGTCTCAATCTGACATGAAAATCCGTGCGGAGCCCTCGACGTATGCAAATTTTATTTTAAAAAAATGCAAGTGGCCAGCCACATGTCGCCACGGGCAGCCATTGCGTAGCGACCGCTCCTTTTTTTATTACTTTTATTGGCTTGTCCACATTCTCCCACCTTCCTCCTTGTGCGGCTATTTATTTCGTTTGATTAGATACCCGGATGATTTATTTGATTATAGATAATTATTTTTGTGTATTTTAAAGAATTTATTAGGAATGTCATAAGGATTACTCCTAATACGTTCTCGGGGGATTAGAAAAACCATTAAAGGCAGGCCTCTTCTTCGCAGTAGTAGACTATTTCCATAAAAAAAGAAAAGTAGAAAACAGTAGTAGAATGATCCAAAATCCGTCTTCCCGTTTGTCCAGTGTGTGTCATAAGCACATAATAAGAGACGATTAAGGTTTCTATTCCACATATTTTTTTAAAGTTTTATTGATAACGAACCAAATTTTTGGTTTATAATTTTTTACTATATCACCTTGGATTTCATGAAAGAAAAACCCGATAAGATTTATTTTTCTCGATAGAAAAAAAAACAAAGTTGGTTCTAATTGGTTACATTTCTCCATGACACCACAATATTTTTACGAATATAACTTCATCGAATTATTTTTAAGGAATAGTAAGAAAGCACGTGGTCAGTATAGCTATCTCATAATTTGCGTATTATGGAGTCATCGCATCACTTTCATTTTACCGGGCACAACGGGTGAGATGGCTAATTGGAATTTGAAAAAAAGTAAATCATGAGACTTATGTTGAAGTTTAATAATTTTATGTAATATTCTAAGAGTTTAATGTCTAAAGTTTAATTAAAAGTTGATTTTTGTTAATTAATCCTTGTTGTTTAAATTTTACTGGCTTCTTAAAAAACTATGGCCAACTCCCGGACAAAAACACAAAGTCGCGTGTACTATAACTAATATATTAATAAAAAATAGCAAATAAGATTTGGCAATAATTAGGAACACTTCGAAAATCAACTTAGAAAAAATTAACTACATTACGCCATACTAAAATCGACTAAAATATTTACTACAATATCAACTGTTAAAATGGCGTCGATAAAGCAGCGTCCTTTTGACTCTTTATTATTTGATTGACTGATGAAGAGCTATCGTATCATACAGCCTTCTATGCAAATAAATCTGTCGTTTTTGAGTTATAAGAAAGTTACCATATTAACCGGGTGACCATATTACACTCACGTACTATACGTTTTGTATAGTATGTATAAATAAGTTAGATTTTCTCTCGCGGCTCTACCCATAGCTCTCACCACACTACCAAAGAAAATTTAGCTGGCAGAGAATGTCTTTTCGGCATTAAGTTTACCTTTATACCATTTTTTTGTTTTTAGTGTGTTTGGAATTTTTTCTATATATCCAGGTATCTATAGACAGAAACTTCATTATTATATTATTGTTGTTGTTGTACTTTTTTATTAGGTACATCAAAAGCTCCAAATAAATATACAAATGAAATGTATAATATTGCTCGGATATTTTTTGTCGCATTCATGTCACGGCGCCTCCGAATAAATATGAATATTTGGTACGTATGCTGGATACCCGTTGGGTAATTTTTACGAGTGGACATCGGATCCCACGTGACGTCTTTATTAAAAGACCAAGGTGCCCACCGTGAGCTCAAGATGTCGTAAAAGGACACCCGCTGTACGAAATGAACGCCTCTGTGCAGCCGCGCGTGATACAGTCTGCTGCCGTCTGTAGATTTTAAGAGTTAATCTTGAAATTATAATCTTAATTAATTTTAGGTTCAAACAACTGTGGTTAGATAGAACATACTATAGCAAGAATTTGTATTTGTGTTTTTATTTATAGTACAGATGACAAATGAGCACACAGTCCACCCAAAAAGTGTATGCTGTATGTAGCTCATAGACATCTATATCTATCCTCGATTATTATTATTATTTATATTATTATTATTTATACGTGGTAGAGCCATGCTGCAATTATATTAGTAGTATAGTTGTAGCACGAATGGGTCGGCTCGACCGGGGAAGGACCACGCTCTCACAGAATACCAGCGTGAAATAGTAGCTTAATGCTGCTGTATTTTGTATGGTGAGTGTAGAGAACCGGAGACCCTTTTTACTGGAAATGAGGCATTCCATCTCAGTCCTCACGGGTGACAACGCATCTGCATTTTGATTTGTAATGGAAGATAGATGTAGATGTCTATGGGCCGCAGCAATCACTTACCATCAGGTGGACTGTGTGCTCGTTTGTCACCCTATCCTATAAAAAAAAATGAAATATGCAGATGCGTTGTCACCCTTGAGGATTAAGATGGAATGCCTCGTTTCCAATTCCAGAAATAAAAGGGCCTCCGGTTCACTACACTCACCATGCAAAACAATTTAGCATTGAGCTGCTGTTTTACGCTGCTATTTTAAGAACGTGGTCCTACCCCGTTGGAGCCGACCCATTTGCGCTACAACAATAATATAGCTGCAATGTCGTTCCACCATGTATAAAATGTTCTCTATTCGTACTAAATGGTTTCTTTTCTTAGGAACCGTTCTCTATCTGAATCGAATCGTGCCCTCTGGATACGTACCACCCTCTTTCTGTCACCAAGCATTGTATTGCGGTCTGCAGGACTTACAGAGCCAGTCTAGCCTTTTAAAATTAAATTGAAGAACTGTTAACAAATTCTCAAAAAATGATCTCGAAAACTGAACTAGTTTTTTTATACCTCCATCACTACGTGATTTGAAGTTGAGATCCTTGCTACTGTCATAGTTTGATAAAATATGTTAACTCGTTTTTTTAAAGTGAAGCATCTCGGGAGCGGGTTGGGGGCTGGTATAATAAATACGAGCGGGGCCGCGCGGTGTGCCGAAACATATAAAATATATAAAGTTTGACCGCTTGCGGACGCTCACTGTACCACCTACTTACAATTTATGGGTTCACATGTCACTGCTTTTACATAAAGATTTTAAAATATTTTTTGTACCTATTCTAAGCCAGCTCTTGACTACCCTCTGAATCGTGGTAGCTCAGATGTAAATTTCACAGGACGCGAGCAAACCGGGTTCCATCCGCGCTCTCACCAATAAAATTGTTAATTGCAACTTTAAGTGCTGATTTAACACTTGATCAGCGGTGAAGGAAACATCGTCAGGAAACCTGCATGTTAGAGAAATATAAAAAAATTCGAAGACATGTGAAGTTGGCCAACACGCATTGGGGCAACCGGGCGGATACTTCCTTGCCCTAAAACCCTCTCAGAATTGAGGGTAGGCCTGTGCCCAGCAGTGGGGCGTATATTGGCTGTAACTTTTAAAATTTCTAACCTAATCTTTCTATTTAAGTTAGTAATTCCTGTTCATACTCTCCGAAATACATCCTGTAGAAAACCTAAAGGTTCGCTTTGCGCTTTGCTTATGACAGGTGAGATTGGTTTTGACCAGATTGGGGTCAACAATAAACCTCTTAGCGCTAATTTCTATGTTTATTTTATATTTAAAACTGAACTGATACACGAGCTTACAGTCCACTTGATGGTAAGTGGCTGCTGCAGCTCACGGACACCTACAACTATCTTCAAACGAAGGGCTAAGATGCAAAGCCTTAAAATATGTATACTCTTATACCCTTCCGAACGGAATACCCGAATGCAAGTACTACGTAAGTATTCATTCGATCATATGAATAATGGTTATTTCATTACATATTTTCATTAATTATTAAAATAATTTAAAATTAAACATTTTGTACAACGGACTTCAATATTAATTATTAAGCATAACTCAAAAACTGTTGGTCAGACCTTGATCAAATTTACGTGGTTATTCATTCATTGCCCCTGCGTAAAATATGCACAGAGACCGCCTCATGGGAAGGGGGGGGGACATTTGCTGATTTGTTATATTGGCGCGCTTGGCAAGCAGTTCGGCAACAGCTGTTTTTCTTTTGTTGAGTTGTCACCAGAAATATACTTCTGCCCATCATTTCAGTTGTATAACGGGAAGATACTTCCTTGTTCTAAAACCCTCTCAGGAGTTTTGTTTGTTTTTAGTCCTTTTGTCACTTCTATGACATTTTATTCGGTGGTAGTTTGTTGATTATTTAAGACTGATATGTGTAATAAAGTTAAAGGTAAATAACAGACTTTATACGCCCAACTGCAGCTTCTCATTGATTGAACTGTTTTGAACCAGAAAAGAGTTTGCCTTACTGTTCCAATGTATGTCTCCTATTAAATTTTTCTCTATCGCTTTTTACGACTTCCACGGGATATCATGAGGTCATGGAATCTCTTGCGCATTCACCGCTGAAGTTTATTACATTTAATTATTGAAATTTTATTTTGACTTATTTATCACCCTGAAATCTATAAAATCAACGGAATTGCTTATTTAATGTTTAACAACATGTAAGCCAACCGCGCTCGTAGCAATATTGTATCAAGTAGAAGAGTCCACGTACAGACGTGTTTGTATGAAAAATATTCCAATATCCACCGCTCCCCCACCCCGCACCCCAATCGCCGCGGGAGGGGCGGGCTGATGGAGCGTCACGAGAAAATATAAGGTGATCGTAATAAGATGGCTCTCAGGGTATGAGGTCCGCCACTTCTCAGATTATATGTTTATCTTATTTGACGTATCGTTTCGAGTTAGCTGTCTGGAAACGATTTAAAAATATTTGCTCATGGATGCTTTTCTTGAGTAGTTTAATATTGTTAGTATATTTCGTAGCTTACGAGCAAGTCGCTCGCCTGGTATTTCATTTTTTATAGAAGTAAGGGTGACCCGGAAAGATCCACAATACCAGTGTAAAATAATGCATAATGCTGCTGTGTTTTCAGCTGACTTTTGGATTAAAAAGATATTATATATTTAACAAATAGGAACTTTTCAATTCGACTGTATCATTTTTGTATGTTACGGCACTTTGTTAATTGTAAACCAACTTTAATGATACTTTTTTCTAATAGGTACGTACTTCAGCCCGGCGCTTTTATCACAGCCGCCCAGACATTGCTATTTAGCCACAGAAATAGAAAGATGGTGATACCTACTCACTTAGGCAGAAAAGAAGTCCACCAATCAGGGTGTGTTCATTTATACTTGTAAAAAATATCTAAGAAGGTCTTATACGAGGTTTCTGAATGATTATGAGATAACCACGTGAATAATATCATATATGTAATTTATTGACCGGTGGTATCTTGCAACTACTGTAGTAAAAAGTGTCTAGGTCTAGGTAGGTCTAGGTAGGTCTAGGTAGGGATCTCTTTTCATTTCTACCTGAAGGCGTGGTCGGACGTGGTAAAAATATTAGAACCTATCCATTCATCCATTCATTATAGCCCATAAAAGTCTACTGCCGAACATAGGTCTTTCCCATTGATTGGGAAGATTTGACCATAGTTTCCATGCTTGGCAGGCGGACTGTGAGAGCGTGGTCCCCCCACCCCCGGTCAAGCCAACCCATGCGTACTACAACTATAATATAGTTCCAGCGTGGCTCTACCACGTTTAAGCCCTCTATTGCCTCTTACAACACCCACGGGACCATATTAAGGGGTAGTGGATAATCTTACGCCGCTACTACACGGTTTAGAACCTATAAATTGCCCAAATCTAGTATTAGGGCTATCCCCTCATTTCTAAGAGTCTTTTAGGGTAAGGAAGTGTCCGTCGCTCCGCTACAATGCGAGTTGGCAAACTTCACAATTCGAATTTTTTTCAATTCCTCAGAAATGCAGGTTTTCTCAAGTCGTATTCCATCAACGCGCAGCAAATAAATTAATAAATTAGTAAATGAAAAAGTAAATTAGCATTTAAAATTGCAATTAACAGTTTTATTAGTGCCAACGAGGACCGAACCTGGATTGTTGATATTTATGGCGAGTGCTAAGCACTGAAATACCACGGGTTATTTTATAGTCGTATTTAAGTTATTTCTTCCTTTTTTATACATTATCTGTCTTGTGTAGAACTTGCCTCTGAGAAGAAGAATTTATGATTGCTTGGTACATATCCGTGCACCAAGTAAGTTAATGTAATCTACGAACGAATTCTAACACGAGATATCAAATTCGCTAGATTAAACATAATCCCTGGCAAAAATGGGCATATCGCGAGATCTGCGATGTGACCGGAAATTAAGACAGAGGGCGCCTCACCCCAGCCTCCCCACTTCCGAACGGACGTTACCTTGCGCCGTGGGCGAAAGTTGCTATATATAGGGTCAAAAATCGTTGTTATTTTTAATAAAAATAATTGTTTTTATTTTCAAAGACATATTTCAGACACAATTAGATTTTTTAAAGAAATAAGGGTTACAAACGGACACAGTCTACCTAATGGTGAGTGGATGCCACCTTAGACCACTCTTTATGGCTCATATAGAATCGTGGCCATACGAAACGTAGCAGAAACAAGCTACTAATTTACCTTGGTATTCTTGTGTGAACGTTGTCGAGGAGATTTAATCGTGATACTCGTCCAGCTATAATTCAATACATCGTCGATCTAGCCTATATAATTTTATCGTCACCGGAAAAAATCTAGACTAGATAATATGATATATGTAATCTGGGCAACAAAAAAATTGATTTCATGGAAAGTTTTTTTGAACAGTTATTGTGAAAAAACACTTTTTCGAGATTTCTTTCGTCAACGATATCTCTCGAATGAATCAAACCATTTTGATGCGGTTCACGGCAACCGACGTCGTTTTTTGAATAGAAGAGTTGATTACATCATAGAATCGATCAAAAGTATCGAAGTAATTCCAAGAAAATTACTTTATGATAATTAAAAATACTCGAATTATTGAGGTTTACTCACATGCATACACACGCACATGCACACACACGCACACGCACGCACACGCACGCACACGCACGCACACGCACGCACACGCACACATACACGCACACACACACGCACGCACGCACGCACGCACGCACGCACGCACGCACGCAAGCACGCAAGCACGTACGCACGCACGCACGCACGCACGCACTCACGCACGCACGCACGCACGCACGCACGCACGCACGCACGCACGCACTCACACACTCACGCACGCACGCACGCACGCACGCACGCACGCACGCACGCACACACACGCACGCACCGCACTCACGCACCCACGCACGCACGCACGCACGCACGCACGCAAGCACGCACCCACGCACGCACGCACGCACGCTCGCACGCACGCACGCACGCACGCACGCACGCACGAACGCACGCACGCACGTACGCACGCACGCTCGCACGCACGCACGCACGCAGGCACGTACGCACGCACGCAGGCACGCACGCACGCACGCACGAAATCGAAGTAATTCCAAGAAAATTAATGATAATTAAAAATACTCGAATTATTGAGGTTTACTCACATGCATACACACGCACGCACACGCACGCACACGCACGCAAGCACGCACGCACGCACGCACGCACGCACGCACGCACGCACGCACCAACTACACATCATACCAATTTATACATCTATACATACAAATACATAAAGTGAAATCTGTTTGTAATTTCAAAATACCAGCTTTTTTCTAAATTCATATGTAATTATATACCAGAAATTATAACAAAGACACATTTTATATAGACCCACTTTATAAACATTTTATCTTTCTTTCTGTTTGTTTGTTCCGGCTAATCTCTGAAATGGCTGGACCGATTTTGACATGACTTTCACTGGCAGATAGCTGATATTATAAAGAGTAACATAGGCTACTTTTATTTTAGAAACCGAATTGAGGATCGGAAAAAAATTAAAACTATAAATCGCACGCGGGCGAAGTCGTGGGGAAAAATTAGTAAACTTTAAACGTAAAATTTCTATGGGTCACAGAATCCACTTACCATCAGGTGGGCTATGTCCTCATTTGTAACTTTCACATCTGTAAAAAATATGTTTGTAACACAAGGAATTATTTGGCCGAGTGGATGAATAATGTAACAAACAAGAAATATGCCCGCAATTTACATAACAGAAGTAGTGGCACTGGCCATTATATTGCAAACAAAATATAGAATAAATCTCCAGTTAATATTGTGGCAACATTGGTCGTACATCAAACGAGAGGCTATTATGGGGCAAATGTAAAAATAACTTTTCCTATTAGCGACCTACTTGCAATTTTTTCCCGATTCCCTCATCACCGACGGATATAGTGTATTGTTTGTTGTTGTTGTTGACTTGTCATTTGTTTTAATCTGTATGTTGTTTTGGTTTTGCGCGATTGTAAAGAAAATAAAATGTTTTAAAATCGAACGGAGATATCTTTCTATTTGTGTTTTGTTTATAGAATTAGGGTGCTAAACGAGCACACAGTCGACCTGATGGTAAGTGGATGCTGTGGCCTACGAGGGCGGCACTGAAAATTTCGGGAATCAAGGAAGTGACACAACATTACTAATTAAAAATGTATTTATTGCTTTTCGAAGTATTGTCCGCGAAATTCGACATATTTTCCATACGATGAAACCAACCATTGAAGCAACCATTCCATTCTGAAGTTGGGGTCTCCAAATTGGCCGTTTTGTAGGCGGCCACAGCTTCTTCAGGTGATGAAAATCTCTGTCCACGCAATTTATTCTTTATTTTAGGGAAAGTATAGAAATTATTAGGGCTTATGTCGGGGCTGTACGGCGGATGGTCTAATAATTCTATGTTTTCTTGCTCTAAAAACTCTTTTGTTCTGTGTGCGGTGTGAGAACTCGCATTGTCGTGATGGAGGATAATGCGGCGGTTACAGTTCTCTTTACGGAGTTCAGAAACGACCTGTGGCAAACAAATGCTAGCATACGATTCTGCATTAACCGTTCTTTGTCCTTCAAGAGGAATAGTAGTAACATACCCGGTTTTGGAGACAAACGTGGCCACCATTTTTTTGCAACACTCCGTGAACGAACAATTTTTGTTGGCTTGAACTCATTTTCGAACATCCAAACTCGTGACTGGTTTTTTGTTTCGGGTTCGTACGCATATATCCAGGATTTGTCACCTGATACAATGTTGTATACTCCATTTGAGGATTCTGCGTGGAATCTTTCGAGAGTTCTGACTCACCAAGTAACGCGAGCCGCTTTTTGCTCTTCACAGAGAGAATGCGGTATCCATCGGGAAAACAACTTTTTTACACCTCATTGTTCATGCAAGATTATTTTTATTTAACTCATGACAATGTCTAAAGTTGCCTGAATTTCGCGGTATGTCACATGCCGATCTTCCTCGATCAGCTTACGCACAGCATCAACGTTTTATTGGGTGACTGCAGTTTTTGGACGACCTTGACGGGAATCATCACTGAGCTTGACACGTCCACGTTGAAATTCAACAAACCAGGGATAAATTGTGGTTTTAGATGGGGCTTCATCACCAAATGCAGAAATCATCCGGTCAACACACTGTTTTTGTGTTAAACCACTTCGAAAGTCATAATAAATCATCGCTCTTGAATTTTCTCGAGTCAATTCCATTTTCTCAACGACTAAACAAGTTTGACAAAACCTTGTGACAAGACCGAGAATCTTTTTTTTAAATAAATAAATGGTATTCGATTTTTAAAACCAAGGTATTTTCAATTAAAAAGATTTTAATATGACAGGAACAGTGGAAATATTCCATTCCCGACACTTTTAGTGCAGCCTCTGTATAGACATCTACATCTATCCTCGTTTAAGAATCAAAATGCAGATGCGTTGTCACACCTAAGGCCTAAGCTGAAACATTTTCAGTGAATGGAGTCTCCGGTTCTCTACACTCACCAAACAAAAGACAGCAGCATTAAGCTGCTATTTTGCGCTGATATTCTGCGAGAGCGTGTTCCTCCCCGCGTGACTCATTCGTGTTACAACTATAATATAGCTGTGGTATGGCTCTACCACTTTAACTGATCATTAAAGTCCAAAATTATACTGCCGTGTAATTAGCAACGTGAAATTATCTTTCACCTTATTTCTTACTGTAAGTGTCGTAAGGAGTGACTGCGAGACATTTTGCTTTCGTTAAAATTTAAAAATAGGATAAGCTCGAACAAACAGACAGACAGACAAAAACTTTAAAAATTGGTTTTCCTACGTGTTAGAGCCATACTGGTATAGTTGTAGCACGAATGGGTCGGCTCGACCGGGGAAGGATCACGCTCTCACATAATACCAGCGTCAAATGGCAGCTCAACTCTGCTATGTTTCGTTTGGTGAGTGTAGAGAACCAGATACCCTTTTTACTGGAAACGAGGCATTCCATCTTAGTCTTCACTGGTGACAACGCATCTACATTTTGATTCGTTAGCGAGGATAGATGTAGATGTCTGTGGGCTAGAGCAACCGCTTACCATCCAGGTATACTACCACTTATATATGTGGCGGCGCTGTCGTCACGCCACAAGCGAAATACACCGAAGCCTAAATCACGCTATCAACATTCCGAATCATAAACACCATATATAGAACATCTCCAAACTATTACATGGAGTGTTGGCCGCTCCCCGGGCAGAACACCTTGCCCGGTGGGAGATCTCCCCTTTTCCTTCATCGGCCACAGTGGTGACCCCGACGTGATCTGAACACGCAACCAAACAACCTTCGGAAACTTCAAGCTTCGTCATCGTCATAGAATATCCCACCCATTCGCTCCCGAGCAGATATCGTCTGCAGTCTTCATATCCTGCAAGCCATCTAGCTTCACAAGGTTCATCGCAGCACTGGAATAATAATGCTTCCTGTTCCTTCAAGCTACTCTCTGCGCTATACAGTGTTCGGCACGGCTCTGAGCCTTACTGCTCGCCTCTGCTTCACGGCACTCTCGCAGATTACTTGCCTTCTTCTCGACTCACCGCAGACTACAAGGCAATCTCCTGGCACTTGCACATTCGTCGACAACTCGACTGCACTATCGACCTCCGGTCTGAGCAGGGGGGTGATGTGGCGGCGCTGTCGTCACGCCACAAGCGAAATACACCGAAGCCTAAATCACGCTATCAACATTCCGAATCATAAACACCATATATAGAACATCTCCAAACTATTACATGGAGTGTTGGCCGCTCCCCCGGGCAGAACACCTTGCCCGGTGGGAGATCTCCCCTTTTCCTTCATCGGCCACATATATTATATATATACCAGGTGTGAACTGTGTGCTCGTTTGCCACCCTTATATTGTAAAAAAAATTATCGTATATACTTTCATATACATTTAATAAAGAGCTGTTATTTTGATATCACAAACAGACCCTTAAATTTTATGTTTTTGTTTTATTTGTATAGATTAGGGGTAGTAGAAAACGGTAGTCGAATGTCGGATTCGAGCCGGCGACTTTTAATTTTGAAGATAGATTTTTTCCGTAAATATTAGGCTATTGTCGCTTGGAATAAAGGTGAGTTGTCAACCCTGAGAAATTAGATGCCTCGTTACCAGTAATTGATTTTAATTCAATTTCTGTATCTTTAATGCACACGTTATTTTAAGTACAGACATAAAATAATACCTCAGTTGTCTAAATTGATGGAAGCACACAGTAATTACAGCGTATTGCTGACGAATTTTGTAAGGTATTCTAAAAATACTTCTTATTTATACTTTATTAAAGTTCAGATTGTTGAACAGATAGTTTGTGTCTTAAGACCAATTGTGATCAAGAGCCAATTGTGCTACGGATGGCAACCGGACACCGGGCGATATGAAAGCGACAATAAAAGGTGGTAGACCTGTCTCGTTGATTGGTACAGTGGTGCAATGAAGTGGTGTTTATTCTGCCGTAAAATTTTATAACTGTTTAAATAAGAATACTAGACAGTCTTTTTAGAGGGTAGAGAAAAATACGTATAATTTAAACACGTACGTACTTACACAGCATTATAAAATGGTTTATAGATGTGACATAGATGGTACGACTTGTATTCTGCCTAGACTTTCTTATGGGTAGGACCTGATATTTATTTCTGCCGTAAAGATAGCAGTGCGTGAGTATTTACAGGCTGTAAGGCATTCCAGTACATATTAGATATAAAGATGCGTCGTCACGACTAGGGGTTAGTCTCCTTTGTTTAAAGTTTGTTGCAGGTGTCCATAGCATGGCTTCAGTAGTCCATCAAGACACTCACATTTTTATTAAAAAAAAAAAACTAGATTGTGCCACTTTTTCGCCACCAGAATTGAGTTCTTCTGAGAAGCTCTTACCTTCTTTTACGTTAGCTGCTTAGCTCTTATGTTACGTAATCCACTGAGGATTTAGGGTTTGCACCCTTAGGTTACCTTAAGTCTGTTATTTTTTTAAATTCCTTGCAGGATTTCATAGGCTGAAGTAACAACACAAAGATTCTCAAAAAATCTACGGTAGTACATAACTCATTTTTTTATATTGGATCAGGGTGGCAAACGAGCACAGTCCACCTGATGGTAAGTGGACGCTGAGGCCTATAGACATCAACATCTATCCTTGATAGAAAATCATAATACAGATGCGTTGTCATCCCTGAGGACTAAAATAGAACGCCTTGTCTCCAGCAAAATGGCTCTTCTGTTACCTACACTCACCATACAAAACACTGAATCATACGCTGGTATTCTTGGTCGACACCTACAGTCAGGTAAAAGAATCTGTCAGATCGTGGTCCTTTTCAGGTCCAGCCAACTTATGCTAATTTGCGCTATAACCATAACATATCTGCAGCAAAACCATGCTTTAAAATCTCCACGTATAAACCCCATATAAAACTTACATTCTTAACAAACAAATTATTAACTCCCACTTTACCTACTTCCATATAAATCTTCACGCATCAAAATACATAATATAATACATTTATTAATGAATGCGATATACAGAAATGCAGATAAGTTTCTTGGAATCGTTGTATGCGGTAGGTATGATAACTCACTTGGCTAGGGTTGTTACCATACCATTTTAAACAAATAGTAAAAAACTTTTGGATAATTAAACTATACCTAAATACTCTTGTTTTCTGAATTGTTTATGAATTATATATTATTTTTAAAAGACCAATTCTGTTATCACTCATCTTTGCAAACATTGTAAATCAGAAAATAAAATTTGTTTTATCAATTGCTGTTTATCTTCCATTGCCCTATTTAAAATATATTCCGGAGAAAAGTTGGCAACCCTACATATCATTACACACCTTTATCATTCGATACGTTAGTGTGCGTGAGGTCGTGGACCCTGCAGCGGATATGGCCAATAGCTGTCGCAATAAAGGTGCGTTTACCTCGCAACCCGCCTTGAACTTCATGACGGGAACGCATAGGCCAATGCATTATATGTCTTGTGTGCTGTGATTTCAGATATAAAACTTTATAATTATATAAATATTTGTTTATATTATTAAAAGTAGTTCTAATTACAATTCCTACATTGTACTGACTATTTTACTGCCAAGGAGTCTATCTGGCATGTACCATTCTTTTTTTAACTTCTTGCGGCTTGCAGCGGTTTGCAGAATCCTGCACGAAACAAGTATTTGTATGGCCTTCAAATAATAGTTCCGAGTCTGGAACGATACAGGAGAAAATCCTAGCGTGGGGGTAACATTTTTTTAAAGAAAGAAATTTTCGTTATTTGGTACTATTTACGTTACCTATTTGGTACTACTACGTACTTGTACTTATTTCACAAAATGTGTTTTAAATCAGTGAGAATCTCTGGATCTTCTAGATCTCCACAACAGATTTTGCCGACTATACGAAAATGGCACAATTTTACGGTAGATTAAAAATAAAAATCCATAGAGTAACTGATTTGTTTAGACCGCGGTATAGAATATTTTGTATAGATTTTATAATGCCAAACTTCTTTATAGAAAAGTAGTCTATAAATATAAGTTTTTATGGTTTAAAGTGCTTTTGTTATGGTTTAAAATGTCGTTAATTGACAGTAGAATAAAAATAAAAATACATAGAGTAACTGACTTTTGTTTAAACCACAAGGTAGAAAATTTCATATTGATTCTATAATGCAAAAATTTTTGTATAAAAACGGGCCCTAAATATAAGTTTTAATGGTTTAAAGTGCTGTGGCCCACCCACAGCACTTTAGTCTTTCCTGTCGCATGCGACCGCTCGAGATTCGACGGACGCATGCGGCTGCATGAGAATGTTTAGGAGATTGGAGGGTTATTTCACGTATGTATTCTCTGCGAGCCTGGTGTGGTGTGGTGGTGTAAGAATATCCACCTACCCATATCATCTCGTGGGTGTCGTAAGAGGCGACAGAGGGACACAAATTACGAGATGGGCAGCAGCGTCTTTGACGAATATTCAGCTCAGTTTCGACTAGAAATAAAAAAAACTGTGGCTGCCAACCCGCCTGTCACGCGTGGCAACTATGGCAAATATGAGGCTATCTTTGCGGGAGGCCTGTGTTCAGCAGGCTGTAACGCTAACGGCAGCGGTGAAACCTTGCATTTGGATGAAGAGATCTGCGATGCAACTGGCCAAGCCATTATCCGCACACCTCCAGTACACAGCGGCGTGCGTGCCCGCTTGATTACCGTCAATTGTGGACAATCAGCGTCAATTCTCCGGCCCGTCGGCCCGCGCTCCCACCCCGCTTTCACTTCTCACCGGTACTGTCACGAACACATGCGCTTGATTAATATAAGACGGAATATTATTTTAGATGAATACAAAGTGATTGTCATAATGATTGATTTTATGTTGGGTTATTAAAATATACAACCATAAGTATTTGCCATTTTGTTATAGGAATAAGGACGACAAATGAGTACACAGTTCACCTGATGGTAAATGGATGTTGTGGTCCATCAACATCTACATTTATCCTCGTTTAAAAATCAAAATGCCACCCGTGAAGACTAAGATGTAATGCCTTGTTTCCAGTAAAAAGGGTTTCCGGTTCTCTACACTCACCATACAAAACATATTTTACACATTAAGTTTCTATTTTAGCTAGTATTTTGTGAGAGTGTGGTCCTACCCCGGTCGAACCAACACAGTAATAATTATCTAAAAGTTGGCAGTAACAGTATTTGCAATTGTTTTAGCCGTTTTTCAATCTCATATAATCCGTATCGTTAGAAGATTTGCTTAGCCTTATCATAATATCAGAACCCGTTGTTCAGATTTCCAATAAATTTTTACTTCATTAATCAGGCAAGTAAAAAGTTGTTAAGCTAAACGCGATAAATCCGTAAAATTAGTTCATTCCAAATTATTAAATTCCAAAACGTAGTTAGTGCACTATATGTCGTGAAGTGGCATTGTAAGAATTTCCACTACCCCTTATCCCTTATCGTTCTGTAGATATTGTAAAAGGCGCCAGAGGGAAACAAAAGGGGAGTTTAGTAGATGTGTCTTCCTGATAATAAATAAAATAATGTCGTTGCCAATCCGCGTGCCAAGCGTGACAATTATGCCAACATGCCCCTCTATTAAGCAAACTATGGGGAAGCCAATGCTCAAAAGTGGACTTTTGATAGGCTATAAGGTTAAACTGTGTGCATACACAATTAATGGCTATTAAAGATAGCTGACCGCTAAGATAGCTCTTAGCTTTCAGCCATCGCAGAGCCTATTTCACCTTAGTGCAGTGGTGTTGGCTTTAGAGGTGACGGAGATAGTGCCCGTAATTGAGGGCGGATGTTAGGTAATCTTCAAACTAGGTAAGACACGTCATTTTATATCATTACGACTTATTATTATTTGCCATATTAAGTAATTTAGTAATTTTAATTAAGTAATTTTAACATACTTAATATGGAAAATAAAGGAATTGGAGTTTGAATAATCCTCCACAAAGCAATGCCTGATTCTATTAATTAAAATTAATCGCGTTAGTACTTCATCTAAAATCCGAGTAAAACTATAGACGACAAAGAGTGTAAATTAAACAGATAAAGATTAAAACTACTTTTACGGATTTTATCGCGTTTATTTTTACTTTTTATTTTTAATTCCCGACGTTTCGGGCGCTTTCCATCACCCATGGTCACGGGGGCCATGGTGCTGGAAAGCGCCCGAAACGTCGGGAATTAAAAATAAAAAGTAAAAATAAACGCGATAAAATCCGTAAAAGTAGTTTTAATCATGTGCAATGTTCGCGTAAATATAAGAAATCATTATGTTAAACAGATAAAATAAATATAAAATTTGGTTTAATACAACTATTAATATTTGCAAAATACAAACATACACGTGAATTTCATTGCGACCGTTGGTGCGCACGTGTTGCGTATAAAAACATATGCTATACAAATAAATAGTCAGCGCAAACGTGGCTTTGTTTATTATGAGAATGTCGAATTATGCCGCTAATATAATTCTAGGTGTGGAGTAGCGAGTTGGAATTTATCTAGAGGGTTCTGTAGGAACCGTTTAATGGTAGTGTAAGAATATCCACTACCACATATCGTCCCGGGGGGCGTCAGCGACAGAAGGAATCCGGAACAGAGGATAGGCAGCAGCATCTTCCTAATAACATTCCAAAACCGCCATTTTTTTGTATTCAATCCCCTTGCCAAGCGTGGCAACTGTGGCAATGTACCCCTATGAGGCGAATTTTTAGTGAAACGAGCACACGTCCACCTGAGAGTGTTGCTCCCTAGACACACTCCAATTAAAGTTTTCTCTACACTCACCTACTAATACTGCAGCATTAAGCTACTACTTACTACTATGGGGGAGGCCTACTTCAGCAGTGGACTATTATAGGCTATAATGTATGTATGGTCTGAACATAAGCTAAGCCGTATTTTTTAAAGAATAAGGGTGACAAACGAGCACACAGTCCACCTGATGGAAAGTGGATGCTGTGGCCCATAGATATCTACATTTAGCCTCGATTAAGAATCAAACCGCAGATACGCTGTCACTGCTAAGGACTAAGATGGAATGCCTCGTTTCCAGTAAAAGGGTCTCCGGTTCTCTACACTCACCACACAAACACAGCAGTTACGCTGGTATTCTGTGAGAATGTGGTCCTTCCCCGGTCGAGCCAACCCATTCGTGTTACAACCATAATATAGCTGCAGCGTGGCTCTACCACATATAAAAGTGCTTATCTTGCTTATATGGCAGTAACGTTGCTCTAGTAGATATAAACGCTACTGCTGATCATGTGATCCCAGTTTGGGTCAAAATCATTTATTGGGTTTTCCTGTCAAGAAGTTTTCAGTGCAACTCGGAGTGAGGAACTTAGTAGTGTTTACGGTCGCACATCGAAAATGACATACGTCGTGTCGGTTTTCTGTCCGTATGTAAAAGAGGGAATAGATAGTGCACCTGTGCCTTCGCACTCACTCGTGCTGTATAACCCTGTACTGCGCAGGTGGCTCGTACCTATTAAGACAGGCAGACGTGATCGAAATTCTGTCTGAAGGATTAGGTGTGGAGTAGCAAGCAATTAGAATTTTTCATACTTTTCTTTATATATTGTATTTCCCTCTACGCGATTTAATTTAATTTGTTCGTAGTATGAATTATTTTACGTGATAATATGCATAATATCTTAAACACGTGCCATTGTGTGACGTTAGAGTGCGAAAATTTGTTCTTGTCTTAGTAAATTAGGTCTCACAAAAGTAGGATAGAATTGACAGTAGGATTCCGAAACGTCATACTCGTACAAGTAAACCGGCGAAATCATTTGAACTAAAGTGAATAAAATCATTCACTAAAAAAAAAAATACATACAAAAAATCAAAACTATATATATATATATACAAATATATAAAGTCCACCACTGAACATAGGCCTCCCCTATAAATTGCCTCATAAAGGGGACACTTGCCGTAGTTATTCCGCTTCGCAAGCGGGTTGGCAACCGCAGTTTTTTTTTTGGTACTTAGTTTCCCACTGTCGCCTCTTACAATACCCGCGGGATGATATGGGGTACCGAGGGGATATTCTTAGACCGCCACTGAACGGGTTATATGTATATGAAGATAGAAAAAAGGCATTTCTAGCTATGGATATTATACTCGTACTATATCTCGTCTTGTCAAGATATTAACTTTTATGCAGTCACTTTATATTTTATTATTTGTAAGAAATATATAATCAGGCACCTTTTCGTTAGTTACATATAAATTTTATAAATATGTTTTATTTGTTTTCATGCCCGACATTTCTTTTTCTTAGTAGGTGTACAACACGGATCTCTTAAAATATGAACCGAACCACCTTGCTCATAAATTACGAGATTTTCGTACCATCATAATATTTACACATTTACGTGGTGTTAGCTTATGTTGTTTTGAAATAAATGCATCATTTTATAACGATAAATTAATTTAATTTTGGGACAATGATAAAGTTTATAATAAAAATTAATGTATATTATGCGAGCGTTGGCAACTTTGTTGCTGTAGTTGATAATTAGACGTATATAATACTTAACGTTAGAACATTACATTATATATAGTCCATTACAATATACAAAATACGTTTAAAGTGGAAGAAAAAGAATGCTTTAAGTTTGAGGTACTCAGCGAACCACGAAGATGGCTATGCTTGGAGTTTTTCTGGGTGACAGAAACTGATAAAGCCCAACGGATCAGCCAGCGAAATTGGCAACAGACCGATCAATTTGAAGACTCAATAGGAAAGAAAGGTTCTTGAATAGCAACTTCGTATCGGCATACTATTATTTACTCTGTGATCGGTATGCAAAGTATAGGGCAGCGGGGTTGAAGTGACAATCCAGTAAGACATGCTGAAAAATGAAAATGTGGAGAAATACTCGCCCTTTAGCTAAGCTTACAAAAATTTCCCAGTGGTAGGAATTTCTCCTGAAGTACGTACAAGAGGAATTTTACACAAATCAATTGCTTATGGACAAACATTCATACCTTAAACAAATTACTTGCAAGCCACTACAACAAACTAAATGAAAACTGACCTTGACTACCATCTCTTAGCCACTGCGCTATCTATATGTAACTTTTCAAGTTAGTCACTGAATTCTTCTCCTGCCATCGCCGAATCATTACTTAAACAAAATGTAAATGCGTGTACAAAGAATTTTACATTTCATGTTAGTTAAGTGTCATGAAAAGATATTCTAAAATATTTTAAGACTATTGATATTAAGAAAACCGCCGATCTGTGGGGGATTTCCGTTAAAGTTATTGCGTCTATAATAGATGCAATCGCACCTCAACTATCTATTATTTTTAATACTAGTATCAAATCTGGTGTGTTTCCTGATTTAATGAAGCATAGTAAAGTATCTTTATTTAAATCTGGCAGTACATTGGACCCCGCTAATTTTAGACCTATTTCTATACTGCCAACACTTAAAAATTATTCTTGATCAAATGTCAAATTTTTTAAATGTAAATAATTTAATTCATAAACATCAATTCAGTTTCACAAAGGGTTGCTCAACAACTGATGCTGGTGTTGAGCTGATTAAATATATATTTAATGCATGGGAGAATTCACAGGATGCCTTGGATATATTCTGTGACCTATCCAAGGCCTTCGATTGTGTTCACCATGAAACATTAATCAGGAAACTTCAACACTACGGTGTAAGAAGTGATGCTCTTAAATTAATTATTTCATATTTTAGTGACAGAACGTATAAAGTTGTAATTAATAGTATGAGTTCTTCCGGGTCGACTGTACAAATGGCGTGCCTCAGGGCTCAATTCTCGGCCCCCTTCTGTTTCTTGTATATATTAATGACTTACCTTACATAGTAGGGGATAACCATGATATAGTATTCTTTGCTGATGATACTTCATTAATTTTCAAATTAAAACGACAGTTATTAAATTATGACGAAGTAAATAATGCTTTAGCTAAGGTTGTTAATAATTTGCATTTAAATGGAACTAAAACTAAATGTATGAAATTAGTAACTCCTAATGTCAAACACGTTAATACGAATGTAATTTTAAATGGGGAAGAACTGACTCTTGTTGATACCACCATTTTTCTTGCAATCACACTAGACGCAAAGCTTCAATGGCTCCCCCCACATATCAAAACTAGCTAGCAGACTTAGTTCTGCAGCATATGCTGTAAAAAAAGATTAGAACTCTTACCAATGTTGAAACAGCTAGAATAGTTTACTTTAGTTGTTTCCATAGCAATTAAATGTCGTATGGTATTTTGCTATGGGGACACGCGACTGACACTGAAATTATATTTAATTTACAGAAGAGAGCCATTAGAGCAATATATAATTTAAAACCAAAGGAGTCACTGAGACAAAAATTTAAGGAAATTAATATATTAACTCTGGCCTCTCAATATATTTATGAAAATGTAATGTACGTACACAAGAATAAACGTAGTTTTGCAAAAATAAGTGATATTCATTCTGTAAATACTAGGAACAGACACAAGCTAGTAGTACCAGTTACTCGACTCCACCGAGTCAGTAATTCATTCTTGGGGCGATGTATACGCTTTTACAACAAAATCCCAGAAAATATACAAAATTTGTCATACGCAAAGTTCAAAAATGTTATTAAACTAAGTTTATATAAAAAAGGTTTATTATAATATTATGGAATTTATGGATGATAGTAACCCCTGGGAAGAGTGATCTATTTGATGAAGATATTTCTAATTTGTGTTGTGTTGTTAATTGTAAACATAATTATAAGCTACTATTTGAAAAAAAAAAGTCCCGCTGGGTTTCTTGCTGATTCTTCCCAGGACAGAGGTTTTTTTTGCGAACCAGTGATAAATGAAAAAATTGACTTTCAATGAAAAAAATAAGTATTGCTTATAATCTACATTGAATAAAAAAGTTTCTGTTTCTGTTTCTGTTTCTGATTTTTTATTATATTTTAATCTTATTTATTATTTACTGCATACTATATTTAAGTAGAAGATTCAAAATTTGGGCTTAGAGACACCACATACTGCGGACTTTCTATCGCAAGGTCGGTTTCTTAATCAGTATTAAGATGTATGAAAGCGTGCAAGTTATAACGATTGGTTACCGACCGATGAACCAGTTTGTTGGGCTACACGATTCCCTTCAAACTAAACTGGTCAACTATAGTAAAGTAAAGTTACAGCCTATATACGTCCCAATGCTGGGCACAGGCCTCCCCTCATTTCTGAGAGGGTTTTAGGGCAAGGAAGTGTCCGCCGCGCAGCCCCAATGCGTGTTGGCGAGCTTCACATATCTTCGAAATATTTTTTTTTTCTTATTATATGGTCAACTATAGGCCAACTGTTAAATCTGTTCACGCGCGCATTGCACGGCAAACGCCGACTGTTTAGTCGGCCGACTCGGTCGACAAGGTCAGAATTTTGAAAATTTTCCTCGCAATAATCTGTCACTTTATATAAAATGCACCCAGTATTCTCGGTTTCTCTTGTTGATCCGTCTATTTTATTGTATAATAGCAATAATCATAACATTTCCGTACAATATTTTAGGTTTCATTGGACGACTACTCACTTCAAGGGATGCTTCATCATCATCATCATCATCATCATCACAGCCCTTCACAAGTCCACTGCTGAACATAGGCCTCCCCCAAATAATGCCACAAAGCACGGACCTGAGCCACCTGCATCCATCGACTTCCTGCATATCTTACCAGGTCGTCACTCCATCTAGTGGGGGGTCGCCCTACACTACGCCTACCGGTACGAGGCTGCCACTCGAGAACCTTTCTTCGCCATCGGTTATCGGTTCTTCGAGCTATATGGCCGGCCCATTGCCACTTCAGCTTACTAATCCGTTGGGCTATGTCGGTCACTCTGGTTTTACTGCGGATATCCTCATTTCTGAGTCTATCACGCAGAGAAACTCCGAGCATAGCCCTCTCCATAGCTAGCTGAGCGACCTTGAACGTCCTCATACGGCCAGCAGTGAAGGACCACGTCTCTGATCCGTAAGTCATCACTGGCAACACGCACTGGTTGTACACTTCAGTTTTCAGAGATTGAGGTATACCTGACGAGAAGATGTGTCGTAATTTCCCGAACGCTGCCCAGCCGAGTTGAATCCGTCGATTGACCTCTCGGTCGAAGTTGGACTTACCTAGTCGGACTATTTGTCCCAGGTAAACGTACTCGTCAACAACTTCGAGCATAGTGCTCCCAACAACTACCGGCATAGGTGTGACATGGACATTAAACATGATCTTTGTTTTGTCCATGTTCATCTTAAGACCTATCCGTTGGGAGGCACTATTGAGGTCATTGAGCATAGTGCTTAAGTCCTCCAGCGATTCTGCATAAGGACTATATCGTCGGCAAATCGAAGGTGAGTGATGTACTCGCCATTGATGTTAATACCGTATCCTTTCCAGTCCAGTAGCTTGAAAACGTCTTCCAAAGCAGCGGTGAAGAGTTTCGGGGATATAACATCACCCTGTCTTACACCTCTCTGCAGTTGGATAGGTTTCGAGCTCTGGTTCTGTACTCGGATAGCCATCGTAGCCCTACTGTACAAACACTTCAGCACTTCGATATACCGACAGTCAACTTGGCACCGCTGAAGGGACTGCAGCACAGCCCAAATTTCGACGGAATCAAAGGCTTTCTCATAGTCCACATACGCCAGGCAAAGTGGCAAATTGTACTCTTCAGTCTTCTGTACAATCTGCCGCAGGGTAAGGATGTGGTCTATGGTAGTGAAGCCTTTTCGGAAACCGGCTTGTTCGGGAGGCTGGAAGTCGTCGAGTCTGCGTGCGAGACGATTCGTAATGACTCTCGAAAACAGCACGTAGACGCGGCTCAGAAGGGAAATCGGTCTGTGGTTCTTCAAGAGAGCGTTGTCGCTTTTCTTAAAGAACAAGACCACCGCGCTTCTGCTCCACGCCTCTGGAGTAGTGCCACCATGGAAGACAGAATTGAAGAGCTTCTGAAGGACTTCAAGTACCGGTGTTCCACCCGCTTTCAGAAGCTCCGCTGTAATTCCATCCTCGCCTGGGGCCCTGCCGTTTTTAAGGTGCTGGAGAGCCATTCTAATCTCGCTTAGACTGACGTCCGGGATATCATCGGAATAGTGTCGGATAAGACTTGCTCTTGGATCGTTACTCACACTTGCGTGTGGCTCCAACGATGATGTGTACAGCTGCCCGTAGAACCTCTCAATCTCACTCAAAATCTCAGGTGTCCCGGAAACGATGCTGCCACACTCAGTCTTCAGCCTTGACAGTTGGCTCTTACGGGCAGACAGATCTCTGGCAAAGACTTTGGAGCCCTGGTTCCGCTCGATCGCTTCTTTAATACGAGCAGTATTAAAGTTGCGTAAGTCTCGCCGCATGCATTTGGAGATCTGTCTGTTCAGTTGCCTGTATGCTGTCAAATCTGTTGACGATTGCAGCCTCATCTCCCGTCTAACAGCCATGAGATTAAGAGTGTGATCGGAGAGTTTTTGTGTTCTTCTGCGGCGGGTCTTGCAGAACTTAGCTCCGACCGCATGGACAGTTTCCACGAGCTTGTCATTCATATCGTCCACTGCATTGCAATCTTGTAGGCACTGAAAGCGGTTGTGTAACTCGAGCTGAAAGTTTTCGGGATTTTGGATTAGAGCACGAGGGGGGACGGAGCGTTGACTTCATTAGACGAGACCTCTCCAACTTAACGTTTAGGTTCAGTGTGCCTCTAACCATTCGGTGATCGCTGCCAGTTTTCACCCTTGCGATCACTGAGACATCACTGAACAGTTGGCGTCTGGTCGTCGTAATGAAGTCAATCTCATTTTTTGTCGAACCGTCGGGGCTCGACCAGGTCCACTTCCTGTGGGGCCGCTTCTGGAAGAAAGAGTTCATCATAAAGAGTCCCTCTTTCTCCATAAAGTCGGCCAGCTGCTGGCCCCTTCGGTTCCGTTGCCCTACTCCAAATTTCCCTAACTTCAGCTCACCGTTTTCTCTTGTGCCTAGTTTTGCGTTGAAGTCTCCCATCAACACCGTGTAGTGGGTTTTGGAGGAATGCATGGCTTTGGAAATATCCTCATACATCTCCTCCACCTCCTCATCGGAATGTGCCGAGGTTGGTGCGTAAACCTGAATGACCTTCAGCGAATACCGTTTGGTGATTATTAGTATCAGGTACGCGACCCTCGTCGACACACTTCCAATCTTTACAACGTTGTTGACGAGAGACTTATGGACGATAAATCCGACACCTCCTTGGGACAGATGGTCGCCCTCCCGGTGATAGAACAAGTTGCCGGATTCGAGAATCACCGTGTCCTCCCCCCTCTCTTCGGACCTCGGATAATCCTATAATACTCCAGCGCAACTTGTCTATCTCTTCTTCCAGCTCCAGGATCTTCTCGTCAGTCCTCAGTGTGCGTGCGTTAAATGTTGCCAGGTCGAGTCGTCGTAGGTGGCAACCGAACCTCCACCGGAGATTCTTAGCACCCCCTGCCCCGCCGTTACCATGGTCGCCACCGTAGCCAGGAATAGCGGGGCCGCGGGGACGGCCTCTAATGTTCGGGGGTTATTGCCATAGTTGCCATGCTTGGCGAGCGGGTTGGCAACCGCAGTTTTTTTTTGTCGTACAGTTGCTGTTATCAGGAAGATGCTGCTGCCCATCTCCTGCCTGTTTCCCTCTGTCGCCTTTTACGACACCCATGGGAAGATATGGGGTAGTGGATATTCTTAACCGCCACTACACGGCATACAAGGGATGCTTACTAACTACATTTTTTTCGCAAACGATCGGCTGACTGTCGGTTAGTATGCGCACTCACCACTACCCGACTGCTTAATTGGCTCGGTGTGCGTACTAGCAGCCCAACATGACTAAACTCTCGCCCGATAGAAAGTCTGCAGTGTGCGGTGCCCATTGGTAGGTACCTACTCTCCCAGTGAATTATGTTTATAACGAGATTTACGATAATATATAAAATTAAATAAATTATATAAAATAAGTTAATAGAAGTGAATAAATAAGAATATCATCATCAGTATCCATCATCATTATAGGCCCTCACAACCTCACTGCCTGCCGAAAACATTGATATAAAATAAGTTTCTGACTCACTTAAATGGTCGGAATATTAACACTTCAGCTTTATGCGGTAGGCAGTGAAGAGCTTTACCTCATATATAGTGTTTAAGTTAAATTAAAAGTATTATAGTATTTTTATATTATTATTAAGGAGAGTTAAGTCCCCCATTAATAATATTAAAAAAAAACTTTCAACTGGTATCTTTATTAGGTTAGCATGCTTTATTTTGCAACAAATGTAAGTTTAACTACAAACATTTTCTACAGCATTAAAATTATACGCGATTCTAACTCTATTCACAATAATTTCCTTAGCACAACAAAGGTAAACAGTACAAACGTTGCTTAGGGATAAATCGCTATATTAAATCTTCACCATTGTATCTGGGGAAGATACGTTTCATTCGCACTGTGGCACCTTTCATTCGAGCCTGTCGAAATAACAAAGAGAGGGTACGATGGTCACAATTTTGTTAATTACCTACAATTGGGTTGCCTCTTGGAGGATAAAAACTGCTTAGTTTTGACTCTGCTTCATTTATTTTGAATATCACAATATGTTTATTGTATAACACTTCCAATATTAATGTTATTGAGATTCACTCAGTCCATTTGATGGTATGGTTTCTAGACATTTACATTAATAACAGGTGTTAGAGAAACTTATTAATAATTACTCTCAAAAGCGTAATAGCTGTGCGCATGCTTATGTGAGACAAGTTGTAATAAATTGAACAAAATTAGGTTGTTGGTATCAGTAGATAAATTCTGTAGGTTTAAATATAAACTGGAGCAACTTACTTCCAGCAATAAATTTAATCATATTATATGCAATATACAAAGCTTTTTAATCTAGATTTAAGTCAAATAAGTCAATCAATCCAAAATTACAACAATAGTATTACATTAAACAGGTGGATTAGAATTTATATTCCACTAATAAATCTTCGTGTAGTGGCGGTGTAAGGATATCCACTACTCCATATCATCCTGTGGGTGTCGTGGGAGGTAGCAGCGTCTTCCTTATAACGATTAAAAATAAAAAACTGCGGTTGCCAACCTAGCATCATAATATGCGAAGCTCAAAAGATGATGTTTTTTTCTCTGAAATGAGGAACCTCCTTTTGAAACTATAGTTTATAAAATATGTTGAAATTCGACAAAGAAAGTCGAAAGTCGATACGTCGAAAAATAAAGAATTTTCATATCATATCATTTGAAATTAGTTTTTGGCGTGAGCTGCAAAAGGCACTTACCATTTAGTGGACTATAAGTTTATTTTTACATAAGTTATATAAAAAAAATACTGTCACTCCTATCTTCACAACATTAGTTAAAAGTAGGATCTAATTCGATGACTTTTGAGTTTAGCAATCTGTACTGTTAGTGATTTGGGGTACTGCCGCTTCAGGTTTTCTTTGCTGTAAGAATTCTGGGAAAATAAAAATTTTACTGTTGCTTATGTGTTTAAATCAATATCACAAAAAGTAACTATCTAAAGAAGGCTGATAAAAAATACTTCGATATGCCACAATTTATTAACAGAAGCATGTAATGAAAATATACCAGAATTTATGCTTATTAATGAAAATGTAGCACTTGGCAATGATATAGCCGCAGTACCAATAAACAAATGGACTGTCAAACAATGCGTTACAAGAATTTATCACTTCGCAAGTACTTCATATGTTATTCATATGTTACCACGCTTTCTTTGATCTGCATATCATATTTTCATGGGAGTAATTTCTTTAATACACATGGTGACATATGCAATGTCCTATTTTTATTAATGCTAAATTGAATATATAGTTAGAAATGATGATGAATGGCTGATGTTCAGAGTACCTAACTGATTCCAAATTTAAAAAAAGTACAATTTAAAAAAATACAAAAATGTGCAAAAGTACAATTTTAATTTTAGGACCTAGGTGTGCTATTACTGTCCCCATATCTATGACGATTTTATCGCAAGTGCGTTAAATTGAACAGTTTGAATCGTTTGGTGAGTCTGAACTAATAAATTATCATTTATCATCACAGCCTATCTAAAGTCCAATAGTGAACGTAGAACTTCCCCATATAATGCTTCGTTTTAGTTTATTTTAGTTTTTTATTAGTTTCGGTTGTTATCAGGAAGTTGCTGCTGTTCATCTGCTCTTTCAGTTTTATCCGTTCAGTGTTATTCAATTTTATATAGTGTAGAGAATAGCCTCCACTACACGGTGAAGAACAATATTATTTTTATTAAATAATATTAAAAGTATATCATATCTGCATTTTTGTGCCCATAATCTTTGCCTGTTTTTCTCTAACAAAGACTTCGGTTGTTTCGACCACCGGCTCGCATTGTCCGCTCCCTCGCCATTCCATTGTTATTCTGACAATCTCCAGCGCACCTAGCACCAGTAGTATAGCCGCGAGGGCTGGACGCTTCAGGAGATTTGATTTGAGCGATTATTTTCATGATAATGTCTGAAGGAATTCCAGTTTTGAGTTGAAAGTATTAGATAACAGATATATTATATTGTTTTATGTTCTTACAACATTCTTTAATTTTATGTTACAGTTACGCCACAGCTGTGTTATGGTTGTTGCACAAATTGATCGCTCATTCAACAAACATACTACAGCTGTGGGTCACTTGAACGGGGAAGCTCTAATAGAATACCAGCGTAAATAGCAGTTTAATGCTGTTTGAAATTAATAGAATCAGGTGCTACTTTGCGAAAATCCATTACATATATTAAAGTTGGTAAGAACTACCTCGCACACATCGGCTCAAAAAATAAAATGATGTGGCTTGCCTAGTTTAAAAAGCACCTCCCGCCCTTCCTCAATTGCTTGCACTAATCCCGTCACCACCAATTCGAGCACGACTACTCCCAACACACCACTACACTAGGAAAGACCACCATCTCTTAGCGGTCAGCCACCGCAGATTCTACATCACCTGAGGATGCCTCGTGTAGGGGCAAAACACGTGTCGTATTATCGTCGATGGTGTGTCTTTCCTATTGTAGTGGTGCTGGAATTAGTGGTGAAAGGATTAGTGCATTTAATTGAGAGAGGTGCTCTTCAAAGTAGGTAAGACAGATCATTTTATTTTATTCAGCGGATATGGGCGAGGTAATTCTTACCAAATTTAATATAATGCTATTGGGTTTCGTAGGATGAGTGCAGGGAGCCGGAGACCAGTTTTACTCTAAACGAGGCATACCATCTGAGTCCTCATGGGTTAAAACGCAACACCACAGCACCTTTTTTACCATCAGGTGGAATAAGTTGTCGTTTCGCACTATTTTTTCTGTAAAGAAAATATTGTTCTTCTTCATCATCATTACTATTTCGTAAGAGTTCACTGTTGGACGTGAACTTATTTAAGATTAGATTGGATTTAAATTATTCACCACGCTTGAGAGGCGGATTGGTGATCTCAACGCCAAGAATGATCTAGACTATATTTTATTCAAGAAACGTGAAGTATTTCTTTTTATGAAAAAAAAGTTTTTAAATGATTAATTCATATCGTTACTGGTACAGCCTAAAGTCCACAGCTGGACATGGGTCTTCGCATTAGATTTCCTTATAAGGAGGATATTTGCCATAGTTGGTTAGTTGACATGGGTGGTTAACCGCAGTCTTTTATTTTTAGTCGTTATTAAGCAGACGATGCCGCCCATCTTCTGATTTGTTACCCTCTGTCGTCTCTTACGACACCCATGATGATATGGGGTAGTAGATATCCTCTCAAAGCCACTACACGGTATTAACCCATAAACTTGTTGTTAAAAACTATGTTTTGGAACAAAACTATGAGAATTATATTATAAGGTGACTTTTATACGTATGATTAATAGATCTTGAAATTTTATTTCAAAATTTTCCCATGTCGTACATAGTCTTCAAGAAAATAACAAAACGACTAAATTTATATTCGTTTTTCGATAATGGAACTACTTAATAAAAGGTAAATTTATTAGATCAGCATTTTTTTTACTTTAAGTTCCAAGCAAACGTAGTCACTGGTAAAATTTATTCTTTGAATATATGTTTTACTTTCTTGATGAAACTTCCTAAACTATTAATATCTTCAAAGGAATACCATCACTAAATCTTTGTCTCTATAATAACAATTTACTGAGTATAGTAAACCTTTGAAATTTATGTAAATATAAATTAAAATATAGCAAAACAGTTAATTTAACAAATCTGAACTTTGTACAATTACATTAGGTATCATTTTCATTTACTAAGCTCGCGGTCAACATCAAACATTTAGGACACACTTTCATGGTTCAATAATGTTCCAGCAATCAGCAATGACATCTTCATTTCAGCATTCGCTAGTCGGTCCTGGAAACGATAGCAATAAACCTCCATAAAGTACATTTCGTGCAGAATTTGATTGCTCTCAATCTTAGTGTGTGTGTGAAATTTTAAAGTTGCGAAAGCATTAGGCGCCAGGTGTTCCGACGTTCTAAGAACCATTTCTCCGTTCCTAGCAATATATCTCACTAAGCCTTGTTTAGAGCGACAGGTGACTGCACCGTTAAATATATTAACCTGGAACCAGTGTCGGAAACTCGGTCACATACGAATTAATCTTTAAGTGAGTTTTGTGTGGAGCTACCGTGTCGGGCTTTCGCTTGCTCGATTTAAGTGACATATATTAACAATGACATATTTCGAAACGTTCCAGGCCTATGTACTCTATCTCAAATACAGAAAAATTTTGAAGAATTCTGGAAAAATAAAATGAATTAGTATAAATAATTATACTAGAATTTTTTATAGAATAAGGGTGACAAGCAAGCACACAGTCCGCCTGATGGTAAGTGGGTGCTATGGCCCGTAGACATTTACATTTATCCTTAATTAGGAATCAAATCCAGATGCATTTTGCCCCCTATCCGGTTGTCAACACTTACCTTACGAAACAAATGCAATATGTAATATTTCACTCTGCTATTTTCTACAATAGTAGTTCTTCTTTGGTTGAACCAACCCAATTGTGTTGCAGTTGCAGGTGCAGCTAAACCGTGGTACCACCACAATTTAGGTGGTAGGAAGCTTATACTATATGGACCAAACCATAAATTAAAAAAATATTGGTTGCCTGTAAAGTCGGTATACGGGCGAAAGTTTTACGTGACAACGACTCTCTCACTCTCTCTCTCTCGCTCTGTCTCTCTCGCTCTTAGGCGGGCTAACTGTGCTCGAGTGGAAGGGACGCGTGCCTTTCACTTTTTATGTCTGTCTCTCTCGCTCTTAGGCGGGCTAACCATGCCCGAGTGGAAGGGACGCGTGCCTCTCACTCGCTCTCATTGTGAGCGCATAACGTGAGCGGAGCGTAACGCAGTTTCTTGAAGTGTCACCCGGCAAACCAATTTATAAGACGTTGTCACGTCAATAAGACGGATATAAAGTTGCAAAAATTTGCTACGAAGAAGTTATAATAAGGATATATTCATTTATTTAATTTATAACTTTATTGTTCCAACCATAAATGTCACAAATGGCGGACTTAATGCCAGTTAGCATTCTCGGCCAGTCAACCAATGGCACGGTGAAAAATTAGCGGCAGGTGAATTAAGTAACTAAATATAGAAAACATAAGTAGATTTACTTACGAACAATAGAATTAACGATTTCATTGCAAATATACATAATTTGTATGTGAAATATATTTAGCATACATTAGTCGGATTACCACAGTAAATTTATTGCAAAAGCAACATTAATATTTGTTATATTATGCGAGTACTTTCGCGTTTAATTTTAAGTTATTTAATTCCCAAAATGTCGAGCATTTTACAGCATCTAAATTCGCGGTGCGGACTGAGATGCGATTTCGAGGTTTGATTCCCAACCATTACATCAGATTTTATAGATCATATATCCTCGCTAAAACATGATGATTCGCAAGGCTGTTTAAATTTGCAAAAACATCCTAATTTCTGCAGAGAAGGTGGCTGGGTGTTAGTGTTAGTGTATATTAAGAGAGTATACACTATCACTGTTGGGAGCTATCAGCTGCTTGAGATCCTATAATTGAACAAATTAAATCCAAACCCAAACGTACCTACTTTTGTAATACTTTAAGATACTGTAAGCTAGTGCTGCGTAGATTGGACCAGTAATTACCACAGTGCGTCGAAAACCTCAATTCCGTCGTGACAATGGGTGCTGTTAAGTGCCCGAAACTTCGAAAATGAAAAAAATAATAGAGTTAAACGCGATAAAACCCGTAAAATTAGTTTTATTCCTTATGCAATGTTACTTAAAATCGCAGCAATCATTTCAACTATCCGTTAACACATCATTCTTGTACCAGAGGGTTATTTGCCCGACTCCATTACCGTCCGTCCTACCTCGTCCATTGCAACAAAGTCGTTCAAATAAACAATCCGAGTAGCGGACGAGTGTTCCGCTTTGATCTGCTCCCACAGAGTGATGAGCCCGCTTATATCCGAGCGTTAACTTGCGCCCGTCAAAACTGTACTATTTCATACGCGAACTTAAAAGCGGGCACGACTTTACGATCACTATAAATTACGCAGACGGTTAAAGTAAGTGTCTTTCGAGGCGAAAAACTATGGAGGATGAAACTGTTTCCACTTGGTCAGGTAATGTTGCGGTCGGAGTCACTTTATAGGCTCAGTAAGGGCTTTGCCGTGCATCAGTCGGCTTAACATGGACTGAAAATAGAAAATGTTAAAGTATTTTTAGAGAAACAATAAAATACGTAAAAAAAGGGCTTAGCTCTTTTGTGTTTGAGGTTTATTTTTATTGTATCTTTAAATATAAAGTCCTTAACTGGGTATATGAATATTTATTTTTAATTTGTTTTCTTCAAAAATAATGTCCCCCAAACAGTTGATAATAGTGCCCGAATGTTGCATACACTCGGGAACTATAATACAAGCATACGTGCTCTCTTTTCCCTCACTCTCATAATCCGATGGGATAGCAAACCGATACAGTTTCCTGACTCCCACTGCTACTGAGAATTTGTTGACCGAAAAACTAACAATAACTATATTTTGGGATGATCCGATAATCTTACCAAAGTGGCTGTCAGTTTGTTGTAAAAGCATAATAGCTCTATGAATGAATTACTGACTCGAGCAATTGGCATCACTAGCTTGTGTTTGTTCATATTGTTTACAGAGTGTATGTAATACATTTTTACTAAAAATTCTTTTGTTTTTGAGAAATTATATAAAATATTCGTAAATATACTGAGACAAATGGAGAGCTTTGTACGTTTGTGGACTTTCATAAGATGTGAAAGGCGTTATTTGTTAGGTAATAACGATACTCATACTTGTATGTCGCTGTGGAATACCGTGGAAATATAATCAATTGATAAAAATGAGTACCTAAAGCAGTTAAGTAACTTCTGTGAAAGTGTTACATTAAAAAGGACAGTTGAACATAACAAAAATAATAAGAAGAAAATACTGATGAATTATCTCGAGGACGCTATACGTACCAATCTCGGCTGACAGTTTTACCGAATCCAGTTTGTATTTAACTATTATAATGATTTTGGTTATAATATTCACGCATACGATTTAAAATCATCGTAATCCGATTTCAGCATATTTTGAATAACGTTCAGTTTCGCGGCCATTTTGTCATGGAAAGCAAGGCCAAATTGGCTTCTAAAAAGATTGACGTGCTTTGTTGGGATATTATTTCATACCAGCACACCGTTGGCATCTTTATAAAGAGCAAGTTTAACCTTACATGGAATACTGTTCTGATCTCTGGGGCATAGTGCCAGCCCCTTCTACTTGACCGTATTCAACGCATATGGGCTCGAATATCCGTAAACCGAGTTATTTCTGATCGGCTTGCCTCACTGGCACTGCGATACCTTTGCATATTATTCTATCGCATATACCATGGGGAGAGCTCGTAGAAATGATTCGGACTAATCCCAGCACTAAATTTTGATTTACCAGAAGATTTCTTCCTTTCAGAACTTATTTGTGGAATCAAATGGCACCAGCAAATTTTCTAGGCCGATACAACTTAGATACCTACTAGAAAAGAGCCTAGTCTTTGAAAAGGCCTTTAGCGCAACTGCAATTCTCCTGATGTTGCAGTGATTCTTGGGCAGCGGTAATCATTTATCATCAGGTGAACCGCATGCTGGCTTGCCCTTTATCTCCTCCTCTTATATTAAAATTATTTTTTTAAGAATGAATAAAACTTTCAATCGAGCGCTTCGGAATATTTGAATGTGACCAACTATGAAGGCTACATTGTAAGATTTAACTGTCCCTGCCAAACAAATTTGTTTCAGCCACATCTTACAAAGTAACATGCTAACTATAAATTACTAATTTGCCCAACTAGTAAATCAAACAATCAGTTAACCAACCGTGCAACAACCGAGCGACAAAGTTGCGACTGATTCGCAACGCGACCAGAATAGTCCTGGGTGATAGATGCAGAGCCAGGTTAATTGTCTGTGCTGTGAAATAAATCTAGAGTGTTGGAAGGTGAAGGATTGCTCGGATTGAGACGAGAGTTAAATTAACATCGCACAGGTATAAAGACGACAGCACCTGTCCCGCAATGAATTAACGCAGTACTACTTGTCACAGGTATTAATATTTGCACGCGTCTACGGGGAGTCTAAATGTTAGAGGATAAATTAGGCTTAATGGTATAATTTGAATTTGGAGTTTAATTCTGTCGCATCCAACGGTAAGGTAAAATTAAAACACATTCATACATACGGCGCGCAGATATTAAATATGCTGACAAGATTAATTTAAGTATTTGCTTTGAGTTTTAAAAAAAAAATAGAAGTATTGGTATTATAAGAAAGACAGACGCTGCCAAGTATATCTCTCCATTGTTGAACGTATTACGAAAAACTAAGCAAACCACGAAGAACCAACAACCGATGGGAAAGAAAGGTTCTTGAGTGGCAACCTCGTGTCGGTAAGTAAATTGTAGGACGGCCTCCTAACAGATGACGTGACGACCTGGTAAGTTATGCAGGAAGCCGTTGGGCGCAGCTGGTTCAAGCGTACTTAGTGCGGTAAAAGGCGGTAATGATGATAATGATCATGAAGCAAACCATTTAATTCGAATGCGTGGAACGTCGACAGCTAAGTGGTAGAGTCCTGACGACCGTCTGGTTGTCCGATAGTGGAAAACGAGAATACGAATTAATGATTTATTTTCATTTCACATAGAGTAAAACTAATTTTACAGATTTTATCGCGTTTGTTTTAACTTATTATAAAGCTCCAGTGGTAAACATAAGCTAATAAAAAGGATAAAATTAGTTTTATTATTTAAATCATGTAATTCCTGCGCACAATCACCGTAATGTGTTCTATAGAATAGAGAAAAATCGAGAGATTGACTACTTTGTGCCAGATCTATTTCATCCAGATCAAGGCACCCAAAAACATCTTAGCACGCCTCGCTCTAAGTGCAGTGCTGCTAGGTAAAACTTTGCAGCACCCAAATGTGACAGCTGTAAGATGCCCAGTTGCACTTTTGAAAGACACTTCACAAAAACCTCTCTATCATCTAGTTAAAAAAATAATTACCAATAACAACTTAAGAGTGGTTAATTAATTTATGAACATCATTTTTAATGCGTGGTTGGAACTCATGTGAATAGGCAATCGCTGACTTTCTTGCTCTTTTTTTCCCAGGTTACAAAGGTTACCACCTAAGGTTAAGTATAATGATTTTTGCCTCGTTGGTTTAACAGACGTAAGCGCGCCTGCTGTTCGTGAGGTCCGGGTTTGAGTCCCTGGTCGGGTCAAAATCAGTTATTGGGTTATACTGCATCAAATTCTCAGCAGCAGCCGGAGTCAGGAAGTTGACGGTGTTTCATCCCCGAGCCACGTAAGGCCGTTGGTACTGTGCCTGATAAAAAAACGACGGGTTGCACTCCGGGAGTGCCGGCAGAAGTGAAAACTTGAATATTAGCGTTGTGTATTTTTGATATTTTGGAATGGTTAGGGAATAATTTTGCACGAATTGCTTTAATTATCAGTACAAATATAAAAGTATTATCATTTATGTGGTAGAATACAATATTTATTTATTGCGCTATCGTACACAAACAAGACAATTTATATTACATTCGCGCAAGCGCCCTGCGCCGCCTAAACGAAACAGCAGGCGCAGGCACACATTTTCACCGCGCCGTAGAAAGAGAGCGGGATACTTCCTCTCCTACGCAGTCCGTCTTACACATTTTCGATCAGATTACGTGTCCTGACGCGAGTTTAACATTTTTTACCCATTACAAAAAGAAGTGTACAACGCCGGTAAAGAAGTATATATATGATATATATGACGAAAGCTTAACTAAGTAGCAGTTCAAATCCATCTTGAGGAAATATTATCTGTCTTGTCCATAGTGGTGAATGTTTTTTTAAGAATTTTGTGTTAATTAAAGTATTTATAAGTACCAGATATTGTTATTAAGGAGTGTGAAACGATAAACTGTTGTGTTGCCGACAAACTGGCTTACAGTTTGGCAAAATTTAAAATATAAGTAATGTACACTTTTTATAAGAATAAATTCAAAAAAAAAAGTTTTCCGTACCGCTATCCGTGACCGAAATTTGGTCTGGAGGACATTTATCAGAGAGACATTATTAATATAAGTATTTTAAAACAAGTAAAAAAAAAAAAGAAAAAGATACTTTATTTTTGTTAATATCTATAGGTTTCGGGTTCCACTAATTGTTCTTTATATAGCTAAATGTTTTCTTTTCTTTTTTAAATAAAACTAGATGGCATAACAAACGCTCACACATCAGTCACGTAACTCACAATATTTTCAGCGGCCGTCCATTCGGACAGTGACAGCTCTTTGTTGGGATAACAACACGAAATATTGTGCGTAGTGTACGGACGTGTTTCCTGTTGTAGATGATTACAATCGAATATAATATTTGTTGCCTTCGCAACAATGTATTGATTTGTATAATCAGTTCTGTATACAGAAAACGAATCTGTTAATACTTTCAGGGACAAGGGAGCCGATACAATCACAGTTAGCGGCAGTTCTAAGCGGACATTATTTATCATATGTCCACCGCCGAACATAGGCCTCTTCATGAATTACCTCACCAGTGGGTAATTGCCATAGTTGCCACACGTTGCAAGCGAGTTGTGCCTCTCTTGGCAAGCGCAAGCGGTTTGCTTGGCAACCGCAGTATTTTCTATTTTTAATTGTTATTACGAAGACGCTGCTGCACATCTCCTGATTTGTATCCCTCTGTCGCCTCTTACGACACCCTCGGGATGATGTGGGATAGAGGATATTCTTACCCATATGTGGTTTTGTACAGAATTAGGTTGACAAACGAGCACACAGTCCACTTGATAGTAAGTGGATGATGTGGCCCATAGACATCTACATTTATTCTCGATTAAAAATCAAAACGCAGATGCGTTATCACCCCTGAGGACTAAGATGGAATGCCTCGTTTCAAGTTAAAAGAGGGTCTCCGGATGTCTACACTCACCATACGAAACACAGCAATATTAAGCTGCTATTTACGCTGATATTTTGTGAGAGCGTGATCCTTCTCCGGTTGAGCCAAACCGTTCTTGCTATAACCATAATATAGCTGCAGCGTGCCCTTTTCACTAATAACGAATCATCCTATCTTAGTTCATCTTAGTCATCATTAAAATGCTTCTGCACTTTGATTCCTTATTGAAAACAAATGTGTGTGCCTATGAGCTATAGCATCCACTTACCATCACGTGGACTGTGTGCTTGCTTGATTGATTTGGTAAAGGTACTGAGTGATTTTTACTGCCTGGAAAAAATAATGTGTAACAGGCATTGATATATAACAGGTAAACAGAATAGAAGTCTATGGCACTGATAATTTACTTTTCTGTCATATTTTACATTAACATATTATGAAATTGTTCTATCAATAATACTTACTAATTTGAAATGAACTTAGAAATTTTGAACTTAATAAATAAATCAATTAAAAACTATGGAAATTAAAATAATACGTATCCAATTAGTAGTATTTATTGATAGATCAATTTCATATGTTAATGTAAAATTAAAAAATGTGAAATATCAGTGCCAGGCTTTTATATCGTTCACCTGTCCCCTATCGAGAGCCGAAGAAACAATTTACCAACCTTTATAATATGTACCTGACCAATAAGTGTGTTACATTTAAATTAAAATTGTTAGCCTTTTGTTGGCGCTGGTGTAAAGTTCAAGTTGAATCATCAAATTGTGCAGCTTGAAATCAAACCCAAAATGGTTTAAATAATTTGGCTCACGCTCCTTCTATCTTTGCTTTCGGCATAAATATTAAAAACAAAGCAAAATTTTACTCTTATTCTAAATATCGCAGTATTTTTTTAAATATCCGATTGTAAGACTTCAAAGTCGAAAATTTATATTTGTTTAAACAACTGACAATATTAATTATTAGCTTTCTATCAAAAAAAAGAGCGATTGTGAAATTAAAAATGAAGCATGACGCTCTAATGAACGCACTTAAAGTCCGACTCGATCAATTTCTACGCGCTAATATATTTACATACAAGAGAACTAAATCAGCTAGAGATAACACAGACGCAGTCACATTATGAACGAGGAATATCATCTGCTAATGTATCATATTGACCATCCACATTCATCATAACTGTACTTCTTTAAACCATGAAACAGAACCGGTGACACGGCTATTTTGTATCTGTTGCCGTCAAAGACTGGCCGCCTACTGTCAATTTGTCAACTGTCAACCTGTACCTTAATTGCACTGCGCCCCGTCCCTCTCCTTTCCCGCCCCACCCCCTGGACACCTTGATTAAACGACCCGACTATTTATATTAGATACTTGGAACTCGCTCGCAATTTTCGTTTTGCTCGCGGGCTTGTGTTGACTACTGTATCATGAGGTATTAGTGTGGAGTTATTATGAATTCCTTGGTTTTCAAACTAAATTAAGTCAATGTTCGTTTGTAACTTTCAGTATATTGCACTATAATTGCAAATATGATTCGTAATATGATCATTTATTAATATTATTCGGTATGAGAAAAAACTCGGAGAAAAATTTCGGATGGTCCGTGGTTGCCCAATTAGATCACTGAAGAGGTGCGTTGTCGAAAATACTGCGTTTGCCAATCCTAGGCATGGCGATTATGTTGAATCCCCCAAAAAAAAATAAGAGTTATAATCTCAGCAGTAGTTTGAAACGATGTATAAAAGTACATCCTTAGCTAGAACAACCTTAAAACTCAAATCTTCAACACCAAACCTCCAATATAATTTTTTTTATACAATTTCCAAACATCCGAATTTGACAAAGCCATGGATTTATTATGTTTATTTTACACGGAATGCGTGCTCGATAGTCCAGGTTCACTTCCCGGGTCGTAACTTTCGGTAAATGAGGTAGTTTATATAATATGGATTTGTGACCTAGTTATATAAGTTACAAAATGTTGACGTTGGCTTTAAAAAATGGGTTAGGTGTGTTTATTAGTATGTTTACCTACGCAAAGAGAAACTATAGACTCGTAGGTACAAGGGATTACTCTAACTTTTTTCGCAAATACCAACCTAGCAGGCGAGGTACCCCCTTGATAAACAGAGACAGAATGTGAAAATGGAATAAAACAGAGAAAAGAGCCTTTGACGTTCGATTATCATTCATCATCATCATTACAGCCCCTCACAAGTCCATTGCTGAACATAGGCCTCCATCAAGGTATGTCACAAAGAACGGTCTTGAGTCGCTTGCATCCATCGATTTCCTGCATGTCTTACCAGGTCATCACTCCATCTAGTGAGAGTCACCCTACACTACTCCTATCGGTACGAGGCTGCCACTCGAGAAGCTTTTTCCCAATCAGTTGTCGGTTCTTTGAGCTATATACCGACCCATTGCCACTTCAGCTTACTAATCCGTTGAGCTATGTCGGTCACCCTGGTTCTGCTGCGGATATCCTCATTTCTAAGTATATCACAAAGATAAACGCCGAGCATAGCCCTCTCCATAGCTCGCTGAGGACCTTGAGCGTCCTCATACGGTTAGCAGTGAAAGACCACGTCTCAGATCCATAAGTCATCACTGGCAACACGCACTGGTTGTACAAACTCGTTTTGACGCTCGATTAACAGTATCAATATTATAGCCTGTTGAAATTAACATTATAGAGCCGGTTTGACTGCCTCGTTAGTTTAATGGTTGTAAACACAATAACTGATCATGAGTACCCGGGTTCAAATCCCGGTCCGGGCAAAAATCTACTATTGGATTTTTCTCTAAAGAAATTCTTAGTAACAGGCCGTAGTCGGGAAGTTGGCGGTGTTTCAAACACGTAACTTGGATCGCACGTAAAGCCATGGTTCTCTCTCAGATCGGGACGGATGACAGTTCCATCGGTCTGAGAGTGAGAGAATAAAAAGTGCACCCGTGTTTGTATAAACTCTTGGACACTATAATCCTGTTCTGCGCAAATGACTAGTCGTCGTTGAGACTGGCCGCCGAGACTGAAATTTAATGAAACTTAAGGACGTCGTTAGAGCCACACTGCAACCGTATACTATAATAACATGAATGGCTCGACTCGGTCACGATCTCACAGAAAACCAGCAAGAAACTACAGAATAATAATGCTGCGTTTCGTGTGGTGTATAAGGAGCCAGTCTTTGACTCTTTTTAATGGGCCTTTTTTACTACATCTTATTCCTCAGAAGTGACATATGCATTTTGATTCTTAATCGAAAAATAAATGTAGGTGTTTACGTGCCACAGTATTTACATACCATCATGTGACAGTGTGCTCACTTGTCACCTTTATTTTACTTAAAAATATAATGTTTTATTATGCTGATAACAAGTAAAAAGTAAAGAAGCAGGCATCGCGTCTGCATCCGCGAGATATTCTTGGCATGGATTTTAATCGATTTAAACGATACCCACGAGGCCGAGACGATTTTTCTTTTACGAATCGATTTATCTCACATTTTATAAAAATCGTCCAACAACATTTCTTACAGGTGTCACACTTTGTATTCCTGATGTGTTCCCAAAGTTCATTAAAATATTATGTCTCATCTGTTGCACGCAGTCCAATAATAAATCGACGTCCATCTACAGGAGAATGATATAAATTATAACCGCTCGTGGATTATGTTTTATGTGCTCTACGTTTTCAAAGAAAAATTCGAGTATTCTTTTTATTAAAAGAAAATCCAACTTCAGTGGTCGTCAGTTAAAAAACTACAAAGATGATCCAAATAAATTATTTTCAAGGAAAAGGAGTCATTCGATAATTCATTAGAGACCACCAAAATTCAACGGCTGAAGATGGCCCGTTTCAATGAATTGCCTCACATATCATATGAATATCACATGAATTGCATCACATATCATATGAATATCACATAAATTGCATCACATATATAGGTTGGAAACCACATTTTTTATTGATATTATAACTTTATTTTCAGCAAGAAGCGAAATATAAACAGAAATAGAAAAAGACATTCATTAGAGTGACTTTCTATTTACTTCAACTGATTAACCACTGGTTTGTAAATACCTCTGTACTGGGAAGAACTAGAAGGAAACACAGCGGGACTTTAAAAAAGAACAGTTTGCAATTACATATGTTACATAACTAGGAACACAAAACAAATTAGAAATATCTTAGTAGCGATCACCTTACTCCCTAGGGTTATTATCATCCATGTATTATAATAATCCTTATTTAAAAAAAAATTTATTTAATAAAGTTTTTGAACTTTGCGAAAGTCACATTTTATATATCTCCTGGGATTTTATTGAAAAAGCGTAGGTATACATCGCTCCAAGAACAGACTCTTTGGAGGCGAGTAACTGGTATTAGTAGCTTGTGTCTGTTCCTGAATTTACAGAATAAATATCACTTATACATCATTAAAACTACCTATATTTTTGTGTACATGCATCACAACTTTGTAAATGTATTTAGAGGCCAAAATTAATATATTATTTTCTTAATTTTTTTGTCTTAGGGACTCATAAGTTACTAACTACTAACGTTTTTTGCACAACAGTTAATGCAATAGGAGTGTTTGACTTCAGAAATATTCCGTCAGGCACCACAAATATCTGCTTTCATGTCTCCATTACGTACTTACATGTCTCCATTACGCATATCATAGCCTCATTTTAGAATTTCCTTACAGGTAATTTTGAGACCTAATACTTCTATTTGTATCGGCTTCTTACGAAAATATATACTGCATTTACTATGAACGACACAGCTACGATGCGATATATTTGGTATAGCTTAGGCATAATTAAGTACAAAATTAAGGCATAATAAAGTAAGAAATCATTGTGATAATTTGACAAACCATGATGAAGAAAAAAAATTCCAACCTACTTATTCAGACATTAAAACGGAATATAACAAAATAAACGTAGTTCCTTTTGTTGAACAATTTTGCTGCAGAAAAAAATGTTTTCTAGACCGAATTTCGGTCATGTCTCAACAAAGACTAGTAATCTGAACACAACGAAATTATAGTGCAATGCAATTCTATAACGTGTGGCGGGGGTGTAACCCCACTATTGTCCACTACCCCATATCGTATCAAGTGTCACAGAGGGAAAATGAATAAGAGATGGGCAGCAGCATCTTCCTGATAACAATTCAAAGTAATAAGTGGTGCAGTTGCCAAGCAGCTTGCCAGGCGTGGAAACTACAGCGAAGCCCCATGAGGCAATCTAGGAGACTTTTGTTCAGCAGGAGACTTTCATAGGGTGTAATTGATGGATGAAATGGACAGGTCAAAAATTTCTTGTTACTCATGAATGTTTTTCACTATAGTAAATCGTCACTTGGCAGGTAGAATTGACGTTTATAGTTCCAAAGTTTTCTCTTTCCCTGGTTTGGATATTTTACTTTCTGTCGGAAGCCATGATACCTCTCCGGAATTTACATAGTCGCCTCTTATAATATCCGTGGGATGAAATTGGGTGATAGATTAATTTACACTTCTACTCCACGCGTGAAATGATTATTATATTTATTTATGTTATACATAAATATTTTCACAGATTAAATCTTCCTAATAAGTGCCAATAAATTTCAGCTCAACTCATAGAAATGCCAACGTTAAATAGAGACACTTGTCGCTCGTTTATAAAGGGCTCATTCACAAAAACTATGACTAGGCTGACTAGTATATAGGATACTGAACCTACGTATATTTTTTATAGGATAAGGGTGACAAACGAGCACACAGTCCACCTGACGGTAAGTGGATGCTGTGGCCCATAGACATCTACATTCGATTAAGAATCAAAATGCAGATGTGTTGTCACCCCTGAGGACTAAGATGGGATGCCTCGATTCCAGTAAAACGGGTCTCCGGTTCTCTATACTCACCATGCGAAATACAGTAGCATAAGCTGCTATTTTACGCTGGCATTCGGTGAGAGGCCGTGTAGTGGCGGTTAAGAATATCCACTACCCCATATCTTCCCGTGGGTGTCGTAAGAGGCGACAGAGGGAGACAGGCAGGAGATGGGCAGCAGCGTCTTCCTGATGACAACTGTGACGTAATAAAAAACTGCGGTTGCCAACCCGCTCGCCAAGCGTGGCAACTATGGCAAATACCCCCCAATGAACAAATACACAAACAGACGGCCCCCAGTCCCCGGCGGCCCCGCTGTTCCTGGCTACGGTGGCGACCATGGTAACGGCGGGGCAGGGGGTGCTAAGAATCTCCGGTGGAGGTTCGGTTGCCACCTACGACGACTCGACCTGGCAACATATAACGCACGCACCCTGAGGACTGACGAGAAGATACTGGAGCTGGAAGAAGAGGTAGACAAGTTGCGCTGGCATATTATTGGATTATCCGAGGTCCGAAGAGAGGGGGAGGACACGGCAATCCTCGAGTCCGGCAACTTGTTCTATCACCGGGAGGGCGACCATCTGTCCCAAGGAGGTGTCGGATTTATCGTCCACAAATCTCTCGTCAACAACGTTGTAAAGATTGGGAGTGTGTCGACGAGGGTCGCGTACCTGATACTCAGAATCACCAAACGGTATTCGCTGAAGGTCATTCAGGTTTACGCACCAACCTCGGCACATCCCGATGAGGAGGTGGAGGAAATGTATGAGGATATTTCCAGAGCCATACATTCCTCCAGAACCTACTACACGGTGTTGATGGGAGACTTCAACGCAAAACTGGGCACAAGAGAAAGCGGTGAGCTGAAGGTAGGGAAATTTGGAGTAGGGCAACGGAACCGAAGGGGCCAGCAGCTGGCCGACTTTATGGAGAAAGAGGGACTCTTTATGATGAACTCTTTCTTCCAGAAGCGGCCCCACAGGAAGTGGACCTGGTCGAGCCCCGACGGTTCGACAAAAAATGAGATTGACTTCATTATGACGACCAGACGTCAACTGTTCAGTGATGTCTCAGTGATCGCAAGGGTGAAAACTGGCAGCGATCACCGAATGGTTAGAGGCACACTGAACCTAAACGTTAAGTTGGAGAGGTCTCGTCTAATGAAGTCAACGCTCCGTCCCCCTCGTGCTCTAATCCAGAATCCCGAAACCTTTCAGCTCGAGTTACGTAACCGCTTCCAGTGCCTAGAAGATTGCAATGCAGTGGACGATATGAACGACAAGCTCGTGGAAACTGTCCATGCGGTCGGAGCTAAGTTCTGTAAGACCCGCCGCAGAAGAACACAAAAACTCTCCGATCACACTCTTAATCTCATGGCTGTTAGACGGGAGATGAGGCTGCAATCGTCAACAGATTTGACAGCATACAGGCAACTGAACAGACAGATCTCCAAATGCATACGGCGAGACTTACGCAACTTTAATACTTCTCGTATTAAAGAAGCGATCGAGCGGAACCAGGGCTCCAAAGTCTTTGCCAGAGATCTGTCTGCCAGAAAGAGCCAACTGTCAAGGCTGAAGACTGAGTGTGGCAACATCGTTTCCGGGACACCTGAGATTTTGAGTGAGATTGAGAGGTTCTATGGGCAGCTGTACACATCATCGTTGGAGCCACACGCAAGTGTGAGTAACGATCCAAGAGCAAGTCTTATCCGACACTATTCCGATGATATACCGGACGTCAGTCTAAGCGAGATTAGAATGGCTCTCCAGCACCTTAAAAACGGCAGGGCCCCAGGCGAGGATGGAATTACAGCGGAGCTTCTGAAAGCGGGTGGAACACCGGTACTTGAAGTCCTTCAGAAGCTCTTCAATTCCGTCCTCCATGGTGGCATTACTCCAGAGGCGTGGAGCAGAAGTGCGGTGGTCTTGTTCTTTAAGAAAGGCGACAACGCTCTCTTAAAGAACTACAGACCGATTTCCCTTCTGAGCCGCGTCTACGTGCTGTTTTCGAGAGTCATTACGAATCGTCTCGCACGCAGACTTGACGACTTCCAGCCTCCCGAACAAGCCGGTTTCCGAAAAGGCTTCAGTACCATAGACCACATACATACCCTGCGGCAGATTGTACAGAAGACTGAAGAGTACAATCTGCCACTTTGCCTGGCGTATGTGGACTATGAGAAAGCCTTTGATTCCGTCGAAATTTGGGCGGTGCTACAGTCCCTTCAGCGGTGCCAAGTTGACTGTCGGTATATCGAAGTGCTGAAGTGTTTGTACAGTAGGGCTACGATGGCTATCCGAGTACAGAACCAGAGCTCCAAACCTATCCAACTGCAGAGAGGTGTAAGACAGGGTGACGTTATATCCCCGAAACTCTTCACCGCTGCATTGGAAGACGTTTTCAAGCTACTGGACTGGAAAGGATACGGTATTGACATCAATGGCGAGTACATCACTCACCTTCGATTTGCCGACGATATAGTCCTTATGGCAGAATCGCTGGAGGACTTAAGCACTATGCTCAATGACCTCAATAGTGCCTCCCAACGGATAGGTCTTAAGATGAACATGGACAAAACAAAGATCATGTTCAATGTCCATGTCACACCTATGCCGGTAGTTGTTGGGAGCACTATGCTCGAAGTTGTTGACGAATACGTTTACCTGGGACAAATAGTCCGACTAGGTAAGTCCAACTTCGACCGAGAGGTCAATCGACGGATTCAACTCGGCTGGGCAGCGTTCGGGAAATTACGGCATATCTTTTCGTCAGGTATACCTCAATCTCTAAAAACTAGATTGTACAACCAGTGCGTGTTGCCAGTGATGACTTACGGATCTGAGACGTGGTCCTTCACTGCTGGCCGTATGAGGACGCTTAAGGTCGCTCAGCGAGCTATGGAGAGGGCTATGCTCGGAGTTTCTCTGCGTGATAGACTCAGAAATGAGGATATCCGCAGTAAAACCAGAGTGACCGACATAGCCCAACGGATTAGTAAGCTGAAGTGGCAATGGGCCGGCCATATAGCTCGAAGAACCGATAACCGATGGGGAAGAAAGGTTCTCGAGTGGCAGCCTCGTACCGGTAGGCGTAGTGTAGGGCGACCCCCCACTAGATGGAGTGACGACCTGGTAAGACATGCAGGAAGTCGATGGATGCAGGTGGCTCAGGACCGTGCTTTGTGGCATTACTTGGGGGAGGCCTATGTTCAGCAGTGGACTTGTGAAGGGCTGTAATGATGATGATGATTCGGTGAGAGCGTGGTCCTTCCCCTGTCGAGCCGACCCATTCATCCTACGACACGTAAAAATAATATATCTAACGTTGTGTTGTAATTTTTATATTTATATTGTGATTTTTTTTGTAACTGCTTTCTGGATGTTATATCACCGCCTTAATGGTGGCTAATGGAGAAAACTTTTAACAATAAATCTATACCATAAAGAATAAATAAGTAAACGAGTATCGTTGAAAGCGTTCTTATACGTGGTAAAGTCACGCTGCAGCTATGTTATGATTGTAGCACGAATAAGTCGGCTAGACCGGAGCAAGATCAGGCAGACAAACGAAAAGGTAAAGTTTACCCTTCTTATAGAAGAATTTTTTCATGAACAGTTAAAAATTACCCATACAGGTGAATATTCTAAAACTCGCAATTCTGGAAAACCTAAACTAGCTTAATACAATAATTTATATGGTAAACGTACCTTAGAATATATGATCCCTAACCTAATTAACCTGCTACCAGTATTTGTAAAATCAGAACTGAATCAAAAAAAAATTTTAATTAAAAAACTACTTTATGGAATGCATTACTACTATATTAATTTAAATTATATGTAATATGTTTTAATAATTAATACTACGATAACGCCCTAAAACAAGCGCCCTGTATAGTATATAGGATCCATGCGCGGTGCATTATGCAATAGGTCACGCAATTAACTAATAAAAACTAAGTGTATTTCTTTTTTCTCACTACACCCTCATATTTGTTATTGCCGGTGATACCGGTGCACGGTAAAGTTTCTATAAACATATGATTGTACTGTAACCTAGTGTGTAATTAATGAATGTAATAATATATATTAAAAATAAATAAATAAATAATAATCATTGAATACAAGCTTATAATCGTAGCTTAATGTTGCTGTGTTTCTTATGGTAAGTGTAAGGAATCGGTGACCATTTTGACTGGAAACGAGGCATTCCATCTTAGTCCTCATGGGTGACAATCACAGAAATCTAAATAATAAGGCATTAGAAATGCATTTTACTGTCTTTTAATATCGGGACGCGTGTCGCCCGTTTGCAGCTAACCCACATAAACAAACAATAAATTAATACAAAATTACTCCTACACGTATCTCTAACATTCATGCAACAAAGATTAAACTATAAAACTCTTGTGTTAAGGAATATTTTATTAAAACGTAAAATCTCAGGAGGCATAGCCACGTCCAATAATAAACGTGTGCGGAAAACAGAGAATGACATTGCGAGTTCACTCTAAGTTGGGCATAGTGCAGCTTAACGCACGTTTCGATAACTTTCTATTAAGCGTCGTTAATCGTCCAGGAGTCTCACACCAAGATACAACTAATTAACTGAAATTGTCTCAGTAATAGCCGCTTTAAGTCTTACCTTTAGCTTTTAAACGTTTTATAATTAGAGAAAAGAGGATATAATAAGACGTTATGGGTAAGTATATCCTTTTGTCTTTAATATCCGGATCTTTTAGAAACCTGGAATACCAGCATTGTATTAAATAAACAAATGTTTAAATAAAATAAATACAACATTATACAAACAGCAAACAAATAATTATATTTTATTAGTTTTAAAGATCTGTAACTGACTTTCTATCTTTTGTTACTTTTAAGTTACCCGGCTTCTTATAGATCTAATTTAGTTTACTATCCTTCCAATATAATTACTTATACTTAAAATGTTTTTAGTTTTTTAGTGTTAGTTTTTTAATTATTTACCGATTGCGAAAGAAGGCGTCAATTTGCATCATTCGCACACGAAAAAGATAGATTTATCCAAACGTCTTGCATAGAAATGAGACAGAGCGGTGTGATTGTTTGTCCCTTTCTCCGTGCTGGTTTTTTTGTTTAGCAAACTACACTTTGCTAAACAACTTTGACAGTTCGTAGCTATCTAAGGCGTTTACAAGTTGGTTTAAGTGAGAAAAAAGTGTTTTGTGAGCTTAAGATTGGTGATCTTATTCAGTTCAGTTCTTAGAACAATTAAAAATTTTATCTAAATATGTTTAAAAATCATAAAGATTATTGTATAACGTAAAACTACGTTATCGTCCTTTCTCATTCTAGGCCACGCTAATCATTAGTCTATAGTTTTCTCTGTCTACGTCTTGAAAATTTACGTACGCGACAATATTGTTTCTTGCTCATACTATAAAACCATCGCTGCTTTTATCTCTCGTACTCGTAGACATGAACTAGTTTAAGAATCAGTGGATATTGAAAATAATTTTATTTAAGTATATTTCATTAAAAACAACATTATTTCAAAACACAAAGTATATATTATTCTATAAAAAAACTATAATAATCTTTAAGAGTCACAACAAAACACCCGTTATAAGATGGGTGGACCATGGAAGGCCATGCTCCTTCGAAGGCCAATTATTAAAATGTCGTAGTTATTGCCATGTGATGACACATTATTTCTAGTTACACAAACACCCATCGAACTGAAAGTCACAGACGCGGCGGCGAATCGCTCGTGCTACTGTTTTGGCAGTACGGTCCTTCGCTTCATTGATTTCGGGAATCGACGACGTTAAAATAAGGTGCGTGTACGTTTATTTACTGGGTAAATGAAACTAGCAAATATTTAAGTAATACTATGTTTTATTACCTAACATATACCACTTCTTTTTATTGTAGATTTAATCGCTATTTATTAAACTTTAGTTTGTAAATGACCGATTTATTATAATGGCCTTCTAAGAAGCCTTGTTCCTAGCGAGGCAATTTGGAAGAGTTCAATGAAACTTAAGTTCAATCAATGTTGATTAAATCCGCAATTTAAAAAAGTTTATATGTTACAAAATAAAACCATAGTATTACTTAAATGTTTGTTAGTTTCATTTATCCAGTAAATAAAGGAATAGTAACTGTTTATTTGTTAGAGTGGCCTTCCTTGGTACACGCACCTTATTACAGTTGGCAGGTACGCGTTACATCGCCTGAAATATGAATGGATGAGATGGCTGTAGATTTAAGATACACGTTGTTAAAATTACAGAAATCGTTTCGGTTTTTATTGGAGTAAACAATTTTATTTGGCTTTGAAATATAGACGTATTACGGTAATTTATTACGTGATTTTAAAGTAACAGGTGAAGATTCTCTGGTTCAACATTATTGCTATTAATAAAAATATAATTGAGTTTTGATCAAAGATTTCATCTGTCACTAATGTTTATAGTGGCGGTGTAAGAATATCCGTGGCGCCAACTTGCGTGGTGGTCGTAAGACGTGACACATGAAAACAAACCAGTCGATTGTCTTGCAAGAAACAACTGCAGTTGCCCAGCTGCCTACTAAGCGTGGCAACTATGGCAAATATACCCCCCCCCCCTCTGAGTTCTACCTATGTACAGCAGTGAACTTTTCTGGACAGTAATATTGGTTGGGCGGTGGGCCTTAGGGTTCCCGAGTTCGATTCCCCGGTCGAGCCTTGACCCTATTACGCGAGATGTTATACTAGATGGACTGTATACGCGGGAAGCTTCTTCTGCCTCAACAAGATGGCGGATGTGGCACGCGGTTCCTTGACAATGCACTCGCTCTTCCGAAATCTATTGCTTGCCAAGGTTATGAAGGAATCCTGCTTGAGCACTAAGAGAACGCTGGTTAGATAAAAAACAAATGTTCAAGCAGGCACTGAATTATAGGAAAAAACACACTTACCGGGGTGTGACTTCGATGCGGCTTAGGCGCTTCCGTTGCTGTGATGCGATATGAGGTGGGTCTTCTGGGGCGCCCCAGAGATGCGATCCAGGCCAATGGTGCGAAGGAAGAGAGCGGTGCGCGACGATATCTCACACTATGTGAGGTGGTTACTTCTGGAGCGCGACTGCTCCAGGTGCGGTTCAGAAGCAGCGGCAAGAGAGGACTCGAGGGCAGCGCGCGAGCTTATATTACTTCGGCTTTAATATCAATGCATCTCGGTCGGGCGCGCTTCTCATTGGTCGAAAGAATCACGCCACCTTCTAGAATCTCCTCTTTCCCCTCTCATTCCCCCCTTTCAGTGTGTACGGAGGGACAATAGGTCAAAAGGAAGGATAGACACTTGGCAAAATACCCTCGAATAAAATTAATATCCACGAATCGTTTCCGCGTAACCAAATGTATAGATGGACATATGACCATTGCATTCTCTAGTTCTCTGATTTTGACACTGCTTCATGTCATCGATCTAAATGTTTTAGAACTTTTAAATAAATATAAGTATATGTTGTGGTTATGGCGCTGTATATCTAAGACCACATGATCTTTTCCAAAATCTGTTTACCATAGCTATTTTTTTTATTTTATTTTAAGTTTATTGAAACAAAATCTACAGCCTGTACATCTCATAGTCGTCTGCACTTACCCTCGATTAAGAATCAAAATGCAGATGCTTTGTCTCACCTGAGGACTAAGATGAAATGCCTCATTTTAAGTAAAAACAGTCTGTCAGATTATTAGCAGTGAAGCATTAATGTCTTATGCAGCGCAAAAGAATTCAGCCTCTTAATTCGTCTCGTGGTTATCTTAAGAGGTGACGTATGAGAAACAACAGAAAGTTCTTATGTCTTCCGATAGATGGCGGTGTACCACGTCGTTTAAGCCAGATGTACAAAATCTAGATCAACGGGCAGCAGCGTTTATCTTGTCAGGTATTTGGCACTCTGATCATCAATTAATCCACCAAGCGTGACAATTGAGTGAAATCCCTACAATAGGAGAAGCCCGTGTCCTTACCCATCAGTGGCCGGCCCATTACCACTTCAGATTACGAACCCGTTGGGCTATGTCGGTTACCCCGGTTCTATTGCGGATATTCACATTTATAAGTCTATCACGTAGAGAACCACCAAGCATAGACCTCTCTATAGCTAGTTGAGTAAACTTGAGGTTCCTCATAACGGCCAGCAGTGAAGGACCATTTCCCAGATCCATAAGTCATCACTGGCAACACGCACTGGTTGTACAATCTCGAGGCTGATAATATAGAATATTAGATCGTACACAAAAAAAACGTATTAATTAGAGTTGTTGTATAGGCAGCAATAAATTGTACCAGCTACAAGACAAGCACAGCTGCGCCAAACTACGTCAAGTGCACGGCTCATTCGAAAAATTAATTACCGTTATGCTTGAAAAAGGTAGACAAAAAGTCGTGAATAGAAACAAACAAACAATTAATTCCCGGCAGGAGGCGAGCTGACAAAACTCCGGTATAAATCAACACAGAAATAGCGGTTTTTATAACCGCGTCCACTTGAACACATGTCCGGAGTAAAAATATCTAGGCGCAATGACATGCTCACCGGCAAAACACGAAATGTTCGCGTTCCCTGTTGTTTACGAACTACAATATTTGAACAGAACTGTAGATTTACGTTGGCCAGAGAAATTAATATAGATTATCTAGGTTTTTAATTATTTTGTTATAAGTTGTGGTGACCAACAAGTAATAATATACATATACATAACATACATATAAATCTACGTAATAGAGTGAAGCTGCAGCTATATTATTTTGGGTGTAGCACGAATGTGTCGGCTCAACCGAGGAAGGGCCGTGATCTCACAGAATACCAGCGTAAAATAGCAGCTTGATGCTGATGTGTTTCGTATGGTGTGTGTAGAGAACCGGGGACCCTTTTTACTGGAAATGAGGCATTCCAACTTCGTCTTCAGCAGTGGTAACGCATCTGCATTTTGATCTTAATCGAGGATAGATGTAGATGTTTATGAGCAACAGCATCCACTTACCATCAGGTGGACTGTGTGCTCGTTTGTTACTCTTATTCTAAACCATAAAAAAACAAAACAAAACAATAAAATATTGATGAAAAGTTATTTTGGTCAGATCCGCCTATAAAAATATTTGATGTGTGTATCCTTATTCGAAGAGCACCCACAAGATGGTCTAGGTAGGTAGAAAGTGCCCCTTCACATATCAGTTAGTATTTATTTTACTGGTACCACATCTTCAGGAAAACTCATATGGCTTCATTTATTTTCTTCTTTCTTTTTTAAAAACGTTACCTTCTCACTAGGATTTTCTCCTGTATCGTGGAGGCAATCTAATACTGCTGCCTTTTTACTGGTAGTCCTCAGGGATGACAGCATTTCCGCATTTTGATTCTTAATCGAGGAAGAATTTAATCGAGTATAGACATGGACCACGGCATTCCCTTTCCATCAGGTGAATTGTGTGCTTGTTTGTCACTGTTCGACATCTGGCTTTGTGCTTGTGCAATTTATGTTTGTAAACTGTCTCCTTGACACAGGAGAAAATCCTAGTATGAAGTTTTTCAAAGGAAATAAAAGAAAGAAGGAAAGAAAGCTATCATATATAGCTTTCTTTGTCCGTATGTTATGAATATGATAATTTATTAAAGTAATAATTCAATCTTATGGCACTCTGTGCCTGTACCACTTTTCATAGGTGGACTGCTGGCTTTATTTATCGCTTTAATGGGATAAAAACTAGTAAAATTTAAAAGAAAATAATTAAATAGATGTCCATTAATTTGGATAATACCACGAATAAATTGTCTAATACATTAAAGCCGCGTCTCCAGAATGACGGAGAACGCTATAAACAATTCCCTCAGAGGTACTCACCGTCTCACCATTAACATATAAATGCGTGGCACTTGCGGCGGATAGGTAAATAAAAACTCAATCGGTACACCATTAAACGTAAGGTTTGTGCGCACCCTATTACCACAGACTAACTTAAAATACGTTTAATTTAGGAACATGTTTTTAAAGCTATTATTTTCTCGTCTGATTGCGATACATAAATAGAAAAATAGAAAAAAATATATACATATTATATTTAATGCTAAAAATATATTTAATTAAATATATTAATTATTATTGTTGTTACAACATATTACAATACGAGTGTGATAATAACAGGTTTAATTTTCTTAAATCAGTATAAAATGTAAAGGAATTAAACATAAGTGTACGGAATGCATATTATTTTAAAATGATAATGAAAGTTGTAAGATACCTACTATAAACAATGTATTCGCTGCAAACGTGTAGTAAATGTTTCGATGAATAGGATTTTCGTCTGTTTCGTTCTCTTTCTGTCCGAGCGGAGGCATTATACGTAAATGAATCGTACAAAAGCAAACATATAGAACAATTATTTGTAGGCCATGCAAATATTGTTTCGGTTTGATCATGTAGAAAGAATGATGAATGGAAAGAGTGACAAAGCAAAATATGGCAGATGTAAACGACAGAGTCTGGAAAGGACGCCTTAGACGAAAGTTTATCGACCAAATTGGCGATATTCTGAAAATGTGTGTGGCCCACATTAGGAGTACACTTAACCGACGAGCGTGTATGCGTAGATATATGGATGTAAAGGTGGCGAGAGAGGTATGTCAGGATCGTGCCAAATGTAAGTCCGTAGTCTCTGCCTACCCCGCTGGGTGACAGGCGTGAGTGTTTATGTTTTATGTTATGCAAATATTGTTCTGTGCAACGTAAGCCACACACATAAGCCACTGCACTATGGAACCATCAATATTTAAAAAAAACACAGGCAGTGATGACGACAGCTGACAGAAGTGAAAATTCAAAACAATGGAAAAATAAACTTTTCAAGTGAACAACATAACTTCATGTCGGTGACTCGAAATCACAAGCTTTCACGTATCCAAAAAGCCAAATACGCATATGATATATTCGAGTATATACAGTGTATTAGTGTATATACGCGTATATATATGTACATGGGCGGCTATACTACACGTCGCTAGTCTGGCGCAAGCACAATTATACATCACGAGAATTTCGAGGAAATCGGTGACTTGAATCCATTAGGATTTCCCCTACCAAAAATCGCTTTACGCGGCTAAAGAAGTTTTTACTTCAAAAAAAATCTCAATAAGACTTTTTTCCATAAATTTGTGGTGATGAAACAACCCCAGAGAGCAAGTAATTTAATATTTACTAAGTTTATACATAACATTGAATGAATTGAAAAACATATATTTCTAGATATACATACCGACTCATGAACTATTATTATTTCAACCCTTAGCGATACAACCCTCAATAATAACTTACAATTGTTAGTACGTACGTAGGTAAATATGTTAAAATTATATATGACTAAGATAGAATTTATGTTAATAATAAAAATATATTAATGTTGTTGTAAGGAAGAAGTTATCATCGACTATATATTTTAAATATACGTTAACAGTTGAATAGGATTCAGATATATTTATAGAAAAAGCGTACTCATAATTTCTAAAAGAGCTTATGTTAATTAAAAGCGGTTTTTATTTTTTCATATAAACCCGTTGTTAATTTTAGCGATAAAAATCAATGACACATAAGACTTCTATGTATAACATAGAAATCTTTGTTAAAATCGAACAAACTCGCAGCTTGTTTTAAATTCACTATTAGAATTAATATTTTTTTACAATGGCCTTTGAAATATAATTACTCTGTGTCAAGTTACTCAAAGATGCAGGGTGATTTAACGCTCTAAAGGGAATTTTCCTGATTGACACTTGTTCAACTTGGGACCGCATTGTAATAGTTATTTAAAAAAAAACACAAAGAGGGTAGATTAATATTAGTAAGAATTAGATATTTGATTAAATTTTTACTTCTACCTTACAATATTTCAGACAAAATGATAAAAAAATACTATAATATTTACCCCTGGTGGGACTCGAACCCACAATCCCCGGCTTAGGAGGCCGATGCCTTATCCATTAGGCCACAGGGGCTGCGATTATAGTATTCAAAATTTTATTTATAATCAAAAATATATTCGGAATTTTCAAAGTAAACATTCTATTAATAACATAATTTCTTTTTCAATTATCTAACTCGTATTTACTACTAAACATCAAAGATTAAAGAATCTGTAACTGTAATGATTTCTTATATTTACGCGAACACTATACATGATTAAAACTACTTTTACGGATTTTATCGCGTTTATTTTTACTTTTTATTTACTTTTATTTTTATTTTTTTTTAATTCCCGAAGTTTCGGGCGCTTTCCAGCACCCATGGTCACGGGGGACTGTCCTGTCCGTCCTGACTGTGTTTATTTTTACTTTTTTTTTTACTTTTTATTTAATAAAAGTAGGTAAATAAAAAGTAAAAATAAACGCGATAAAATCCGTAAAAGTAGTTTTAATCATGAATCTGTAACTGATTATGTAGCGGATGGAAATACAATTTCTGCTATGAATTAGAAAGAAAGAAAGAACGAATATTATGTGATGGTACATACATCAACACTCACGCCTGTCACCGACAGGGGTAGGCAGAGGCTACAGACTTCCATTTGACACGATCCTGACACACCTCTCTCGCCTCCTCCACAACCATATACCTACGCATACATGCTCGTCGGTTAACCTACCTCAGGTACAGGTAATATATCGCCAATTTGGTCGATAAACTTTCGCCTAGGACATCCCTTTCCGAATTTGCCGTTCACTTCTGCAACATAAATTTGCTTTTTCACTCTTTCCTCATTCATTCTTTCTCTTTCTTTCCACATGACCAAACCACTGAAGCATTCCTTTCTTAATCTTGGTCACAACATCATCTTGCAAACCACACTCTTCTCTTATCTCACAATTTCTCACCCTGTCACTCAGATTCAGCCCTAAAATACTCCTTGACGACCGTATTTCTATTGCGTTTATTCTACTCTCGTGCTTCTTCTGCCACACCCAACTTTCACTACCATACGTTAAAGTAGGGACCAACACACCATTGTGAATTGCCATACGTGCATTTTCTTACACATTCTGACTTTCCACAATAGAGTGTAGTGGTACAAAGTGATAAGTAAGTACGTATTTGACACTTTCACTTTACGATTTGCAGACACAATGGTAAGACAAAACCATTGACCCATATGTGAGCCATGGGACAGGGAAAGGGTTAATTTATAAAATATAATTGTTGCAACAGCATCCGTAGTGAGATAGCCACAGGGCTAATGCTCTGTTGGTGCTCTTATCAAAACTCACAAGCAGTCGCTAACATGATCTTAGTCAAATATTAAAAATAACATTAGAAAATTTAAAAACAAAAATATAGTAGTGAACAATAAAATTAGGCAACCTACCAAACCGGTTGTCGTGACTCGTGACTGTGTTTTAAAACAAAAAAGCTTTTTAATATATTTTTTGTTGATTGCGTGTTAATTCTTAAATTAAATGCATTTTTAAATTAACCAACTTCATTTTTTTAGCAATATATATTAATCCCAGTCCTTTCACTCACTTACTTACAGAGTGAACGAAAGCTCACTCTGAGCAGGTGCTGCAATTCTACTTTAGAACGATGGCGATTTCTGAGGCTTGCTGACACTACAAATCGATCATCCGGTTCAGATGTATTTCTTCTGCGACTTTATCCAGGTCTTCTGATGTAGCCACCTGTTTCCATATACATTTTGAAGACATATTGAACCGTTGATCGACTTACTTTTGCTTTGTGGCATGCCTTGGGGGAGGCCTTTGTTCAGCAGTGGACTTATGAAAGGTTGTAATGATGATGATGATTATGATGATCGACTTACTTCACATTGTCGGGAGACGTTTCGCTGGCTTAGTCCAGTTTGTAACAACGTTACGATTCGAATAACTTCTGTTTCGCGTAAATCCATAATATTTATCAGTGAAAAGGAAGTGGGAGGCACAGAACTTAAGCTATAATATGAATTTAATGATACATTACGGATAAAAGAATAAAAGTGTGGGTACCTAAAAAAAACTGATTAATGACATTTGTTAGCAAATGAACGTTCAAAAACGTATCATTTATTTTAAGTTTTAAACAGACAGTAATTTATGAATAAATCATAAAAAAGTAGTGGCCTAATTTTATTGTCCACCATTATAGATTAAAACCAAAGTGACAAAATTGATAATATTTATATTATTAGTGTCATCACATCATTAATGCTTAGTGTGTTCGTATTTATGATAAAATCAGTTGATAAGAACTGGGATGAAAAAAGTGAGAAAAATTTGAGCGTTTGTGATATTTTTAACTATCAAATAGCAACATAAGCACTCGTTAAATTATACAACTTAGGTACGCGAGCAATAGTATAGTATAGGAATATATTAATTACCTATGAAATTTTATTTTCTAAATAAACTAAATCCGTAACCAAGGTTTGGTCTAGGTCATGCTGTAGGCCATGTAGAGCCATGCTTCACCTATATTATAGTTGTAGCATGAATGGGTCGAAAATATAAATGGCACCAATTTAGAGAACCGGAGACCACTTTCACGGTAACGAGGCTTCTCAGTGGTGATAACGCATTTATATTTCAGATCTTAATGGAGGATAGATGTGGATGACTATGCAAACAGAGATAATAACGTTTTAAGCGTTTTCTACCTGATAAACCGAACGTGAAAGAAAATTGTGATTTAATATTTTGACGGATAATGGCAACGAGCAATATGCGATGTAATTAATAAAAACCTAAACTATTATGTTAAACCAGTGATGCACAGACTTATTAAGACTAGGGGCCGCTCGGGCAAATTGTGAACTGATGGCGGGCCGCCAGGAGTAGACAACAAAGAAACTTTCATTTTCAAGGCGGTTTCGATTTTTTGTTTTATTATTATTTCGTATTGAAAAGGTTTGTTCACATATATAGGTAGAACCAAATAAGCTGGCAAATTTCAGCGTTAATACGCAACTCTTTGTACGTATTTTTATCAATCATCACCATCATCATCATTACAGCCCTTCACAAGTCCACTGCTGAACATAGGCCTCCCCCAAGTAATGCCACAAAGCACGGTCCTGAGCCACCTGCATCTATCGACTTCCTGCATGTCTTACCAGGTCGTCACTCCATCTAGTGGGGGGTCGCCCTACACTACGCCTACCGGTACGAGGCTGCCACTCGAGAACCTTTCTTCCCCATCGGTTAGCGGTTCTTCGAGCTATATGGCCGGCCCATTGCCACTTCAGCTTACTAATCCGTTGGGCTATGTCGGTCACTCTGGTTTTACTGCGGATATCCTCATTTATGAGTCTATCACGCAGAGAAGAACTCCGAGCATAGCCCTCTCCATAGCTCGCTGAGCGACCTTGAGCATCCTCATACGGCCAGCAGTGAAGGACCATATCACTAATCCGTAAGTCATCACTAGCAACACGCACTGGTTGCACACTTTAGTTTTTAGAGATTGAGATATACCTGACGAGAAGATGTGTCGTAATTTCCCGAACGCTGCCCTGCCGAGTTGAATCCGTCGATTGACCTCTCGATCGAAGTTGGACTTACCTAGTCGGACTATTTGTCCCAGGTAAACGTACTCATCAAGAACTTCGAGCATAGTGCTCCCCACAACTACCGGCATAGGTGTGACATGGACTTTGAACATAATCTTTGTTTTGTCCATGTTCATATTAAGACCTATCCGTTGGGAGACACCATTGAGGTCATTGAGCATAGTACTAAGGTCCTCCAGCGATTCTGCCACAAGGAACTATATCGTCGGCAAATCGAAGGTGAGTGATGTACTCGCCATTGATGTTAATACCGTATCCTTTCCAGTTCAGTAGCTTGAAAACGTCTTCCAACGCAGCGGTGAAGAGTTTCGGGGATATAACGTCACCCTGTCTTACACCTCTCTGCAGTTGGATAGGTTTCGAACTCTGGTTCTGTACTCGGATAGCCATCGTAGCCCTACTGTACAAACACTTCAGCACCTCGATATACCGACAGTCAACTTGACACCGCTGAAGGGACTGTAGCACCGCCCAAATTTCGACGGAATCAAAGGCTTTCTCATAGTACACACACGCCAGGCAAAGTGGCAGATTGTACTCTTCGGTCTTCTGTACAATCTGCCGCAGGGTATGTATGTGGTCTATGGTACTGAAGCCTTTCCGGAAACCGGCTTCTTCGGGAGGCTGGAAGTCGTCGAGACTGCGTGCGAGACGATTCGTAATGACTCTCGAAAACAGCACGTAGACGCGGATCAGAAAGGAAATCGGTCTGTAGTTCTTCAAGAGAGCGTTGTCGCCTTTCTTAAAGTACAAGACCACCGCACTTCTTCTCCACGCCTCCGGAGTAGTGCCACCATGGAGGACGGAAGTGAAGAGCTTCTGAAGGACTTCAAGTACCGGTGTTCCACCCGCTTTCAGAAGCTCCGCTGTAATTTCGGAATAGTGTCGGGTAAGACTTACTCTTGTATCGTTACTCACACTTGCGTATGGCTACAACGATGATGTGTACAGCTGCCCATAGAACCTCTCAATCTCACTCAAAATCTCAGGTGTCCCGGAAATGATGCTGCCACACTCAGTCTTCAGCTTTGACAGTTGGCTCTTTCTGGCAGACAGATCTCTGGCAAAGACTTTGGAGCCCTGGTTCCGCTCGATCGCTTCTTTAATACGAGCAGTATTAAAGTTGCGTAAGTCTTGCCGCATGCATTTGGAGATCTGTCCGTTGAGTTGCCTGTATGCTTTTAAATCTGTTGACGATTGCAGCCTATCTCCCGTCTAACAGCCATGATATTAAGAGTGTGATCGGAGAGTTTTGTGTTCTTCTGCGGCGGGTCTTGCAGAACTTAGCTCCGACCGCATGGACAGTTTCCACAAGCTTGTCATTCATATCGTACACTGCATTGCAATCTTCTAGGCACTGAAAGCGGTTACGTAACTCGAGCTGAAAAGTCTCGGGATTCTGGATTAGAGCACGAGGGGGACGGAGCGTTGACTTCATTAGACGAGACCTCTCCAACTTAACGTTTATGTTCAGTGTGCCTCTAACCATTCGGTAATCGCTGCCGGTTTTCACCCTTGCGATCACTGAGACATCACTGAACTGTTGGCGTCTGGTCGTCATAATAAAGTCAATCTCATTTTTTGTCGAACCGTCGGGGCTCGACCAGGTCCACTTCCTGTAGGGCCCCTTCTGGAAGAAAGAGTTCATCATAAAGAGTCCCTCTTTCTCCATAAAGTCAGCCAGCTGCTGGCCTCTATGGTTCCGTTGCCCTACTCCAAATTTCTCACTCACCGCCTACTCTTGTGCCTAGTTTTGCGTTGAAGTCTCCCATCAACACCGTGTAGTGGGTTTTGGAGGAATGCATGGCTCTAGAAATATCCTCATACATTTTCTCCACCTCCTCATCACAATGTGCCGAGGTTGGTGCGTAGACCTGTATGACCTTCAGCGAATACCGTTTGGTGATCCTGAGTATCAGGTACGCGACTCTCGTCGACACACTTCCAATCATTGCAACGTTGTTGACGAGAGACTTGTGGACGATAAATCCGACACCTCCTTGGGACAGATGGTCGCCCTCCCGGTGATAGAACAAGTTTTCGGACTCGAGGATTACCGTGTCCTCCCCCCTCTCTTCGGACCTCAGATAATCCAATAATATGCAAGCGCAACTTGTCTACCTCTTCTTCCAGCTCCAGTATCTTCTCGTCAGTCCTCAGGGGCGGTATAGTAGAATTAAAGCTCCGATCTTCAGAATGAGAAATTATTTTACTCTTATTAGTTCTTTAAAGGCGACTTTTACAATAAAATACAATATAGTACTTACTCTATATTGTACACGAAGAAAGATTAAAATAACAAAAAACAGACAATCCAGAAGAAGAATTAAATAAAAATAAAAAAAGATTAACGGGTAGGGTGAGTGAATAACAAATACCGCGCACAAAATGATTTTTACAATTATTTTGATACATTTCGAGTCCACGAAGGAATACGAGTACGTTGCCAGGTAGAGTCGTCGTAGGTGGCAAACGAACCTCCACCGGAGATTCTTAGCACCCCCTGCCTCGCCGTTACCGTGATCGCCACCGTAGCCAGGAATAGCGGGTCCCCCGGGGACTGGGGGCCGTTTATTGCGTCGTTGCTCATGGGGGGATATTTGCCATAGTTGCCACGCTTGGCGAGCGGGTTGGCAACCGCAGTTTTTTATTATGTTATTGTTGTTATCAGGAAGATGCTGCTGCCCATCTCCTGCCTGTCTCCCTCTGTCGCCTCTTACGACACCCACGGGAAGATATGGGGTAGTGGATATTCTCAACCGCCACTACACGGCTTTTTTATCAATACAGCGGTAAAAGTTCAGCAAGTCTCCTTCGTTGAATTTGTTGCGTAAATCTTGGTCGTTTTGAATGTCGATAATTTCTAACTGCATTGACTCTGGCGCATTTTCAACTGAAATCGTGAAAGGATTGCTGAATATGTCCAACAGAGGTTTCACTTTTTTAAACTCCGAAAATCTGTCTTGAAAAGATTTAATCAAAATATCTAGTTTTTCTACATAACTGAAATTAATCGCACTTTTGTTGAATTTTTCAGCCATTTTCTTATAATTCGGAAAATTATTGTAACTTCCAGAATTCAATTGCGATCTGAAAAGTGTCAGCTTGCATTGAAAGTATGATACATGAGCGTAGAGCTGGGATATCAGTTGATTTTTGCCTTGAAGCCGTGTGTTCAAGACATTCAAATAATTTGTAATATCAACTAAAAAAGCCAAATCACACAACCAATCAGGATTTTTAAGTTCCGTGACATCCCTTTGCTTTTCCGCCAGAAATATTCCAATTTCTTCTATTAAATTTAGAAATCAATCAAGTGTCAATCCACGACTTAGCCACCTTATTTCTGTGTAATCCAGTAAATCTCCATATTCGCTTTCGATGTCATCAAGGAATTGTTTGAATTGCCTGTGATTGAGTCCTCGTGATTTTATGAAATTTACAGCCGAAACTACCACTTTTATGACATTTTGAAATTCAATTTTTTTTAGAACAGAGGGCTTTTTGGTGTATAATGCAGTGAAACTGCATGAGATCTTCAGCGTTTATGTTTTCTTCTTGCAGATGCTTTTTCAGCAAAGTAACTGGCCCAGAATTGACACCAATCATCGAAGAAGCACCGTCAGTCGCAACTCCCGATAATTTTGATAAGTCCAAATCAGTTTTTGGACACTCATCCAAAAGTACATACATAAACACTCACGCCTGTCACCCAGAGGGGTAGGCAAAGACTACAGACTTCCATTTGGCACGATCCTGACACACCTCTCTCGCCTCCTTCACATCCATACACCTACGCATACATTCTGGTCGGTTAAGGGTACTCCTAATTTGGCCCGTTTTCAATAAATCGCCAATTTGGTCGATAAATTTTCGCCTAGGACGTACCTTTACGACTCTGCCATTCACTTCTGCAAAATAAATTTTCTTTGTCACTCTTTCCTCATTCATTCTTTCCACATGACCAAACCACCGAAGCATTTCTTTCTTAATCCTGGTTACAACATCATCTTGCAAACCACACTCTTCTCTTATTACACAATTTCTTACCCTGTCGTTCAGATTCAGCCCTAACATACTCCTTAAGGACCGCATTTCTACTGCGTTGATTCTACTCTCGTGCTTCTTCTGCCACACCCAACTTTCACTACCATACGTTAAAGTAGGGACCAACACAGCATTGTGAATTGCCATACGTGCCTTTTTTTGACACATTTTGACTCTTCACAATAGAGTGAAGGGCCCCATTTACTCTATTTCCCGCATTCACTCGTCGTTCTATATTCTTATCATATCTCCCATCCCTGCTAAATACGCAGCCCAAATCCAAAAGTACATTGAGTATATCAGCTCCTCTGGTTTGACCTTTCAATGAACACATTCCTAATAACTCTTCTAAGACTTCAATATCTTGAGTAACACCTGGTATGAATATCAGAAGTAGAACTGTGGAACTAATATCAATGGATTCGTCGAGTGCTAATGAAAAAAAATTCAATGATCTTAGTTTTTTCATTTAATTGTTCTGCAATATTACCTGACAAAGACATAATTCGTTTTTGGATAGTCATACGATTCAGTTGAATTTTTTCAAACTTTTTTGCTGCTTCTGGACACATTTTCTTAGCGGCAATTTCTATGCATTCTTTTACAAAATCCTCATCATTGAAAGGGCGACTTCGCTTTGCTATCATTCGAGAAATTTCATAACTAACTTCTGTAGCTGTTTCTGAATCTTGAATGGGTTTTGTAAACATAGCTTGCTGACCAATAAGCTCTCGTTTTAAAGACAACATTTTTTGCTTTCTTAATTCGCCTGTAAACTTGGTGAAAGTAGGATGATTCGCAACAGAATTCTTGCAAATTAAACAAACGACTTTGTTATGCGACCATACAAAAAAGTATTTCTCAGTCCATTTTTCTTGAAACTGCCGATTTTCTTCTTTAACCTTACGTTTTTTACTAGGTCCTGGTTTATCCATGTTGCGTTCTAATCCTGGCTAGGATTAACACATCACCTAAAAACAATTACAGTACCTACTTAAATTACCCATCCTTTTTTAAATTACCAAAAATAATTGATTAAATAGGTAGGGAAACACTTATTAATAACAGAGTTTTACTTACGATTTCACAACACAATTATACACGGCACTTGACGGGAAATCTACAACACGTACGAATTAACTTGAGACTCCGCTGGAATGCGACCCCCTTCCCGACTCAGTGTGCGCTCAGTACCGATAGCATTTTTGTTACGGATACGCGTCTCGACTCTAGTACGATATTTTTGATAATTGTTTGTTGTTTGGTTTGGACTTTTGTTTGTTTTTGTTATACTTGAACGTTATTTTATCTGAAATACAACAGAGAGAATTAATTATATCCCTCGGAGGGGAAGAATCCAGCTCAGAGAGTGAAAGTGAGGACGATCTAATGGACGGAATAGAACCGATCGTATACAGTGACAATGAATAATAAATATTATAATAAATCCTTATTAATATTCCTTACTTCTATTCCTTGATTTTACATAGTTTGTGCTGTTCCGCTTATCCAAGATTGATTCACTTTCAGCCTAAGGTTGCCTGGGAGAGATTGCTTTTTAGCAATAAGGTCGCCTGTTATGCTTTGTATTTTTATTGTGTACGAATCTGTAACACTTTTTATAGTGCAATAAAGTGTATAATAAATAAATTAATAATATTATAAATGGGAAAGTGTGTATGTTTATTTCTTTGTCCTTCCTTGACGCGTTAACTAAAAATAATATTATAAATATTATAAAAAAATAAATATTTAAAATATATAAAAATGGCAACAGTATATCACTTATTACTTCACACCTTGCCAGAACATTTTATTTTGTTTTTATTAATAATCTCATGCAAATCTCAAAAATTTCAAATAAAAAAATATTACGACGCATTATTTTGCACATCGTACATTGACAATTACGTCATCGGCCCAGGTCTCAAGTTAATTCGTACGAGTTATACGTTGAATGTGGATCAAAATACATGATACCGGCTAGTCGAGTTAAAATGTACACTAGAACTAGGTATTGACACTTCACTCAAATTAAAACCGAACTGTCGGTCGCTGCGGTTAGCGTGGCTTTTATACCGTGCGTATAGAGTCGAAAACTGTCTAGAGAAATCACGAAACCGACGCTGGAAGCTTCGTGTATCTACCTACGCGAGCAATCGGGAATTCGGGACTATTGCTATCTCGCTTGCTCTAACAATATAACCCGTGGATAAGCCGCCACCGCGCTGCCGTCGTCGCCACGCCGCTGGCCGCGGCGGCTCCTCAAGAAAACGAATTTAACCGAGATCAGTACGAACATTACCGACCGCTGTTACCGACGCATGCACGGCGCACCGATAATCGCACTTAAGAGCGCGCGCGCGAGATTCAAATTACTTTTCGAACATATTTTTTTTTTTGGTTTTATTCTGGAATATAATTCAATATTTTCCGAATGTACGAGAGTATTATTTTTGCTGTCCGCGGGCCACCCGTATTTGACCATGCGGCCCGCGGGCCGTGGTCTATGCATCTACGATGTTAAACAGTATTTTTTAAATGAATAAACGTATTTACTTCGTGGTTCTCTTTGTACGAAGTTCGCTTTGTTGGTATCATATTCGAAGCCTATTTCTGTTTGATAGCAGCAGTCCACTAAATGGGCTTTGTGTTGAACGGTATAAGGGTAAGGATGTCAGCATAACAGTTTATGGAGCATTCGATCACAGTCATAAGTGACAGGGTACTAATGAGTTTCTTTGCTTAGAATGAGTGGTATATGATATTAAAACCCAAAACCATTACCGTCACATGGACATTTATTATTTTTGTAACACCGAAAATATTTCTATTAACATCTACACTTCCGTGTCAACGCAAAAAAGTCCGCTGGTGGACGGGGGAGGCCCCGTTCTAGGAAGCGCCTTTGATGTTGCCGCCTGTCTTCGGTCTTACTACGTCTATAGTACGTGAGGGTAATATGGTCATCCGGTTAATATGGTCACTTTCTTATAACTCAAAAACTACAGCCTTGTTTGCATCGATGACTATGTGATACGGTATCTCTCATTAGTCAATCAAATAATAAAGGGTCAAAAGGGCACTGTTTCATCGACGCCATTTTGACAGATGACATTATAGTAAATATTTTACTCAATTTTAGTGTGTGTAGTGTAGTTAGTTTTTTTTTTGGTTGATTTTTCAAATTGTTCCTAATTATTGCCAAAGCTTGTTTGCTATTTTTTTTTCTTAATATATTGGATAAAGTATACTACTTTGTGTTTTTGTCTCTGTCGTCCTTCTAGTTTTGGTTTTATAGGGCAGCAAAGCTTATTATCTTCACGTACCTTAGCAATACGTGGTAGAGCCATGCTCCATCTATATCAGTTGTATAGTTGTAGCACGAATGGGTCGGCTCGACCGGGGAAGGACCACGCTCTCACAGAATACGAGCGTAAAATAGCAGCTTAATACTGCTGTTTATAGTACGGTGAGTGCAGAGTACCAGAGACTCTTTTTACAGGAAACGAGGCATTCTATGTAAATGTCTATAGGCTACAGCAATGACGTTTTTTTTAATAGAATAAGGCTGACAAACGAGTACACAGTCCACCTAATGGTAAGTGGATGCTGTGGCTCATAGACATTTACATTTATCCTCGATTAAAAATCAAAACACAGATACGTTTTCACCCCTGAGGACTAAGTTGGATTGCCTCGTTTCCAGTAAAAAAGGGTCTCCAGATCTCACACTCACCATACGATACACAGTAGTTTTAAGATGCTATTTTACGCTTGTATTCCGTGAGAGCGTGGTCGTACCCCAGTCGAACCGACCCATTCGTGGTACCATTATACTCAACGTGGCTCTACCAGGTATGACTTATCATCAGGTGGACTGTGGGCTCGTTTATCACCCTTAGATATTAAAAAAATCAATTGAAGTCAAAGTGACTATGATACCACAAGGCTTAACATTATCCCAAAATTGAGTAGCGTTTTAGTATTTGGTCATAAATTGCGTAATGGCGTAATTGATTTTGACAGGGCGTAATTGTTTTTACTAAGACTAATTAGTCACTTACTCTAACTTAACACTAATATATATTGTCGTGGTACACTACTGATTTTATTTTATTTTTTATTTAAACTTCATACAATATGATATAAGTGTAGGCGGACTCAATGCCTGAGGCATTCTCTACCAGTCAATTTTTGGGCGATGCAGAGATAAAAATATAAAGTAGGTGTGTGAAACGTTTAACGACAAATATGTAAATTAAAGTATATAAATATAAAAACAAAGTAATACATAAACTTACATATCAAGAATTATTTAATACATTCATAGTATTATATTATATAAATTATGTACATAAAGTAATTAATTACATAAATTATATAATTTTTTGTTTTTAATATAAATAAATACTACTAATGAGATTATTCTGCCAGTATATTTAAGAAATGTTCGCGAACTTTCTTCTTGAATGCATAACAATTATTAGCCAAGTCTTCTTGAATGCATAACGATTATTATCTAATTTCAAGAGGGAGTGCGTTCCAGAGGAAAACAGACTGTACAGAGAAGCAAAAACGCAGGAAGTAAGATTTATGAGAGAGAAACTTTAGTAAAAGATTGTTTGAACAACGCAGGTTTCCGTCATAGCTAGAGCAATGGTACCGAAAATGAGAAGTTAGGTAAGAGGGGGGAGTAGGAGACATCAGAATGGAGTATAGGGTTGTGAGCTTGTGAGTGCGCGCATACTTCGTCACTGACGAATGGCGATTTTCTTGCTTTACTATACTCACTTTTTACAACATATCTGGACTTCAAGATGTATTCTACAGCCAAATCTAAATACTGGTCGGAAACACAACACGTGTTTTAGATATAAACAAATACACGGAGTGCGTTTTAGTTTTATGAAGGTATCAGTGATGACTCCGCAACGGATGTAGACTAGTGTCAATAAAATATTAGTTCAAAGACATTCTAACCGGTTTATTGCCTAGTGGCCATTAAAATATTTAGACGATAAGCAATAAAACAATATCTAGCCTGTAACAAGTGACATTGCTTGCGATTAGGTGACTTTGTTATTGTCCCATTTATACGTGGTAGAGACATGTATACGTCGTAGAGCCATCTACATGTAGATGTAGATAGAGCCATGTTGCATATTGTGGTTGTGGCACAAATGGGTCGGCTCGGCCGGGGTTGGACATTGCTCTCAGAGAATATCAGCGTAAAGCAGCCTCGATGTTGCTGTGTTTCGTATGGTGAGTGTAGAGAACCGTAGACCCTTTATACTGGAAACGAGGCATTCCATATTAGTTCTCAGAGGCGACAAAGAATGTGCATTTTGGTTCTTATTCGAGGATAGATGTAGATATCAATGGGCCACAGCATTCACATACCATCAGGTGGGCTGTATGTTCGCTTATCACACTTATTCTATATTAAAAAAAGGTTATTGAATTTAATCCCCCCTCATTTCCCATCTTCTGCTGTGGATATCGTAAAAAGCGGGAATAAGGGCTAATATAATCTTACGCCGAGCAGATGTCTCGAGTAGAAACAAAGGTGAATTTGTTACGTAGATTGTCACATAGGGTCATCGTCATTGAAAATTTGCGATTTTATTTATAAGTTTATCGGTTTCTAGCGCAATGTTACCAACTCGATGTTTTCCAAATCCATAGATTTGCATAAAAATTTCCGTAGAATCCCGTAGATGATATTTCAAAATATCCGTTGATCTGCAGATTTCTTAAGAGGATTGTGAAGTTGTAAATTTTCATACAAAAAGCGATAACGTTTTTCCTCCCGTAAACATAGTCTAATTTTCATAATTTTTGGAAATGTTGTAGATATAATGAAAAATTAGATCCGTACGTTTTTATTTTAAGGTAATATTGCGTACAATATAAATTACTAGCATCTAAATCTATACTTTTGACTTAAAAACTTCCTCGAGCATTTTTAGTTTTCTTTAAATTAAACTTAACTGAATAACTAAAAAAAGAAAAACGTACAGACCTAAATTAAGGTATACTGAATTTAATGAGAACGTTATTGCTCGAAACAATATTTTCAAAAGGAAATGTAGGCAATTACTTCCACGGCACGGCACGGCACGGCGGCAATACTGAGTGACCGATGTGAAACAGATAGCATTTATGAAAATACCTACTTGGGCCGCGTATCGGCACTTCTCAACCCTCGTAAGATCGAAACTTTTTATCATAGAATAGATAAATTTGTTGGAGAATTTTTTTCTCTCATGTAAAATTCTTGCCGTTAGTTCAATTGTAGTATAACATCGAATCAAGCTGCATATGTAAGAAAAAATACCATAAAAAAGGTTTAAAAATTAATAGTTTTCTTTTAATTAAATTATTTTAAGTAAAAAACAAATAAAATACACTTAAATATTTGTTGATAAGTATACTAAAAAACTTACTTCGATTGTTAAATTTTCGATTGTTGATTGACGGCTATTACACACTCATTATAAAAAACGTTTTTATATTACGTTTTTAAAAATCTAATTACTCTGAAAGAAATTTGAAGTACAAAGAAAATTTATTAACTTGAAAATCAAATTTCGTAGATTTCAACTTAAATTCCGTAGTTCCATAGATGATGAAAATCTACGGACACACCCGTAGACTTAGCACGCTATTCTAGCGTATGTATGGATGTGGATAAATCAATTACTCTGTGCTGTATTCTTTATTTATTTTACATATTTTTAACTTTCTTAAATCTTTTATTTTCTAATGTAATTCTTATAGAATATAACCATTAGTACAGGAATCAACATTAATCTCTACACCTTTCTAACAAATTGACTTCGCTGTCATGAAATCTGTCAAAAATTTCACCTTGTTACTAAGTGGCGCCACCCTGGTGACAGAAAAAGTTGTAGATGCACATACTGCTAACCATACATATAATGTCCTCCGGTCCGGATTTCGGTCACGGCGGCCATTCTCAATGGAGACTAGCCATTTGTGCGCACGGCAGGAATAAAGTGTCCGTGTGTATGCGCAAGCACAGATGCACTCTCTATTCCCTTTATTCTATCTATTATCTCACACACATAGACCGATGGGACGGCAAATCGACACGAATGGTAAGAGATCAGGCGCAGGAATCATACATATTATGTATATAAGTACAATACATAATATAATTAGTAAAATTGATGAGCCGTAGTAAGCTAGTAAGACAAAGGTAGAAGCGCTCGCCTACAGAGTACGTGAGCAAACCGAGCTATGAATTTATTAATTGCAATTTCAAGTGCTGATACACAATGTGCTCATCGGTAAGGGACAGTTGGGAGGTACCTGCATGTTCGAGGAATTTTTAATATTTCTATAATATTTGAAATCCGCCAATACACGTTGAGGCAGCAGAAATGATTTTTGTGACGTGCAGTGGGATGTTAGCAGGCTGCTCCATTCATTTGTAAGTATACGAGTATTATTCAATAGAAAATTTACGCTAATAACCCGTTAAAACGTACACAAATTAAAATAAGTTCTTAAGTCATACAAGTGGACAAAATAAGTTTAAGGTTATAGCAACATCGGAGCACTTGTTTCGTCGTCACATGAGAGACAATTCACGAAATCGCCTCACTCTATGTATCAAAATCCACTTGAAATCACTGTTTAAATTATAAAATAGGAAAAACAATTCACCTATGGTCAAGTTCCAGCCAAAACCAAGTCGACACTTTTTTCTTTGTAATGGACTCGTACTGTTGTACTTTTGCCAGTGTTAAGTAATAAAAACTTATTTTTTTTATAATTTGTTGATTATGAAGGTTTTGGGAAATTTTGGCGACAGCTTGAGCCAGTAGACAGTTGATGACGGCAGTATCTCAAGGCGCCTAAGTAGACATGTTATTTTGCATTACACATTATTTGGTAGAAACTCCGAAAGAAGAGGAAAGAGGTAGCGAGATAAGTATAGATGAAATAATGAAAGCAATGAACAGCATGAAAGCAGGTAAGGCTGCCGGATATGATAGAGTTTCACTCGAAATGCTAAGGGCTGGAAAGGAAGTGGGGGCAGGCCTGCTGCACACCTTGTTTAATTTATGCTGGGAACTGAAGCGGGTACCGGTAGACTGGTGCAAAGCCGTGATAGTCCCAGTATATAAAGGAAAAGGGTCGCAGCAGGGCTGTAAAAACTACCGTGGTATCAGCCTTCTTAGCATTGTGGGAAAACTGTATGCTAAGGTACCGATTGAAAGGGTCATGAAAGAAACTGATTGACAGAAAATGAATTGAAAAAATTTGGGATGTGCAAACGGGATTTAGAAAGGGAATGGGATGTACAGATCAAGTCTTTTCCATGCGCATGATCGCGGAAAAGTTTTTGGCCAAAAACCAAAAGGTTTCTTTGTGCGTTCATGGACTTGGAAAAGGCCTATGACAGAGAGGATAGGGATGTGCTATGGCAAACACTGAATTCTTTTGGTTGAGCGCTGGCTTGATACAGGCATTGGAGTCGCTTTATAGGGACTCTAGTGCTTGTGTTAGGATCAACGGGGTCTACTCGGACTGGATTGGCATCCATAAAGGTGTCAGACAGGGCTGTGTGGCTTCCCCGTGGCTGTTCAACCTATTTATGGACAGTTGTTTGCAAAATTTGAAAGTTGAAGAATGCGGATTAAGAATGGGTGAGTTAGCCGTCAAATGCCTTCTGTACGCCGATGATCAAGTTTTTCTTGCGTTGTCGGCGGCCGAGTTGCAAATGATGGTTACATTAATGAACAGATCATTAAAATAAAGGGGTACAAAAGTGAACGCCAGTAAGACGAAAGTTATGATTTTTGAAAGAGAAGAAAGTAAGACGATATGTGAAATAAGAATAGAAGGGGAGTTGATCGAGCAAGTAGATGAGTTTGTATATCTGGGTTGCGTATTTAGCAGGGACGGGAGATGTGATAAGGATATAGAACGACGAGTAATTGCAGAAAATAGAATAAATGGGGCCCTACACTCTATTGTGAAGAGTCCAAATGTGTCGAAAAGGCCCGTATGGCAATTCACAATGCTGTGTTGGTCCCTACTTTAACGTATGGTAGTGAAAGTTGGGTGTGGCAGAAGAAGCACGAGAGTAGAATGAACGCAGTAGAAATGCGGTCGTTAAGGAGTATGTTAGGGCTGAATATGAATGACAGAGTAAGAAATTGTGTAATAAGAGAAAAGTGTGGTTTGCAAGATGATGTTGTGACCAGGATTAAGAAAGAAATGCTTCGGTGGTTTGGTCATGTGGAAAGAATGAATGAGAAAAGAGTGACAAAGAAAATTTATATTGCAGAAGTGAATGGCAGAGTCGGGAAGGGACGTCCTAGGCGAAAATTTATCGACCAAATTGGCGATTTATTGAAAACGGGCCAAATTAGGCGTACCTTAACCGACGAGCATGTATGCGTAGGTGAAGGAGGCGAGAAAGGTGTGTCAGGATCGTGCCAAATGGAAGTATGTAGTCTCTGCCTACCCCTCTGGGTGATAGGCGTGAGTGTTTATGTATGTATTATGTACATCATTTGGTTACACATCAACATCGGATCACTCGTTTATCGTTTCCACTAATAGTTCACATAAAGATAGACATTTATTATACAATATCGCACCACTTTTGCATATCAAAATCCATTTTACATAATTTTTTAACAATAAAACAGGAACAAAAATCCGCCGACAACGGTCAAGTTCCCGCCAAAACACAAGTCAAAATACAAAAAAGTTTATTTACAAAAATAACCAGTATCGAAAATAAAAATAAAACAATCTTTTTTCATATTTCAATGAAGTCATTGCTAGAATGATAACAGTATTTATATTTTTTCTGTTTTTACATTATTTTTATCAACTTAGAATTTAATTATGACAATTAGTTTTATTTTTATTATCACTCGACACTATCACACACACGTCGAAAAATGGACAATATATTTTTTTACTAAATTTTCACTGAGATGTAAATTACGTAATCGAATATAAGATTATTAAAAGCTTATAATTTACAACATTCCTAAATTATGAACGCTATTGGTACGATAATTACAAGATAGACATAGTAAATCTTTTCGGAACGCCGCCGATCCGACACGATTTAATAGTCCCGAAACTTTTTCTATTTGAAGTCCTCCTAATTTTGCTTCGTTTATTTATTTTTCCGAGTCAACATCTAACAATCAAAGACAAAAGTAACATGTTTATCGTGGAAATTAAAATTTTAACCTGACTTCACGTGATATACGATGAGCGTCCGTACTCCGGAATTAGTGCAAAACTGAAATAAATATGATATTGGACACAAGTTTAATGATTCTGCGAAGATGCGTACCGGATCTAAATTTCTGAAGATTTACTGCCCGTACCGGCTATAAACGCCACAGTGTAAGTAAAGATCAGTATATCAAGTTTTTATTGCGGGGTTTATTTACAATACTCTTTAACAATGTTGATTGCCCTAAACTACAGCGTAAAATAGGTCTATGTAACTATTGGTAAATGTAAAAAATGACTTTCAATAAGAAATAAATTATTTCAATAATCAATATAATAAAAAAATTACGTGGTAGAGCCATGCTGCAGTTATATTAGTAGTATAGTTGTAGCACGAAGGCTCGGCTCGACCGGGGAAGGACCACGCTCTCACAGAATACCAGCGTGAAATAGTAGCTTAATGCTGCTGTATTTCGTATGGTAAGTGTAGAGAACCGGAGACCCTTTTTACTGGAAACGAGGCATTCCATCTCAGTCCTCACGGGTGAAAACGCATCTGCATTTTGATTTTTAATGGAGGATAGATGTAGATGTCTATGGGCCGCAGCAACCACTTACCATCAGGTGGACTGTGTGCTCGTTTGTCACCCTATTCTATAAAAAAAAATATAATCAATATTAGAAAAAAAAATATTCCATTCATCATCATTCATCATTCTATTCATTTAGTTTGCGTAAAGTTCACGTATTTTCTCTTTTTATTCTACTTCATATTATTCCTGCCTGGCGGTGGCGTGGCGATTTATTTAAGATCACACATTCCTTACACAGTTTTAAATACTTCGCAGCCAGTGTCTAGCACCGGCCCTGAACACCTATTCATCGAAATATTGTTTGGACATTTAAAGCTTCTTCTCGGTGTCTATTACAGTCCAAATGTTACAATTGATTATTTTTCAGCATTTGAAATTCTTTTAGAACAATACTCCTCGCTTTATAATCACACTATTGTCATGGGAGATTTCAATACTTGTCTTCTCAAAAATGATGCTAGAGCATCCCGTCTGAAATCTCTTGTTAATGGCATTAACTTACATATTCTCCCACTTTCAGCAACTCATGCTTTTCCTAATTGTGTAGAAGGTACTCCTTGATTTAATACTTGTTTCTTCCATTGACCATGTTGCAAAGCATGGTCAATGCAATGCCTCCGCTTTTTCTTACCATGATCTACTTTACCTGTCCTATAAATTAAAACCTCCTAAGGCTAAGCGAAGGATCCTTCTCCGGCGCAATTTTAGTAGAATGGACCTGGATAAGTTACGAGAAGATACTGCTAAGGTTGACTGGTCAGTAGTTGCGAATGCTGGTTCGGTTGATGAGCAGATATCTATTTTTAACAGCATACTTACACAATTGTATGACATTCACGCTCCAATTCGTCCAGTTCGAATGAAGCATCTTCCTGCCCCCTGGCTCACTGCCGATATAAAAAAACTTCAAGAAAAAAAGAACATAGCGAAATCTAAATATCGTATGGATCCTAATGATTCTAACCGAGAGAAATATAACAGGGCACGAAATCGCTGCAATATGGTGTGTAGAGATAGTCAACGACGCCATATCCATAAATCTGTTGTTGAGAAGATAACTCAACTAAAGTTTGGAACTTTCTCAAATCTTTAGGGGTTGGAAAAGCAAAGCGTAATGTAGAATCTCTTAATTTGAATTTAAATAAGCTTAATGCTCATTTCCTCTCTGGCGCCACTATACAGACAGTGCTACGAAGAAAAAATACACTTGCTCAACTTTCTGCTATATCAACTCCCAATTTATCCTCTTTTGTCTTTAGCCAAGTTACTGTCAGTGATGTTAAGAAGAATATATTAGCCATTACTTCCGACGCAGTTGGTTCTGACAGCATTAGTCGTAAGATGATTATCCCAATACTCGATCTTTTAGCTCCTATACTTACACTTATTTTAAACCGTTCCCTTGACACCAGTGTTTTTCCTTCATCCTGGAAAGACGGCCTAGTAACTCCTCTCCCTAAAAAATCTAATCCGACATATGAGGATTACCGTCCTATATCCATCCTTTCCTTTCTCTCTAAAGTACTCGAGCGCCTAATATACCAACAGCTGAGCAAATTCCTGTCCAATCATAACCTTTTGAATTCATTCCAATCTGGATTCCGTCCCGGTCATAGTACGACTACGGCTTTGGTTAGAATCACTGATGATATTCGCCTGGGCATGGATAGTCAGCAGGTTACAGTATTGACATTGCTTGACTTTAGTAATGCCTTCAATACTGTAGACTTTGATGTTTTACTCGCTGTCCTAAGTTCTCTTAACATATCTCCTGAAGTAATTGGTTGGTTTCATAGTTACTTGCATGGACGCCGGCAACGTGTACAAATTCAAGACACGTTTTCTGACTGGTCTGCTGTCAAAGCTGGCGTCCCACAAGGTGGCGTGTTGTCTCCTCTATTGTTCTCTATCTTCATCAATTCGATCTGTTCCCACATAAGTTCTCTTTACCACCTATATGCAGACGATTTACAAATCCACTCCCAATGTAAGATTGCGGATCTCCCCAATACAATTAGATTAATTAATGAAGATCTTATTCGTATTTCTCATTGGTGTAATTCATTTGGGCTTAAAGTTAATCCATTGAAGACTCAAGCCATTATTATTGGGAGTTCGAAATTAATCTCTCGGTTAACTTTGTCGCTGCTCCCGCCAATCATATTCGATGGGACACTTATCCCATACAGTGACAAAGTTAAGAATTTAGGTATTATGTTCGATCAGACTTTGTCTTGGGGACCGCAAGTTAGTGAAATAAGTAAAAAAATGTTTGCCGCAGTTGGTTCACTTCAAAGATTACGCAATGTTCTCCCCATTCCTACTAAAGTTGCGCTGGCTCAGTCTCTTCTTTTAGCGATCCTTGACTACGCGGACACTTGTTATCTTGACCTAACATACGAGCAACTTAATAAACTTGAGCGGCTTCAAAATTATTGCATAAGGTTTATATTTGGGTTACGAAAGTATGACCACATATCCGAATTCCGCCATAAGCTCAAGTGGCTCCCGATTCGTCTTCGCAGGAATACTCACATTCTTCATCTTCTTTACTGCATTCAGTTCAACCCGACCACTCCTTCTTATTTGAAAGACCGATTTATATATTTAAGTAGTTTACACTCTTTACCTCTACGATCTCAAAATAACCTCCTTCTAAGTACCCCTAGTCATTCCTCTTCCTTCTATTCTAATTCTTTTACGGTTACCGCTATACGACTATGGAATTCTCTCCCCTTACGTATTAAAAAATCTAAATCTCTTCCTATATTTAAAAATAAATTAAAACTTTATTACCTTTCCTCTTAAGTTACTACCTGTCGTCATTCATTTTTTTTTTCTTTAATCATTTATGTTCTTCTATTTATCTTTCTTTATCATATTCTGTACACCCCTTCCGCTATCTTTTAAAATAGTATCCTCTGCCCTAAGGTTGCCTGGAAGAGATCGCTGTTTTAGCGATAAGGCCGCCTGTTGTACCAATGTCCCTTTAAATATATAAATAATGTAATATGTTCCTTGGTGTACAATAAAGTATATTTTACTTTACTTTTACTTTACTTCCTTTTTGGAGCGGAACTAGCGAAGCGAGCGGAGCTCCCATAGTGCAAGAAAACGATTCTTTGAAATATATCTCCTCCATAACCCATAGGCCAATTTACATATTTTTCAACGCAGATAATGTTTATAAACAATAAAAACTGAATTTGAATTTTTTTTCTTTTACTATCTATTCAATTCGCTAATTTACATCTGCGCGATGTCATGCCATTTGATTGAATATTTTGTTAAAATAAAGATAGATATGAATTTAGACTTTTACTCTGCTCCTTTTATGATGTTAGCAAAAGGTTTTACCTTTGCATCTGCATCGGCCCTAGTTATTTAAAAGCTAGAGTAGCCTAACAACAGGATGCGGACTTCAAACTCAAAAGGTCGTGAGTTCGAATCCGCCATTCGACTACTATCGTGAACCACTCCTACACAAGCATTTTAAGCTTACCAGGAGTGGTTAAATATTTTATGAAAATAAAGGATTCTCCCACTGTAAAGAGGAATTGGTTTCACTTCGCTTACAAAACCAAACATGCGTTCTTTGTCAATCCTGTCCATCTAAAGTTCTAAAGATTGTCTGGAAGAAACCGATTTTAGCGATAAGACCTCCTAGAGAAGATTGTACCTCAATTTCTATCTGCTCCTTTTTTGTACATATTTATATATTTTTGACGTAAATTAAAGTGTTATCTAACTATCTATCTTACTGGTACAAGCCTATCCCTAGACTACCTCTCGTCTAGTAATAATTTTAAAAATTTATGCAAAAAGCACGATTTTGATTTGAGACAAATTTATATTAAGTTGAGATATTTCTGTAATGTGATTAATTAAAAAAAATATGTAGTGCGTTTAGTGATTTTCTTTTCATTTCGATGTTTATTGTCTGATTTGTTTTTTAAATTTACGCGTGTTGTACATATCAATTAGACTCCATTTTCAATCATCATCATCATCATCATTACAGCCCTTCACAAGTCCACTGCTGAACATAGGCCTCCCCCAAGTAATGCCACAAACCACGGTCCTGAGCCACCTGCATCCATCGACTTCCTGCATGTCTTACCAGGTCGTCACTCCATCTAGTGGGGGGTCGCCCTACACTACGCCTACCGGTACGAGGCTGCCACTCGAGAACCTTTCTTCCCCATCGGTTATCGGTTCTTCGAGCTATATGGCCGGCCCATTGCCACTTCAGCTTACTAATCCGTTGGGCTATGTCGGCCACTCTGGTTTTACTGCAGATATCCTCATTTCTGAGTCTATCACGCAGAGAAACTCCGAGCATAGCCCTCTCCATAGCTCGCTGAGCGACCTTGAGCGTCCTCATACGGCCAGCAGTGAAGGACCACATCTCAGATCCGTAAGTCATCACTGGCAACACGCACTGGTTATACACTTTAGTTTTCAGAGATTGAGGTATACCTGACGAGAAGATGTGTCGTAATTTCCCGAACGCCAGCCGAGTTGAATCCATCGATTGACTTCTCGGTCGAAGTTGGACTTACCTAGTCGGACTATTTGTCCCAGGTAAACGTACTCGTCAACAACTTCGAGCATAGTGCTCCCAACAACTACCGGCATAGGTGTGACATGGACATTAAACATGATCTTTGTTTTGTCCATGTTCATCTTAAGACCTATCCGTTGGGAGACACCATTGAGGTCATTGAGCATAGTGCTAAAGTCCTCCAGCGATTCTGCCATAAGGACTATATCGTCGGCAAATCGAAGGTGAGTGATATACTCGCCATTGATGTTAATACCGTATCCTTTCCAGTCCAGTAGCTTGAAAACGTCTTCCAACGCAGCGGCGAAGAGTTTCGGGGATATAACATCACGCTGTCTTACAACTCTCTGCAGTAGGATAGGTTTCGAACTCCGGTTCTGTACTCGGATAGCCATCGTAGCCCTACTTTACAAACACTTCAGGACTTCGATATACCGACAGTCAACTTGGCACCGCTGAAGGGACTGTAGCACCGCCCAAATTTCGACGGAATTAAAGGCTTTCTCATAGTCCACATATGCCAGGCAAAGTGGCAGATTGTACTCTTCGGTCTTCTGTACAATCTGCCGCAGGGTATGTATGTGGTCTATGGTATTGAAGCCTTTTCGGAAACCGACTTGTTCGGGAGGCTGGAAGTCGTCGAGTCTGCGAGCGAGACGATTCGTAATGACTCTCGAAAACATCACGTAGACGCGACTCAGAAGGGAAATCGGTCTGTAGTTCTTCAAGAGAGCGTTGTCGCCTTTCTTAAAGAACAAGACCACCGCGCTTCTGCTCCACGCCTCCGGAGTAGTGCCACCATGGAGGACGGAATTGAAGAGCTTCTGAAGGACTTCAAGTACCGGTGTTCCACCCGCTTTTAGAAGCTCCGCTGTAATTCTTGGCCTTGCCGTTTTTAAGGTGCTGGAGAGCCATTCTAATCTCACTCAGACTGACATCCGGGATATCATCGGAATAGTGTCGGATAAGACTTGCTCTTGTATCGTTACTCACACTTGCGTGTGGCTCCAACGATGATGTGTACAACTGCCCATAGAACCTCTCAATCTCACTCAGAATCTCAGGTGTAACGGAAACGATGTTGCCACACTCAGTCTTCTGCTTTGACAGTTGGCTCTTTCTGGCAGACAGATTTCTGGCAAAAACTTTGGAGCCCTGGTTCCGTTCGATCGCTTCTTTAATACGAGCAGTATTAAAGTTGCGTAAGTCTCGCCGCATGCATTTGGAGATCTGTCTGTTGAGTTTCCTGTATGCTGTCTAATCTGTTGACGATTGCAGCCTCATCGCCCGTCTAACAGTCATGAGATTAAGAGTGTGATCGGAAAGTTTTTGTGTTCTTCTGCGGGGGGTCTTCCAGAACTTAGCTCCGACCGCCTGGATAGTTTCCACGAGCTTGTTATTCATATCGTCCACTACATTGCAATCCTCTAGGCACCGAAAGCGGTTTTGTAACTCGAGCTGAAAGGTTTTGGGATTCTGGATTAGAGCACGAGGGGGACGGAGCGTTGACTTCATTAGACGAGACCTCTCCAACTTAACGTTTAGGTTCAGTGTGCCTCTAACCATTCGGTGATCGCTGCCAGTTTTCACCCTTGCGATCACTGAGACATCACTGAACAGTTGGCGTCTGGTCGACATAATGAAGTAAATCTCATTTTTTGTCGAACCGTCGGGGCTCGACCAGGTCTACTTCCTGTGGGGCCGCTTCTGGAAGAAAGAGTTCATCATACAGAGTCCCTCTTGCTCCATAAAGTCGGCCAGCTGCTGGCCCCTTCGGTTCCTTGCCCTACTCCAAATTTCCCTACCTTCAGCTCACCGCTTTCTCTTGGGCCTAGTTTTGCGTTGAGGTCTCCCATCAACACCGTGTAGTGGATTTTGGAGGAATGCATGGCTCTAGAAATATCCTCATACATTTTCTCCACCTCCTCATCGGAATGTGCCGAGGTTGGTGCGTAAACCTGTATGACCTTCAGCGAGTACCGTTTGGTGATTCTGAGTATCAGGTACGCGACCTTCGTCGACACACTCCCAATCTTTACAACGTTGTTGACGAGAGACTTGTGGACGATAAATCCGACACCTCCTTGGGACAGATGGTCGCCCTCCCGGTGGTAGAACAAGTTGCCGGACTCGAGGATTGCCGTGTCCTCCCCCTCTCTTCGGACCTCGGATAATCCAATAATATGCCAGCGCAACTTGTCTACCTCTTCTTCCAGCTCTAGTATCTTCTCGTCAGTCATCAGGGTGCGTGCGTTGTATGTTGCCAGTTCGAGTCATCGTAGGTGGCAACCGAACCTCCACCGGAGATTCTTAGCACCCCCTGCCCCACCGGGCTACCGTAGCCAGGAATAGCGGGGCCGCCGGGGACTGGGGGTCGTTTTTTTAGCGTCGTTTTTCAATTCTCAATTTTCAATGCTCATACCTATTTGTGCTGTCCTTTAAATTACGAAAGTTTATGCTATTGGATTCTTGTAATTAAACGTTAATTACTTAAGCTTTGTAAACTGTCGGTTTTCCATAACATTAAAATAAATATTAATATGAATATGGCTGGTCTTCTTGCTTAAAAAGCAAATATTTATGACAGTCATAAATACTAAACTTAAAATATTTACGTTCTGTGTGCTTTTTCCATACACCCGTAATACTGTTCTATCTTAGACTATTACATAGGCACACTTCAGCTGACGTTAGAGGATGAACATCGTTTTCATGTATAGTTGTAGGAAGCGCGTCCTAATTATTTTGTTACTATCAACCGTCCGTAAACCCTACCTCTCTGATCTCGTGGACGCGATGCTGTGGATGTAAAATATCTGAATGTTGCTAATGGCGACGCAACAGGTGCGTCCTGTATGCCATCGAGGTACCTACAGATCACAGACGCTGCGTATTGTCAATTAATGTTTATTTCTTTCTTTTTTTAAACTTCATCAAATAAATTATGGGTAACAAGTTATTCCATTCGCAGTGATTTTTATAACATGTCTCTCAAATCTGAAAGTATGTAATATATCAATATATTTACAACACCTATTAATAATTTTTATACAGGCGGCTCCATGTCATAGTGAGTTAGCATTAAGTCGCGGCGCCAAGGGTCACGGGTTCGAATTCCGCACGGGACAAGTATTTGTATAGCGTACATATAATTGTTTCGAATCCGGGTGTTTGTTCTTGCGTAATTTATGTTTGCCTCAACGATACAGGGGAAAATTCTAGTATGAGGGTTACGTTTTTTTGACGAAAACAACAATCAACACCACCTCTCATTATATATGCAGGTTGTAAAGGCAAAAGTTTTTATTATTACACACACTCCCATCGCTGGCTTCCTATCATTTCTGAGGGTTGTGGAGCAAATAACGGACGTGGTAGGGAATTGGTCGTCTCTACCGGGGTAGGACCACGTTCTCACAGAATACCAGTGTAAAATAGCAGCGTGTTTCGAATGGTGAATGCAAAGATTCGGAGGGCCCTTTTACTGGAATCGATGCCATCTTAGTCCTTAGGGATGATAACGCATTTGCATTTTGATTTTTAATTGAGGATAAATGTGGCTGTCTATGGGCCACAGCATTCACTTACTCGTATCATGAGGTGAACTGTGTGCTCATTTGTCACCCAATACTAGAAAAAAATAGTGAGCCGCGCTGATCAAGTGCGTGTTGACTGATATTTTCCCTCGATCACATGATATATCAGCACTTAAATAAAAAAACATAGTCCATCACACTTCACCAGTGCGTGTTCATGGATGTTTTCCTCCAAACACCTGATAAATTTACTCTTTCAATAATTCTCTCTAATCTACAAAATGCAATTAAATTTTATAAGCGATGGCGCTGATCGAACCCATTTGCCCGCATACTGCCAAATTTACGGCGAGCGTCTAGCACCTGAACTATCACAGTATTTCTTATATATTTATTTTGGACAAAAAAAGACAAAACCTCACTATCCCATATCATAACGTGGGTGTATTGAGAGGCGACAAAGGGAAACAAATCGGGAGATGGACAGCAGCGTCTTCCTAATAACGACTAAAAACAAAAAAAACTGCGGTTGTCAACCCGCTGTGCAAGCCTGGCAACTTTGCGAAATATTTCTCCTCTGAGGCAATCTATGGGGAGACCTATGTTCAGCAGTGGACTTAAATAATCTGAGAGGCAACAGTTACACAAAATTACTAAAAAAATAAAGTACTTTGTTTATCAATACGTTTTAGACGAAACCTGAATTGTATTGCTTGAGAAACAAATATAATTGCTTATCGCTATACTGGTATTATTTGACGGCCTCGTTGGTCTAGTGATTGTATTAGTGCGACTGCTGATCATGAGGTCCTGGGTTTGAATCCCCGGTCGGGCCAAAAATCAATTATTGAGTTTATCCGTCAAGAAATTCTCAGTAGCTGCCCGGATTCAAGAAGTTGACGGTGTCTCATCCCCGTGCCTCGGAAAGCACGTAAAGCTGTTGGTCCTGCGCCTAATCTCTCTCCGATCGTGTCGGTTTACCGTCCCATCGGATTATGAGAGTGAGGGAATAGAGAGTGCACCTGTGCTTGCGCATACACTTGTGCACTATAATCCTGTCCTGCGCCAATGGCTAGTCTCCGTTGAGGCTTGCCGCCGTGATCGAAATTCGGTCTGGAGGACATTATATTATTATATGGACGACTTTGTCTTTAGCGTTATGTTAGAAGAAGAAGCTATATCAACTGTTAATCAGCTGATTGAGTTATTTAAACTGGCGCAGTTCGATTCAGTATAAGTGGTAAAATTAAAAGTCGAATGTACACGACTTAATATAAATAAAATGAGAAAATCATAAATATGATCAAAGTTATATAAAACCACATGAGAAGCATCACCTTTCAAACAAAAAAAATCATCAAATTCACCTAACAAAACAAAAAAGTTCTGAGGTAACACACAAAAAAAAACATACAGTCGAATTGAGTACCTACCTCCTACTATTATTAAAGTCGGTTATAAAGAATAAAAAACAATTACACAGAATTTAACACCTAATCTTGAAAAATCTCGGATTATATACTGCAATAATTTTCGATGTTCATTGGCAATTTTTCAGCTTTTATCGCGTTATAAAAATACTAAGTAATTACACTTTCAATAGAAATTACTTGCGATAAGACTGTCAACAAGGTCATTTATGAGCTTTTTTTAACAGAAGAATGTCTGTAGAACTTTCGGCACGATATTTATCTTTATCAGTTACTTGTCTATATTCATAATAAAGACTATAAGCATTTAGGTTTAGTAAAGACCTAAGCATTTAGAAAAATTTAAAGTATGGAGAAATTCACACGTATGCCAGCCAATATCGACGATAATGTCAATTTTCTCCAGACAGAATTTTGATCACGGCGGCCAGTCTCAACAGAAAATATACAGGATTATAGTGCCCGAGTGTATGCGCAAGCACAGGTGCACTATCTATTCCCTCACTCTCATAGACCGATGGGAGGGAAAGCCGAAACGACCGGAGAGAGATCAGGCGCAGGACCCAACGGCTTAATACATATAAAACCTTTCTAAGACTAGAGAGGAAAATACCAGCAACTTCTTGACTCCGAGGTGCCACTGAGAACTTCTTGATGGAAAAATTCACTAGGTAAGTGATTTAGGCCCGACACGGAATTAGAACCCAGAATCTCATTACCAGCAAGCGCGTTTACGGTCCTAGACTAGTGAGGCAGTCAAATTCAATTTTAAATAACAGTGTAGACTTCCAATAAAGCATATAAAAATATCGCTGAACAAATCAGCATTTTGCCACAGTTGCCACGCCAGGATAATAAGGAAAATGCAGTGCCCATTTCCTGTTTCGGTTTCCCTCAGTCGCTTTTTACGATACAAGTAATGAACAATATGAGATAGTGGATATTTTATACCGCCACATGGTTAACTTGTTTTTTAAATTAGAATAACGAGAACACTAAAATTCGCTACTGTTTCTATATTCCCATTACACGTACATCAGCAATAAACTATGTGAGAAACAGCTGTTATGATCATACGTTATCAATACCGTAGAAATATGCACTTAAGTGAAAAGGAAAGAAAAAATAGAAACATTGACACGTTTTTTACCGTTCCGTAGATGTAAGGCACATTAGAGAGTAAATTATTTAGTCTAAAATCTAGTTTTGAATAAGGATAGTTAAGAGCAGTTAATTTGCTTGCCGTGTAGGGGTGGCGTAAGATAATAAATTATCCCGATTCATCCCGTAAGTGTCTAAGAAGAGAAACTGTTACACAGGAGATGGGTCAGCATCTTCCTGATAGTAACTCAATATTAACAAAAAATTGCGGCTGCCAACATCGCTTCCAAACATGGCAACTGTTGAAAGAATCCTTGAGTTTCAACTTTCAACAAATATGTGCAATAAATACTTTTTTTAGTGTTATTATGTAAACTCACAATGTCAACGACTTTCATTAGTAGGTATAATGATTTCTTATATTTAAGGTAAATATAACTAATTTTACGGATTTAATCGCGTTTAATTTAAACTTTCTAATTCACAACGTTTTGGGTGCTTTACAGCACTGACTGATGAGAACGCGATAAAATTCTCAAAATTAATTTCATTTATTGACTTGCATTCGTTTTGCTGAATATAATTTAATGTCCTTGTTTTTTTTTAATTTATCGTAATTCTATGTCAAACGACTTTGCATTGCCCTCTCAAATTCCTATTTTAATGAACTGCCGTCTTAACAGCAGCTACAGCTTTGTGGGCATAGAAGAAACGATCGAAAACTTCATAAACATTACACATTTATTTAACTCGTAATCCGGTAAACAGGTGCGCCCGGACCAAGGCTGCATAAACTATAACGCGAATTACAACAAACGAAAATGTAGAGCATCTCTTTAGTCAAGATGGAGGCCGTCTAGACTTCAATACGTTTCGTTTATCTGTCACGTTACGTCTCAGAGAAAAATTTATTTTTTAACAATACGCCTGACTACGCCTAAGTCAGTTGGCACAGACTTCAGGTTATTCGATTACATAAATCTTGTAACTAAAACATAATAATGACTGGCAATTTGGCTATGAGATGGGTTCGGTCAGAAGTTCGAAGCATTTGCTAAATACCTTTCGCTTGTGCCGTTGCTAAATATTAGGAATTCCTTCCTTATCATTTATTTTTCTCTTTTTTTAGTATATAATGGCTGTAATTAGATAATACTTTTATATTTATACGTGGTGGAGCCATGTTACAGGTATATCGTGTTTGTAGCACGAGTGGGTACCACGCTCTCACAGTATACTAGTGTAAAATAGCAGCTTAATGCTTGTTATTCGTATGGTGGGCGCAAAGGACCAGATACCCTTTGTACTGGAAATGAGTCATACCATCTTAGTCCTCAGGGGTGACAACGCATCTGTACTTTCATAATTAATCCCGAAGTGGATGTAGATATCCATGGGACACATTATCCACTTATCATCTGTTGGAATGTGCATTCGCTTGTCACTATTATATCTATGAAAAAATATGTTTTTATTCATCATCAGCCCCTAAAAGTATACTATTGGAAATGTACCTCTCACGTTGTGGTAAGGTTTTACCATAACTGCTACGTTTAACATTAGTATTGATTGACCGCAGTCCTACCTGAAGGCTCGCCGTCTTCACTTCCCTCATCGCCTTCGGTCAGAGGGTAGTTACGCATTTAACAACCGATATAATACAGATAATTATACCACCATTTATTGTAAACAATAACATCTACGAAATTAAACTGGGCTATGGAACTAATACTTCAGGATTTTCATAAAACGAGCTTACCCATTTTTGAAACTTGACGCTAAAATATTTTTAAATATTTACATAATTAATTTTCTGATCATGCGACTTTGATAATTTATTTCATTAAATTGTAATCATAATAATTGTTTAGTAGGTATATAGGTAAGTAGGTAATGATATTACGTGGTAATGATATGGCGTTACCATGGAAGAAAGAGAGGTCTCATTAATAACTAATAAGATTGTTATTTTATGAAAGTACTACATTCCGAAAATATATAAAACTGAATTAAAAGGCCGGTAATACACCTGCAAATCCCCTTGTGTTGCAGTTGTTAAAGCTAGCAATAGTCACTTAAATTTTGCCTCCTCTTTTAAACGAAAAAATATACGGCAATATATCATGCTAATAAGCGCACTTTTATTATTAGCAGTAATAAATGAAAAGTTTTTTCTTCTCCTTTTTTAATTCTTACAATTTTAAAATGAGTAGATTCTTCCAACCTCAGAAGAGATGTTTAAATAACATGTCATTTGGGGTCAAGAAAAATAATCATTATACAAATGGATTTTATAATTTGGTGTCTTGTTAAAAATTCTAAAGAAATATAGCTAACATCCAATTGTAAATTTTACAATGCCCAAATAAATTTTTACCTGAGTCAAATACCTATGTCTTATATAAATCAATGGACTTAAGTGTCAATATCCACCTACTCCCAGTCGTTTGTTATTGGTGGGTGAGCGAAGACACCTGTCTCACCTTCGCGGCCGCCCAATCGCATTCCTTTCACCTGTACGATCAATGTAAAGGCGGAGCTTCTTACCTGAGCCGTGAGACGGATACGAATTAACTTTGAGTTTGCTCTTTCAAACCAATCACAGTTTACAATATTCCTTTTTGATGGTATTGTGTTAAACATTTATGTGTAGTAGGTTTCAATTTTAATTTAAAACACAAATTATACGCTGTTTAGAAATTTGGTTCACCCATTTCGTGAACAAACAACAATGGAATTCGAATTAACACAATTTTTTAATCCGATTTTTTTAAGGATATAAATAAGGGTGACAAACAAGCATACCGTCCACCTTAAGATAAGTGGATGCTGTGGCCCATAAACGTCTATAGCTATCCTTGATTAAGAATCAAAATCCAAATGCGTTATCACCTCTGAGACCTAATATGGAATGCCTCGTATTAAGTAAAATGTGTTTTATTTTTCCGTTTCCCTATTCTAACCATGCGATATATAACAGCATTAAACTGCTATTTGACGCTGTTATTCTATAAGAGTGTCGTCCTTCTCCGGTCGAGCCAACCCATTCGTGCTACAACCATAGCTCTATAACGCAGCATGGCCCTATCACGTTGAATCATGACTCTATCAAGGAAACTAGGACATATGAAATAATAACCTGGCTCTATTTGAAATTATAAAATTTTCAAACCCTTAATGACTTATTTAGACTCTAAATGTTAGAGTCTAAAATATAGATGTTTCTTTGCCGTCTATTCATAATGACCACGGCACTCGCCAACTTCGCATTCCTTTTTTTCTTGTCAGCATAATGTTATCTGCCACAGATACAGATTACACGGTATTTTAGCGTTGTATTCTGGCGGAAATCCGGTGCGTAGCGACTGGTAATGATGTGTGGACATCTCACCTGGCTGATGTTGCCCGGTCATTAGTGAATAGTGAGAAGTACGTGTCGATAATGTTATATTTTATCGATAATTAAAAAGGTGGTTCATTTCAATTTTAACTTAATGACGTTTTCATATTTACGCAAAAGCCACACAATGAATGAAAACTGGTTTGCAGATTTTTGTGTAAAATATGCTAATTAAAAACATTCACTATTCAAGTTAAAAGAAAAGTCAGTGAAGTGAACTTTAATAATACAAAGTCAATATCAAAAATATTTTTTTTTCAAATTTAGTCACACAAAGCACTTTTATTTTAAATCGAGATTCATTCACTTATTTATTACTTAATTCACGGACGGTATCATGAAACAGCGTTGGTTCTCATACGCCATCAATACAAGTCAAGCTTGGCAACACCTTATTTATTTTTAACCTTTTAAAGTGCTTAGATGTGTAATATATTAATAACCGAAAATATCGTAGTCTTATATCTTCATGTCGTGTAAGACATGCAGGAGGTCAATGGATGCAGGTAGCTCAGGACCATGCTTTGTATACCTTGGGGGTGGCCTATGTTCAGCAACGGACTTGTGAAGGGCTGTAATGGTGATGATGATGATGATATCTTCTTCATATACCCCCCCCCCCCATGACGATTTTATTTTTTAGTTTCATCTATAATATCGATATCAGAGCGATAGAAGCAGCACACCACTATCGCGCAAACCGACAAGAGCCAAGTTTGCCAAAACAAACGAACAAGAGACACGTCCACTGAAATGTCTATGACAAGTTCTGAACACCTTGAAGCAACGTCGAAACTGCATCTTGGTTAAACGCATTTAGACTTGGCACGTGTCAGGGAAATTCGCTTTACGTAGAACTCGGACAGTTCTAGTCTTTCCATCGTAAAATGACGAGAAACAAAATTTATATTAAATTATTAATTTACTGCAATTACGCGTAACAGATATTCGAAGTTGTGTAAATCTTGGACATGAAACAAAAACAACTAACATGGACTTCATAATACAGATGAAATATCAGTTTTGTATCTAATAATTCAATTTTCGACGAATTTTATGTAAATATAAATAAAACAACAACTTCGGTTATTGGGTTCTATTGTTACTTACCATATCTCTGATATGGTAGCTGTTTCTTGATTTTTAATGACAGGTTATCTCCTCATATTTTAATTATAAGTATAATATAAGAATAATATAAATATAAATAGTATGTGGCCATTTACGAACTCTAGTGTTTCAAGTTCATTGGTAACCTAATGAAAGAAAGAAAGAAACATTTATTGTAACACGCCATAAACATCATTAAGCACTTAAATTTTAACATTTGTAGACACATTAATTAATAAAATTGTAATAATTTTAAAAAACCAAAAACAACAAAATTTACCGATCTAACATTTGAAAAAGTATGTATGTATGTATTTATAAATTACAGTAAAAATACGTTCCTCATGAGTTGCACTGGGCAAGCGGACCTTCAGCGTTTATCTATGTTGCCGCCACAGATTTTCGGTGGGCCCGAACGGATAGCAACGTACGGACGCCCGCGTGCGAAATGAAAATATTATAACTGAAATGTATAATTTCTAAAGAAAATATTTTATTTTTAACTCAACCGGGACGTATCCATTGAGAGCGTAGTCCTTACGTTCTCAAAGAACACCAGTGTGAAGTAGCATGCTGCTGCGTTTCGTATGGTGATTGTAGAAAACCGGAAACAAGGCATTCCATCTTAGTCCTGAGAGATGACAACGCATATGCATTTTGATTCTTAATTGAGGATAAATGTAGATATCTATAGGCCGAATCATCCATTTACCATCAGGTGAACTGTGTGTGCGTTCGTCAGCCTTACCTATTATATGAAAAAACAATACAAGTCAATATGTTCATAAGAAAAATTGAAGCTATTCCGCATTGTATAAAATTCGATATCATGATTCGTTATCAAGATTTGTTATAAGAAGATAATAATATAGAATAAAATATTTTATTTTATAAAACTGAATTGACTACTAATATAACTGCAGCATGACTCTACGTAGTAGAGCCATACTGCAGTTATATTACTCACCATCTTAATCATCACGGGTGATTCGTGATCGAGTATAGATTCAGATGATGTTATGAAATGTCTATGGTCTACAACGACCACTTACCATCAGGTGGACTGTGTGCTCGTTGGGTTTAACCAATAAAAAAGTGACAAACGAAACTTGCAGTCCATTGGATGTTTTCTTTATAGAATAAAGGTGAGAAAAGAGCACACAGTCCACCTGATGGTAAGTGGATGCTGTGGCCCATGGACGTCTTCATTTATCCTCCATTTATTTTATCAACTTTTCATTTTTTTTTTCAGAAAAAAAATCTTTCATATTTTCGGATACAGTAAGTATAGCCTAGATCCCTTCTGGTATCGCTCTCGATCTGTTCGTGAAGTTCAGACGCGATTGGTTTAGCCATTTCGTAGATTATCCCACACAGATAAACATTTTTTATATCTAAATAGTATGCAAATAACCCCCTCAGTCCAATAAAAGTCAAAGCGATAGCCTATATACGTCCCACTGCTGGGCACAGGCCACACCCTATTTCTGAGAACGTTTTAGAGCAAGGTAGCTTAATAGAAGTCAAGTAAAATAGCAGCTCAATAAATAACTGCTGAGTTTCGTATGGTGATTGTAGAGATCCGGAGACCCTTTTTTACTGGAAACAAGGCATTCCATCGTAGTTCTCAGGGGTGACAACGCATCTGCGTTTTGATTCTTAGTCGAGGATAGATATAGATGTCTATGGACCACAGCATCCACTTACCATCAGATGGATTGTATGCTCGTTTGTTACCCTTATTCTATATATATATATATATATATATATATATATATATATATATATATATATATATATATATATATATATATATATATATATATATAAATTTTAAATCACACTGTCTCAGTGTCAAAAGAAGCAAACCGTTTGGTTTGAAAGCGTCCACCCTTGATATGGCGGGTGTCCTTCGACCAACTGGTTTTCCTTTGGTTGAAAGAGGAAGGAGGAATTAAGGAGGTATTTACTTTGGATTTCCTGCTGGACAAAACACTTGTGTACTCTTGCATATAAAATATTACTTATAAATTGTACTGAATAATATATAGTACTTATTGCTACATGATTTCTAATTGCTTCTCCCCTGCTCGCAACTGAACCTGGCTATCGGATAGCAATTTACCGGCGGAATTGGGGCTCGGGATAAAAAATATTGCGCCCCTGAGGCCGCTGTGCTTTGCGACCGTGTTAAGGTGTAGACTTATTTCAAATTAGTGTTTTATGACAAACTTAAAATACCTTTAAATTATTTTTCAGACTAAACCATTAACTGAAAAACGGGACTTCAAATATTGAAGTCCCGTCCACTAGGCTTTGTCTATTAAAACCTTACTTTTGCTACTTGCCCGCGTTTTTATTTAAAAAAATCTATCAAAATATGAATGCGCACTTTCAATGAGATTCCACTACACTTTTATCTTTGAATCCAATCCATTCTATTTCAATCAATGACATTTCTATAAAAGTAAGAAATAAACAATGAAAAGAAAATGATAAATCCAAAAAATAATATAATAGAAATGAGCACAAAAAAAAAGTTATAAATTCAATATAATACTCGTATAATGTTAAATTGTTACTGTTGGATGAAAAACAGTCTACTTGTGAGTTTCTTACCACATCTCACTTTATGTGTGTTATAGGGTTTTTTATAACGCAGTAAGTAAACATCAACTCGTGCTGATCGTCGCCATTTGAACTAATATCAACGTACGTATGTAAAACGTACCGTATGCGGGGTCGTTAGGATATATCTTATCGTGGGTTACGCGATCGTTATTCGATCTTTTAGTGTTCCACGTGGATATGATTAGCACATGTTCTATTGTGGCTGTGCTATATGTTACTTGTTAACTTTAAAACCTAAAACTATTCAGTCTGGTTGTTCCCATAATTATTTTTTTGATAATTTTTAGTTTTTGAAACTAAATATGGTGACAAAGAACATACAGATGATGGTGAGTAGATTTTGTGAGTTTGCGTAGACACCTATGTACATTTTATATAATAATGGAGACAAACGAGCACACAGTTCGACTGACGGTAAGTTGGCTCTGCGGCCCATAGACATCTACATCTATGCTCAATTGAGAATCATAATGCCGTCTGTATTTATTTCCACTACTGAAAACTATGAATGATAGAATTCCTCTTTCCCATAAAAAAGGGTCTCCGGTTCTCTATACCCAAAATACAAAATACAGCAGTAGTGACTATTTACTAATCTGTGGTAGTGAACCGTTATTTTACGCTGCTATTCTGTTACAGCGTGTTTCTTCCCCGGTCAAGCCAACCCATTCGTTCTACAACCATAGCCTGCAGCATGGCTCTACCATGATCCAAACTGACCTCGTTATCACCCATGAAGGTTAAGATGGAATTTCCAATTTACTCTACGAAGTAGGTACATAGGCATTATGTATATCATGAGAACCGTGTTTGTTAAGGGAGTAAAAGCTCGTCTGCAGTTTCAGTTCAGTTAATACCAGTCAACACCAACAAAACAGTTAATATAATTAATAGAATTTGGCGTTACTTTGAAATCTATTATTAGCTTTCAGCTACTGTCGTCTTCTCCATCTGAGGATGTCAGTTCATATTTATAATAAGCTAATAAATATTCAACATCTTTAAAGTTGCTAAATACAGTTTGAACTTCTGTTTTACCACGCTTGGCAGTAAAAGAAACATGAACGAACCTGCATGATGTTTTCAAATTAAAAAAAATGTTTCAATGATATGAAAAGTCTGCCAACAGCTACTAAACACGGGTGATGTGGACTAATATCTCCATATTTATATAACATATAGTAATAAAATTATCGTATTGCCTTTGAATTTATCCCAACTGTTTTAAATAAGTATATATTAATAAATAATAGATATTTAAAAAAAAATCATCTATCTCGTCTATTTGTGACATACTTATTCTGAGATTCGCCGACCGCCGCATTTCATTGCGGTATAATAGCTTTCATTGCATTGTATGAGGCATTAAGAAAACCGACATAAATTAAATTAAAAGTCGTGCAGCTGGCATCTCTTACCGCTGTACCATGCTAGACAGATTACCTGAGAGTTATTGCTTATTTTGAATTTTTGAGAAAACGTAAAAAAGCGCCAGTGCCAAAAATGTTTGGCAAGGGCGCAGCAAGGTGTTTATACCACGTTCACTAAAATATAGTGCGTCTTGCGTCGAAATATTATTTTTTTCGAATTTTTTATAGTATTCAGGTGACAAACGAGTACACCGTTCACCTGATGGTAAGTGGGTACTGTAGCGCATAAACATCTTTACACATAAAAGCAAAATGTTCCTATTTAACGTTAGCATTCTGTGAGAGCTTGGTCCTTCGCCGGTTCAGCCGACCCATTCGTACTGCAGTCATATAGCTTCAGTGTGGCTCTATCACGTAAAAAGTAATTACGTCATGAATATTATATAGAAGTGTCACAAGAGTTGGTGATAAAGGGAGTCAACTGAAAGTAAGTGGTACTAAAGTTACAAACCTATATCTACGTCTCACTGCAAGGCATAGGTTTTTGCTCATTTTTGCGAGGATATTACAGCAAAAAAGTGTCCGCCGCATTACCCTAATTCTTGTTGCCGTACTTTATACTTTGATTTTTTTTTAATTCTTCGACTTGTTGGTATGTAATGAAAATTTTGAAATGGTAAAATGTGTGACTTCAAACAAAAAAGGCATAGAATAAAATAGATTTTACGGATTTCATTGCATTTAAACTACTTTCACCCACAGCCACGGATGGCACTTTAGGCCCAAACGTCCCGAATAAAAAAGTTAAAATTAAACGCGATAAGAGTAATAAACGTAAAATTAGTTTTATATCATTTATATTTAGCATTCGCGTAAATATAAGAAATCATTATAAAAGACACGTCTCCCAATTCTCTCTAGCATTGCGATTATTACATTACACCGGAAATTGTGGTTGGCTTTGTTTTGACGTTTGGCTTCGTTGAATTGAGTAAAATTATCAGATTGGATTATTTATTAGCCGATAACTTTTTATCCCATATGTTTTTACCACGCGAAGTAAAAATATCCTTTGCCGCATAACGTCCCGTGAGTGATCGTTGCGTGGAGATTCCCACCGACAAACAATTATCACCAGAAATACAAAACCAATTTTAGTGCTTGAAATAGATCAAAGGGTGGAATTTACTAGGGCACTCCTAGACGGAAGGAGGAGAGAGGAGTCCTATCAATTAGAAAAATATAATTAAGATTTTGTTCTTCTTTAACAGACTTTCTTAATCGATTACTTTATTTTCTTCTTGCCCGGCTTAAACAATGTGGTTATACCACCGGTCTGTCGGAAGCTATAAAATCTTTTTGGCATATCCCATAGTCTTCTCTTACGACAACCAAGTAGGTTTGCCAGATAGGTGGACCAAAATATCGGGAGAAATTTTGAAAAAAGTCGGGATTTTGGGGTTATTGTCGGGAGGAATATTAAAATTAAAAAGGTTATTTTTTAATTAGGAGGCTACAAAAGTACTTTAAACGAAATTAATTTGGGTACACTTAATTTTTATGTTGCCACCTGTATTTGGAATTGGACTTTACTAGAGTCCACCAATTTAGATCATTTAGTAGTATTCAGAAAATATTTAAAATTCAAACGATTTACTTCAAAGTTCTGTCTTATACTACTATCTCTGCTTTTATGAAATCAAAGGCCATATGTTTACTTTCCGAGGAGCTGTTTGTCTGGAGGTTTTGAGTTTATTCGGGAGTCTGGAGATCATTTAAAATGTCGGGAGACTCCTGACGAGTCCCGACCATCAGGCAACCCTACAACGAAGTAACGAACTGGAGAGATAGTTGATCATTCGGCAATACAACGAAACAAAAAAATAAAACGCCACACACATAACCATGCTTGCACTGCTGTGTTCCGTTGTGGATATTTTTTTGTTTTTATTGACTAAGTGAAAACCGTGCACAGTCTACCTGATAGTAAGTGGATGCTGTGGCCTATAGACATCTACATTTATCCTCGATTAGAAATCAAAACGCATTAAAAATTTAAAATACGTACAAATAATTAAATACCTCCTCCTTTTTTTGAAGTCGGTAAATAATAAAACACTGTAATGAGTTTGATGCATTGCTTTTTAAAGGAAGAAACAGATTAAAATTTAATTAGTATGGTATCATAAATAATAATCAGATTAGTAAAAAAAACATTAAAAAACCTTAAACTCCATCAAATAGTGAGCTCCAAATCACTGCAAAATGTCAAATCAATCCATTTCTTACGTGGCATATCCATGCTGCGGCTATGTTACTGGTATAGTTGTAGCACGAATGGGTAGGCTCGACTGGGGAGGGATCGCGGTCTCACAAAATACCAGCGTAAAATAGCAGCGTAACACTGCTGTGTTTCGTTTGATGAGTGTAGATAATCGGAGACCCTTTTAACTGGAAACGAGGCATTCCATCTTAGTCCTCACAGGTGACAACGCATCTGCATTTTGATTCGTAATCGAGGATATATGTAGACGTCTATGGATCACAGCAAGCACTTACCATCAGGTAGACTGTGTGCTCGTTTGCCCAGATACTATAAAAAAATTCATTACAGCCTATAAAACTACACAGCTGAAAATATCCCTCCCCATAAATTGCCTCATAGAGCGGGGGGGGGGGGAGATTTGTCGTAGTTGCCACGCTTGGCAACCGGATTGGCAAACACAGTTTTTTATAATTTACTTATTATTAGAAAGCAGCTAAAGCAGCAATTATTAAAAATCAGTAAAAGTAGTTTTAATCAATGTGTAGTGTTCGTGTAAATATAAGAAATCATTAAGAAAAACAACTCTTTTAAAACTTAAATTCCGTCATACGATGAGCTGCAAGTCACTGCCAAGTCAAATAGTAGTTTCGTTAAATTTGTTGTATCATATGTGAAGGATACAACACAAAACTATATATATATATATATATATATATATATATATATATATATATATATATATATATATATATATTAATAATAATTAAGCAAGAAATATACAAAACATTAACAGTATAAAACAAATACATTGTTCAAGCATCCGACTCAGCATGGTGCTTAAACAGTGTTGCCACGGCCACAGCGTTTTTATTCTATCAGTGTCTCATATTACCAAGCAGTTGTCGGAGATATTTCTGTAACCATAATATATAGTTTGTAGCTAGTGATGCGACAGAACTCTGTTTCTGTTTCCGCAACTGCGGAAGTTCTGCATGGTTTTTAACACCCGTTTCTGCTTCTGTTTCCGCAAGTTTTATAACGGAATTTTGAACGGAACTTAGTGACGCATCCATATAAATAGATTTATTGTATTTTTAGTTAATTAGAAATTAAAGTCGTGGTTTTCTCCAGTTAAAAATAGTTTTTAATAAATGCCTTTGCTACAACTTAGATTTGCAAATTAATTAGGTAGCAGTTATGTTTGCGTGAAGTTTACATTATTTATTTTTACTTGAAGTTTATATTAATTATTTTTAAAGAAAATTTAGTGAGTATTTTTGATTCAAAGTTTATTTACGTCGTAATTTCGTGATAGGGCTGTACTAAATTACCTACTCGCTAAACCTAAATGTGGCTCTTTAAAGGGTTTGCCAAATTTCAGTGCCTATTTAGCTTTGGTGTATTAATATTCTAATTGCTCACCGGCAATGTGATACGCAGCATCGCCAGTTAGCAATTAGAATCGCCAGTGAAGAACACTGGAACAGTTTGTTAGGTGTAAAAGCGGCCGAACTACTTTTCATAAAATATAACTTACCGCTACTTAATTTTGAATGTTAATTAAAAGTCTTATTTGTAGTTTTTTAATAAGTATTATATTCCTTTCCGAATCCGTTTTCTGTTTCAGTTTCTGCTTCCGATATGACACCCGTTGCATCAATATATTGCAATGATTGTTATATGTTAGTCCAACATTAAACGTCCTATAACTCAAAAAGTACGGAAATTAGAAAAAAAGTTTAAAACAAAATTTGTAGAGAATAAACTGATCTTTAAAAATGGATTAATATATTTTATTGATTTATTTAATATTTCAAGTTATTGAGCGCGATAGAAAAAACGGTTCATTAAATGAGCCGTAAATCGTAAACGGTAAGTTTTACAAAAAAGTTTACTGGAAACAAAAGATGCGAAATTTTATTCTCTACAATAATGATTTCTATAACTTTTGCCTTTAAGTGCATAGTTTCCGAGATATCGGCTGAAAACGTTTTTTCAAAATGGCGCTTGAAGCGCCACCTGGTTATCTGTCAGCATTGTGTGATTTTATGCTCAGTAAGTGATCCTAAACCTTATAGAAACAAAAAATTGGATCGGAAATTTAGTACAAAGTTAAATTCTATTTTTATTGTACTATATTGGCCGAAATTTCAAAAATTGTCTATAAAACTTACTTGCTATAATAATGCAAGGCTTTTGTTATCCTAAAAATAACATCGTATGTCTATACATTACACAACAACAAAACAAAGCAAAGACAATTTTACACCAAATGTTACAGGTCGTTAGTGTGGGACGACACTAAAGCAAGTCAGGCGTCACTAATAGGTGTGTTTCAGATGTGATCGTTGAGCGTGTATTTTAAAACACGTAGATAAAAATCAGGAACAGGAAATATAAATTACATTAGCGAAGAAATTCAGATGCTAAGCGTTGACCTATCTTTGAAATTGCCCTTCAGTTAATTTATATATCTTACAATATGTGTAATCATACCTACGGTGAGTTTAGTAGTCAGCCTACTAAGTAGTGAGTCTTGTATTCAAATCTCAAATAAGTAGTCTTTTAATTCTAGCAAAACTGTCCTATATTTTATAGTTGTCAAATAAAAAGTTTTAGCTATGGTCTGGTCTAAAAATATCGATATCAGAAAAGCCATCAAAGTGCTCTTGTTTATTTCCGAGGGGGTTTTCAGGGCAAGGAAATGTCAGCCACGCTGCCGTGATGTGTATTACCTAACCCTACATGTCTTCAAAATATTTATTAATGTAAATTTCGTGTATAATATTACAAAGGTCTTACCAGTTTGTTACTCCATCTAGTGGGAGGCCGCCCAACACTTCGCCTACCGGTACGAGCCGACGCAGGAAGTCGATGGAAGCGAGTGAGATTTGTGCTTTGTGGCATTCTTGGGGGAGGCCTATATTCGGCAGTGGACGTGTAAAGGTCTGTAAGATGGTGATAATTATAACGGTTAATATAATAGTCATCATTCCATGACATAGTTTATAAATAATTTACATGACTGCACAACACTACATCAGAAATTAATATTTCGTTAGAAACAAAGAACCTTTGTAAAACACAGGAAATTATAAAATCCCCACAGGTGCAAGATAGCCGCGGGCCTCGTGAGGTGTCGCCGCAATCGCGAAAGGCGTCTAACACCTGACAGCTGACACTCCGGTTGACAGGTGACAGCACCCGTGACAGATTGAGGCGGCGGGCGCCCGCGGACGCCATTGTTTCTCGCGCCGATTTTTTTTTCTTTGTTTCATGTCTATTTTAATCATGGCGTTCGCTGCTTTTGTGTGATTTAGATCAAACGTCTGCTTAAAAGCTCTTATATCAGTGTTACCTATTAGGTAAATTTATTTTACTATCACTTATCATCAGATAAGCCAGTTTTATCTGACGATAGGCGATGCAGGCGAAGATGGTTAATTGCATTGACTTTGCATCACAAAACAGTGGTAAAGCCACGCGGCAGCTTTGCTGTTGCACGTATGGGCCGGCTCAAACCGGGGTGGGACCACGACCTCACAGAATACCGGCGTGAAGTGGAAGTTTCGTCTGGTGAGTGCAGGTGGCTGGAGGCCCAAATCCCCCCCCCCCATCAACATGGTAGCGGAATTAAATGATAGACTACCCCAGGAGGGTACCAGCACCCCTGGAGAATCCTTCGCTGAGCATCCACGACCATGTTTCTCCACTTCTGAGCGTAGGTGCTCAGGCTGCCCCGCGTATTCTGGGGGGGGGGGGGGCAAAATTCCGCTCAAGACTACAACTGCTCGGGGCAAACGGAGCAACAAGACCAAGGCGACCCCTGCCACGCTGTCCGTGAAATTCTGCAATATCAGGGGACTTCACTCTAACCTAAACGCCGTCCACTACCATCTCGAGACGGCGAGGCCGGCTCTGCTCGTTCTGACCGAGACGCAGGTGTCCTCTCCGGCTGATGTTTCGTATCTCTCCTACCCGGGGTACAAACTGGAACACTCCTTTGTGCCTCGGGCTGGAGTTTGCGTTTACGTCAGAGAGGACATCTGTTTTCGACGCCTCGGCAGACTTGAAGGTTCGGACCTGTCCATCCTTTGGCTACGCGTAGACAGCGACGACCATCCATGCGTCAACGGGTGCCTTTATAGGTCCCATAGCGGTAATGCCGAAACAGACCGAGTCTTCGAACACGTTCCAAATGGCTGCAGATTCGTTGCTACAGCAGATCCCCTCCGCAGAGATCGTGATCCTCGGCGACTTTAACGCCCATCACGCCGAATGGCTTGGATCACGTTTAACCGATCATGCGGGGAGATCTGTTCATGATTTTGCCTTGGCATATTGTCTGACACAACTGGTTACTTCGCCTACGCGGATTCCAGATGTGGAGGATCATGCACCTTCCCTGTTGGACCTTCTGCTGACCTCTCACCCGGACGGATATCAAATTTCCGTCGACGCCCCTTTAGGCTTCTCGGACCATTGTCTGTCCGGAGTGTGATGTCACTCACGCTGAAATCGCGGTTGCATTATGCGGGCTGCCGCCGTGTTTGGCACTATAGGTCAGCCAATTGGGATGGGATGCGGTCTTTCTTTGCATCCTACCCTTGGGGGCGGGTTTGCTTCTCACCGGACGATCCCAACGTTGTTGCGGATTCTGTCGCTGATGTGGTACTTCAGGGTATGGAACTTTTTATTCCTTCCTCTGTGGTGCCCATTGAAGACAAATCTCAGCCATGGTTTGGTCGTTCCTGTAAAATAGCATCAAGCTATAAGCAGGAGTGCTACCAGGCCTGGGCTGACGCGTCAGCGTCCCGGAGTGTAAATACCAGCGCTCTAAAAAAGAAGTATAATTCCGCCTCTCGGTCCTTCAAAAGAGTCATTACCAAGGCAAAGTCAGAGCACATAGGCAGAATTGGCGAGAAACTAGTTCGCCTTCCTTCTGGAACCCGTGCATTCTGGTCTCTCGCTAAGGCTGTCCAAGGGAATTTCTGTCAGCCATCTCTTCCATCTCTGCACAGGGAGGACGACTCACTGGCCCATACCGCAAAGGAGAAAGTCGATCTTCTATGCTCTTTCTTTGCGTCTAACTCGACTCTCGATGACGGGGGGAGTACGCCGCCGACCATCCCGTGGTGTGAGTGCTCCGTTCCGGAAGTGCAGTCCACACAGCGCTCGGTTCGAAAAGCACTCCTCTTCCTGGACATCCACAAGTCGAGTGAGCCTGACGGAATCCCCCCAATTGTGCTGAGGACGTGTGCTCCAGAGTTGGCACCGGTTTTAACGCGTCTTTTTCGGTACTCTACTCCCTAGGCGTAGTCCCAAAATCATGGAAGACGGCTTTCGTCCACCCGATCCCTAAAAAAGGCGACCGCTCAGACCCGTCCAACTACCGGCCTATCGCCATCACCTCCTTGTTCTCCAAAACAATGGAGTCCATTGTAAACTGCCAGCTCATGAGGTACCTTGAGGATCACCAGCTGATTAGTGACCGCCAATACGGTTTTCGCCGTGGTCGGTCAGCTGGTGATCTTCTGGTCTACCTAACTCACAGATGGGCGGAGGCAGTAGAGTCCAAGGCCGTTAGTTTGGACATTGCGAAGGCCTTCGATCGGGTTTGGCACAAAGCGCTTCTTTCGAAGCTCCCTTCCTATGGGCTTCCCGAGAAATTGTGCGATTGGATCACCAGCTTTCTTGCAGATCGGAGCATCAAGGTCGTTGTTGACGGTGCAAGCTCCGATTGCAAGCCTATTAATGCTGGTGTTCCACAGGGCTGCATACTATCGCCAACGCTGTTTCTTCTGCATATCAATGATATGTTGCAAACCCGTAACATTCATTGCTATGCAGATGACAGCACTGGTTATGTCTTTATACCGGTCGAGCCAATATTTCTCGGGAAACGTCTCCGAGTGCCGGAATAAACTTGTGTCTGAAGTCGAGTCTTTGCTAAACAGGGTTTCGGATTGGGGGCGACTAAATCTAGTACTGTTTAACCCCCAGAAGACACAAGTTTGCGCGTTAACCGCTAAAAAAACCCCTTTGTCGGATCCCCTCAGTTTCAAGGCACTCCCCTTGTTGCTCAGCCAGTATTGGAATCCTCGGGGTCGACATATCGAGTGACATACAGTTTCGTGGTCACTTGGAACGGAAGGCCAAATTGGCCTCTAAAAAGCTTGGCGTGCTCAGCAGACCGGGACAGTATTTCATGCCGGCACACCACCTGTAACTTTACAAGGCGCAGGTTCGGCCGCACATGGAATACTGTTCCCATCTCTGGGCTGGGGCTCCCCAGTACCAGCTCCTTCCACTTGACCGCATCCAGCGCAGAGCGGCTCGAATCGTCGACGACCGAGTGCTTTCCGATCGGCTCGATTCACTGGCATTGCGAAGACATGTTGCATCTCTTTGCATTTTCTTTCGCATATACCATGGAGAGTGCTCTGAGGAATTGTTCGGATTAATCCCAGCCGCCAAATTTCGTGAACGCAAACGGCAAACGTCCCGATACCATCTACACCATCTGGATGCTTGGCGGTCCACCACTGTACGTTATAAAAGAAGTTTTCTTCCGCGTACAACCTTTCTGTGGAATAGTTTACCACCGGCGATTTTTCCGGACCGATACGACCTGGGGACCTTCAAGAAAAGAGCTTACTCCTTTCTAAAGGGCCGGCAACGCACCTGCAATTCCCCTGGTGTTGCGGTTGATCATGGGCGGCGGTAATCACTTAAAATCAGGTGAGCCGCATGCTCGTTTGCCCCCTCTTCTAGAAAAAAAAAAACATATTAATAATTGTCTTGAAAACACATAATTGCATACACTATTGTTTAGTAAAGATAAACAATTGATAGCCCATATTTTGTTTTAAACAACAAGCGGTAATGAAAATTTTACTCACAGTCATTAGTTATTAAACACAAATTTAGAAGAAACAATAAACTGAATGGATAATTGGCACGAGTAATTTCAAGGTTGACAGTTGGCGACGCGTTTTCCAACTAAAACACTAGTCATAGATTAAATAACGTATAGAAAATAGACGCGACATAAAACGGTGTGTAGGTAGGAAACAATTTTAGACGCAGAAATTTTTTTAAATAGCATCCACGTGTAACGTGCACGAATGTGATGTGTGACCGTGGAATTACGGACTTTTAAAATATTTTCTTAGATTATTAAAATTTAATCGAACTTTTAAATTTATAATAAATTTAACAAGTAATACTGAATCTATAATGATTTCTTAAATTCAAACATTCGCAGTACCCCCGTGACCATAGATGCTGTAAAACGCCCGAAACGTCAGGATTTAAAAAATAAGCTAATTAAACGCGATAAAATTCGTATAAATAGTTTTATTCAATCTGAATCTGTAATTTTTAATCCTAAAAATATTCTAATTTCGTTTTATGTATCATGTATTTGTTTATTTATTCATAAATAAAAAAGAAAAGGAAGCTGACACTAAGCATATAATTTAAGGTGTTATGACCGCACACGAGACCTTTATACTGGAAAATTTTTTGATTCGTGATCGAGGAATGATGTAGATGCCTATTGTCCGCAGGAACCACTTAATTCCGATAGACGGTACATTACTATACCGCATACTGACATACATATATGTATCAGAAATGATGAGATTTTGTTGGCCTCTTTACAAGATAAATTAATGTTAGTTATTCTCTTACTTAATCACATTTTAAAGTGAAATATTAAACTTTTCACTCAAGGTTAGGTTTATTTAAAACTCTTATGAATTTCAAAATTTACACAGGTTCCGAAAACAAGACATTTTCAGAGAAAAACCCAATTGAAAATCTTGCTTCTAAATTTTGTCATAAAAGCTTTTGAATTTAATCAACAAGATTTTCTATTTTTTGCTAATCATAATTAAGGAACCCTTAGCGTACACCTACACATTATTTTTTTATAATACGTACGGAGAGTATTTGCCATAGTTGACTCGACTTTTGTCTTAACTTGAGTTGATATAAGGAAACTGCTGAAATCCATCAGTTTCAGTTTCCCTTGGTTGCTTCTTACGACATCCATGGGATTCTCTTACCACGCCGCCATTACCCATTACATGGCGTCTCTTAACACCTCACGGAAATATTTTAACATAAGTTATTATAATACTGTGTATGATATATAGTATTATATGATAAGATATTATTAAGAAAGATAAATCATTTCATTTTATTAGTCTAGATGTAAAAGATCAAAGAGCACCGCTCAGTCAGACGTCCACCAGCACGCTTGACACAATACGCAATCGTAAATTCTTTTAATGTTGTATTATAAAGGGCCCTAATGGCAAAGGTTTTTACTTTTTTATTTATTTACCTTAAAGTATTATGGAAATAAATCAAAATCACTTTGAAGCGAATTTTGAAATAATTGTGTGTTTATCAGTTGCATTTAAATTTAATAAACAAAGTAAAGAAGCCATAAACGTATTTCGTTCCGTGACGTATGAGACGAGTATATATGGAAACTGTTAGAAAGATCTTTCGAATGGAGATCTTTCGATCTTCTAAAATAAGGCATTCCATCTTAGTCCTCAAAGGTTATGACGCATCGGTATTTTGATTCCCAGTAGAGGATAAATTTTGATGTCTATGAGCCACATTATCTACTTACCGTCAGGTGGGCTGTGTGCTAATTTGTCACCCGGATCCTATAAAAATAAATTACAAAAAAGGATTTAAAGAGTATTTGACGTAGTTAGTGAAAAACAACAGTACATATTTTTACGCGGTAGAGGGTAGACCCATGCTGCAGTATTACCGTAGTTGTAGCACGAATGGGTCGGCGCGACCGGAGAAGGACCACGCTCTCACAATGTTTCCTTTGGTGAGTGTAGAGAACCGGAGACCTTTTTGAATTGAAACGAGGCATTCCATAGTAGTCCTCACGGGTGACAACGGATCTGCAACCACTTACCATCAGGTGAACTGTGTGCTCGCTTGCCACCCTTATACTAAAAAAAGTAAAAAAAAACATAACATAAAACATAAACACTCACGCCTGTCACCCAGAGGGGTAGGCAGAGACTACAGATTTCCATTTGGCACGATCCTGACACACCTCTCTCGCCTCCTTCACATCCATACACCTACGCATACATGCTCGTCGGTTAAGGGTACTCCTAATTTGGCCCGTTTCCAATAAATCGCCAATTTTGGTCGATAAATTTTCGCCTAGGACGTCCCTTTCCGACTCTGCCATTCACTTCTGCAACATAAATTTTCTTTGTCACTCTTTCCTCATTCATTCTTTCCACATGACCAAACCACCGAAGCATTCCTTTCTTAATCCTGGTCACGACATCATCTTGCAAACCACACTCTTCTCTTATTACATAATTTCTTACCCTGTCATTCAGATTCAGCCCTAACATATTCCTTAGCGACCGCATTTCTACTGCATTTATTCTACTCTCGTGCTTCTTTTGCCACACCCAACTTTCACTACCATACGTTAAAGTAGGAACCAACACAGGCATTGTGAATTGCCATACGTGCCTTTTTTGACACATTTTGACTCTTCACAATAGAGTGCAAGGCCCCATTTACTCCTATTTCCCGCATTCACTCGTCGTTCTATATGCTTATCATATCTCCCATCCCTGCTAAATACGCAGCCCAAATATACAAACTCATCTACTTGCTCGATCAACTCCCCTTCTATTCTTATTTCACAAATCGTTTTACTTTCTTCTCTTTCAAAAACCATAACCTTCGTCTTACTTGCGTTCACTTTCATACCCCTTTCTTTTAATGATCCGTTCATTAATGTAACCATCATTTGCAACTCGGCCGCCGACGACGCAAGAATGACTTGATCATCGGCGTACAAAAGGCATTTGACGGTTAACTCACCCATTCTTAATCCGCATTGTTCAACTTTCAAATTTTGCAAACAACTATCCATAAATAGGTTGAACAAAAGTAATTATCTATGATATTTGTTGAAAATTTTACTCAGGAGCGGGACCAACGGGTTTACGTGTTTTCTGAAGTATGAGGGTGTAACATTGCCAACATCTTGACTCTAGGCTGTTTCTGAGATTTTTTTGACATGAAAACCCAATAAAATATTTGTGACATGATCGAATACTTGAATCTGGAATTCCTTAATCAGCAGTTGCATTTATAAACACCATCAACGAGGCAGTCATTAACAAAGTATGTTGGATTTAGTCATACGTAATCGAAACGAAATATAAATACATGACTGAAACATTCTAATTTATTTGTTTTGTTTCTGACACCAAACGATATCCTAGCCTAAGTTCCCAATCTGGATTATCAGTGCAAAGATGTCCGGAGGTATGCGGCCGGCAGGAGCGGAAATACGTCGCCCCTGGCCTTGCGTCCGGAGGATAAGTGCGGGCCTCTGACCCAATTTCCGGTTTACACATTTCATAGATGGCGCTTACGGCGCGAATATTGAATGTCAAAAGACAAACTTAGTTGTGTACTTGAAATGTCACAATTTTTGCTCTCTTTTTAAAAGTTCATAGCAAGAATATTTAAGATAAATAAATAAAAATCTTTTTCAGTTTTTTTTTTATAAAACTGAAGTAATATGCACACTTACAGCCCACCTGATGGTAAGGCGATGTTGTAATGTAGTCTAGAGATGCGTTACTCAGAGGCCTACGATGGATAATATAAATGCACAATGCATAATATAAAAAATTACAACTGAAAATACATAGTGGATATGAACCTACCCCGTTGTAGGAGAATTTGCTTTATCATAACGCTTGGCAGGCGAATAAATGAATGATTAACTAAACGAATGAATGAATAATTAATTGGCTACACACAATACAATTCAAAATATTAAAAAAAAACAACAATAAAGGAAACAAAAAGATAATAATTTTGATTAAGAATGACTATCGCATTCGCAGTACCTATCTGACGTCTCATGCCTGTGACGACGCTGCCCGTCACTGGCTTAGAAAGTTTACATGTGACGTAAACGAGATGTTTATACCGCCATTTTCTGCATCGATATAATGTTTCTAGTATATCCAATAGTTTCCTATTAATTTGCTCCAGACCGAATTTCGGTCACGGCAACCAACCTCTACGAGTACTAGCCTTCTGCGCAGGACAGAATTATAGTAGCACAGGAAAACCGACATGACTGGAGAGAGATTTCGTGCTTTCAGAGGCACAGGGGTGAAACACCGCCAAATACTTGACTCCGGGCTGTTACTGAGAATTACACGACAGAAAAACTCAACATCTGACGTTTTTGGTCCCTTGTTATGATCAGCATTAGCGTTTAAGACGGCCGATAAACCAAAGAAGCAGATGCCTTTTACGGCACCCACGGGACGAAATATATTGATGGATTCTCTTAGGCAGACAGCACACGGCAAAATTTTACTAGTGCAAACATTTCCATAACATAGATTTTAACAGATAGCCGCATGTGTTCATACAATAATAGATGCAATAAACTCTGTAGTTCCGATATGAGAGCAACGTAACGCTATCCGATAAAGATTTACAATCAAGTTAGCAGGCAACCGCACGGACGGGGCCCATAAATTGTTTTATACTCACGCCACTGTTTCCGGGTGCCGGGCAGACCGCGGCGTATTTCGCGCTAGCACTTAAACGCTACGTTGCCGGTAATAAAGGAGTTATGAATAGGGTTACCATGCTTTAACATTTTTGAGGAAATTTTGCGATGTGATTAAAGTAACAGCGTATCCGCTTATTCCACCTCCGACAGACGTTCTAATTGCTTGAGGTGTCGGCCGGACTGAAAATCACGGCTCTATTGGGGTCACTTCATTTCGTGGTTACTGGTTATACAACTTGAAACTGATTTGAGGCGTTGGTCGACACGAATGGAAGATGAGCTGCTGCGGAAAAGGAACAACAAATAAATTCATAACAAGGGATGGGCACTTACCTGGGGAAGCGGCGAGCGGCCTCTCTCTACGGCCATGCGGGCACGATAATAATTGCAAATTATTGTCGGCTTGCAGACACAACCAAAATTGTATTGCACTAGTCGCCTCGGTGTTTATTTTTTTTGCGCCCGAAGAAAATAAGGGCAACCCTCCGGTAACGGGGGAGGGAGGTGGTGAATGCTCATAGCATACCACGCAGCCGGCTGCTTGGTTATGTGGAGACTTTTACCCACTAAACACTACCTTTTGGGGATTGGCTTCATGATCTAGCAAGAGATCTTTAAGCCGTAAACGGACCCGACGACAAGCGGCGAGTAGCCACTCAGAAGTGTGTGTGGCGGCGCTGTCGTCGCGCCGCAAGCGAAACATACCGAAGGCTAAACCACGCTATCAAAATTCCGAATCATAAACAGTATATATAAAACATCTCCGAACTATCACACGGAGCATTGGCCGCTCCCCGGGCACAACACCTTGCCCGGCGGGAGATCTCCCCTTTTCCTTCCACGGCGGCAGTAGTGACCCCGACGTGACCTGAACACGCGACTAACTACCTTCGGAAACATCAAGCTTCATCATCGTCATAGAGTACCCCACCCACTCGCTCCCGAGCAGATATCGTCTACAGTCTTCATATCCTGCAAGCCATCTAGCTTCACAAGGTTCATCGCAGCACTAGAATAATAATGTTGTTGTTTCTGTTCCTTCAAGCTACTCTCTACGCTATACAGTGTTCGGCACGGCTCTGAGTCTTACTGCTCACCTCTGCTTCACAGCACTCTCGCAGATTACTTGCCTTCTTCTCGACTCACCGCAGACTACAAGGCAATCTCCTGGCACTTGCACATTCGTTGGAAACGAGGCTGCACTATCGACCTCCGGTCTGAGCGGGGGGTGATGTGGCGGCGCTGTCGTCGCGCCGCAAGCGAAACATACCGAAGCCTAAATCACGCTATCAAAATTCCGAATCATAAACAGTGTATATAGAATATCTCCGAACTATCACACGGAGCGTTGGCTCTCCCCGGGCACAACACCTTGCCCGGCGGGAGATCTCCTCTTTTCCTTCCATGGCCACATGTGCCTAACTAAGGCAGATTATGAGATGAGTTAAGCAGGCTTGGCATGAGTCGCCAGGAGGCAGTTCAGGTCAGCTTGTTGGGGCTCCGAGAGAGAGTTTCTCGGCCTGTGGACACTATAGCGAGTGCGAAGTGGGGCTGCATAGGCAGCTGCCTCGCGAATGAGGCGATTTGAGTGGGACTCTGAGACTATGAAAAACCTTTCAGAGAGTTATTTGATGAATTTCTGAAATGTCGGGAGATCTAAGTCTCGGTAGGGATCGGCGTTACGGACATAATAGTTGAGTTGAGTTCGTAGCCCGACGACAGAAGAGGTTTTGAACTATTTGAAGTTCATTTATTAGGTTGGGTTTAGCATGAGCGAAAATGAGGGCCGCGTAGGTCATAACGGGTCTTATACAGACCTTATATAGGGTTCGCTTGTTGCGGAGTAACATTTTACTGTTTCTGCACAACATACTGTTGAGCCTACTCATGTAAAATCGCGCGGTGCGAGTTACTTTCTTGATATGGGGCTCGAAAGTGAGCCTCGTATCAAGATCGCCCCGGTAGTGGTGCGTGTCTTCTTATAGCTTCAGCCGTGTCCCCTTTCAATTTGGCGGAGCGCGCCACTCATTGGAGGACCAAAGATGTGTCTACCTGTATCTAGCTCTACCCCATTAGGCAGGCCCGTGCGGGGCAGGAACGGAAGTGAGGTTATACCGGCCAATACAACTAAGAAACCACATCAATAAATACGAAAATGCAAGGGTGTTCGTTGGTGCCACCAGCATCTACAGAATACCGAGAGGCTGGCTCCTTTGCGGCTGTGCCCGATAAACTATATTAATTATTACTGGTATAAAAATTACATATACAATAACATACGTAATATACACAATATATCATCCTTTTCTTAGCTTAGCAATATCTTAAATTTAAATTTAACAGCATTGTTACTGGCTACCCTATTTATGAGGCTTGCCCACCCAGGTTACACGATTGAATGAAGGTAATCGCGTAATGTTTATGCGTTTATCTGTTAGTTTCGTGCTGTTGCCAAGGAATGTAATATGTTACGGGCAATGCCCGAAGTAAACCTAAAAATCTAGGCTTACTCCGTGTTTTACTAGGACAAGTCCAAAGAAATTGTAAATAACAAGAATGTTTGTAGGTTCATATTATTTAAAACTATATAATTAAGGGCCGATTTATTAAATATCAAAAAAACATTACCTATAAGTTAAAATATAATATAAACAAATAAAAATCAGTTTCATGATTAAAGTCGTTTAATTGTTTCACTTTTATATTTAGTCGGATTATAATTTATGTAATGGATAACTTTTACCTGACAATTAAAAATCGTCCCTTAAAACATAAACGTTCCTAAACTATGTACTGTCGGATATGTTTAATAATTATTTGTACTTTACCCTAAAGTACCAGTACCAAATATATTACCTATGTAGGTACATTCCAAAGAAGTTAAAGAACGAGACTTGTATCATGGTAGAGTAGACGTGTATACAACTTCAAAAAGGAAAGGTACTAAATTCGACCGTATTCTTTTATATGTTACCTCAGATTTTTTTCTGGGTGATTCTTTTTTATTTGAAAGTTGGTGCTTCTCGTGTGGTCATATAAAAATTTGATCAAGATCTAATTAGTAGTTTTTGAGTTAACCTTAATAATGCGTATTTAATTGACTTCGACTACATTGATGATGTTTTCATTTTATTTATATTGTAGTCGGTTGTACAAAATTTTTAATTTTGCCGTCTTGTTTGTTAGTAATGTTTTGTTAGTACCGTAGTTATAGAATAAGGGTAATAAACGAGCATACGGTATACCTGATGTTAAGTGGATGCAGTAAAAAGGGTTTTCGGTTCTCTCGGTATTAAGCTGTTATTTCACGATGGTATTCGGTGAAAGCGTCGTCCTTCCCCGGTCGAGCCGACCCATTTGTGCTTTAGTAATAATATAGCTACAGTGTGTCTTTACCACGTATAAAATCTGTATTAACAAGCCTTTTTTCTAAATTCAAATTTGGAATGCGTTTAATATGTACGAAAATTCGATTCTTTGTATGTTTTGTATTTTGATTTTTTATCGAGATCAGATGTAAATATCTATATGGGTCACAGCATCCACTTACGATCACATGGATTTTGTGTTCGTTTGTCCCCCTAATTGTATAAAAAATACTATTGTCTGTTATATCAAATATTCGAACATCACATCATGTTGTTTACAAATTAAATCAATGCAAAGAGAATCTGTAATCATTACTTCAGTTACTGAGGAAAAAAGTGGGAGTGAATAAAAAGCTAATTTAAATGCCATTAGGACCGAATGCGGCGAAGGATTTAGTACATCGGGAGGGCTCATTATTTTTATTTCAGGAGTTCCCTTAGCTTACAGTTTATTTCTAAGCAGGTATTCGAAGGAGATTTTTTTTAAAATTAGGGCATCCACGACTTTTTCTGCTACCAGGCCGGAAAAATCATGTAAGTAAGACTGTATTCAGTGTATTCAGTTCATGGTAGAGCCATGCTGCAGTATATTAGTAGTATAGTTGTAGTAAAAATGGGTCGGCTAGACCGGTGAAGGACCACGCTCTCATAGAATACCAATGTAAAATATTAGCAAAATGCTGCTGTGTTTCGTATGGTGAGTGTATAAAGCCGAATACCCTTTTTACTGGAAATGAGGCATTCCATCTTAGTCGTCACGGGTGACAACGCATCTGCATTATGATTAGTAATCAGGGATACATGTGGGTGTCTATGGGCCACAGCAACCACTTACCATCAGGCTCGTTTGTAACGTTATCCTAATAAAAAAAAACCATTGGAATGAGATGAAGTATTTGACAGATTTTGTGGAGGCCGAAGTTAGTTTGCTAGGAAAATGTGTTGGTTAATGTTGTTAATAAAACTACATATTTTCCCCAAAGTAGAAAATTAAAAACTTTTTTTTAAAACTTAACTTCTATACTTTTAGTGGCATTGTGTAAAATATAACTTAACCTCAGTGCCATCCAGCGACATCTGGTAAGCGAAAGATTATTCCACATTATATAACGGAAAATACTCATTACATAATACGGTTCTCCTTGTTTCATGTGCAACTATTACGGGCTTTGTTTGTTATACGTCAGAAAAAAATAATCATATAGGTTTTACTACACAACCCAAAAATATAATAAAAACATAAGATTACGGTGTCGTTAGAGTTGCCAGATTGTCGAGATTCGTCTGGATTCTCCCGATGTTTTAAATGATCTCCATACTCCTGACAAAACTCAAAATCTCCAGCTTCTCGGAAAGTTAACGTATGGCCTTTGATTTAATAAAAACTGAGTTAGTAATTAAACTGAACTTTTAGGTGAATTGCTAGAATTTTAAATCTTTTATGAATACAACTAAAGAATCCAAATTGGTGTACTCTAGTAAAGGGAAACCTAAAACTTAAGTGTACATATTTAAATTACTTTTGTTTAAACATTGAGGTAATAGATTATGACGTGATTAAAGTGCTTTTTGTAACCTCCTCTCAAAAAACAAACTTTTTTGTTTTTTATATTTATTTCTCCCGACAGAAACCCCAAAATCCTGACATTTTCAAAATTTGTCCAGATATTTTGTACTTCCAAACTGGCAAGCCTACGTGTAGTGGCGTTATAAAAATATCCACTACCCCATATCGTCCCGTTATTGTCATAAGAGGCTACAGAAGGAGAAAGATTATAAACAAGAGATGGGTAGCAGCGCCTTCCTGATAATAACTACAAAATAAAAAAAAACTGAAGTGCCAACGCGTTTGCCAAGCGTGGCAACTATGGCAAGTATCCCGCTTGTAATGACCTATGTTCAGTCTTTGATGGGCTGAAATGATGATAATGATGATGATGACAAAAATATAATAATGTTTAATACAAATAGGATATTTTAGTCAATTTGCCATTTTAATATGCTTTTTTGCCAATTTGAAAAAGAGAAGGTTCTTATTTAGCATATATTATATCGTTTTTTGAATTATGTTACTTTAAATTATGGTTTCAGCAGGAATGGACTTGTTCGACTGGGAAACGACGACGTTCTCACAGAATTACAGCGAAAATCATTTTACTGGTAATGATGCATTCATTCTTAGTAGGTAACAAATGGGTAAAAACACTTCTTCATATTGTTTCTTAAATCGAGGATAAATGTAGGTGTATATAGAACACAACATGCACTTATCAGCAGGTGGTGTGTTCTCATTTATTGCCCTTATTCTAAAATAGTTAAAACGGCAATTAAAAAAAACACGACCGCATAAAATGTCTACTGAAAAGAAAAAAAATCAAATATCATACTTCTACGATTATGACAAATCTGAAAACAGATCATTTGTTAAAATCGATGAAGCAGTTTAGGCTTACAAAACGTGCCAAAGAACATATACATACATTCTTATACTCGTTAAAGATTACCCTCCTTTCGTGGCAGTCGGGTAAAAAAAGTAAAAAAGTTGGAAGTAGATTCTTACGCTGACGCTAAATTGGTAATAATATAAAACGACCAACGGACGAGTTGCATTTTCCCCTCTTATCTTTCCAGCGTTTAAGTAGCCCATATTTAGTCTCAATTTAAAATGCTAAAGTATACTAAAGCGAGGGTCTATAACCATCTCACAGCTGTTAGAAAGAACAAAATGTAGTGCGAGAGCGGTTTTTAAACTTCATCTCTTGCCCACACATTTAGCGTAGTGCAATTACAATTTGACCATAAAATACGTGCAGGTACAGGACTACCACGTTGGTTTAGTGTTTTTTTATAGGATAAGGATGACAAACGAGCACACAGTCCACCCGATGTTAAGTGGTTGCTGCGGCCCATAGACATACATCTACATCGGTCCTCGATCACGAATCAAAATGCAGATGCGTTGTCACCCGTGAGGACTAAGATGGAATGCTTCGTTTCTAGTAAAAAGGGTCTCGGTTCTCTACACTTACCATACAAAACACAACAGGACTAAGCTACTATTTTACGCTGGTATTCTGTGAGAGCGTGGTCAATCCCTGGTCGAGCCGACCCATTTGTGCTACAACTATACTACTAATATAGGGTTGCCAGGTCAGACCAGCAAGCTTAGCCGGACATTTTGGTAGAAAGGTCGGATACCCTAATTTTTTTTGTCTTAGTAAAAGACATTTTTTTTAAAGTAAAACAATGCTTTTTATCATTTACCGGAAAATCTTCTTAAGTCCTAACGAAATAACAACAAATGAATAAATCAGTCTTCTATATTATTAATTATTCTATATTAATTACAATATTAATTTCAATAATTGCAATGGTATGTGTGTAATATGAAAAATGTAAAGAAATGATCAAATTTAAAAAGCCTAACAAAAGCCGGACACTGTCTATTTTGGCCGGACACGCAACCAAAAAGCCTGACTGTGTCCATCGAACTATATTACTAACGTACGTAGTAGTAATACCTCATTGACTGTGTCCGGCTTTATCCGGACGTCTGGCAACGCTATACTAATATAACTGCAGCGTGACTCTACCACGTAAATTTAACTGTTGTAGGGGTCGTAAACGTAACTGCTCCTCATAAGGTCTGAGGTTTGAATCCCGGGTTGGGCCAGTAAAAATCAGTTGTTGAAATTTCCGTAGAGAAATTCTTAGTAGCAGCCAAGTCACGAAGTTGGTTCAACCGTGCCTCAGAAAGCAGGTCAAGCTACTGTTTCTGCATCTGATCTCTCTTCAGTCATGTCGGTTTGCCATAAAATCGTACTATGAGAGTGAGGGAATAGAGAGTGCACCTGTGCTTGCGCTAGCGCAGGTTCATGAAGGTATTCTCGAAATTCACTTTTACATTCACCGCCGTGCACGTATAAACTAGAAGCAGTGCTAAGTGATTAATATCCAGTGTAAACTCGGATAGTCTAAACTGTAGACTTAAATCTCGGTGAATACATGTTTTCTTAAGCATAATACTCTTTTAACACCTATGCATAATCTTTGACCACTTACAACGGCCGACGTTATGAGCGGAAGTGTTACATTTCAAAGGGGCATTCTTGTTACCTGTGCACTAAAAATACAACGTGAATGCGGACGGTGAGTGTGTGGGACGAGATTGGGCACGCCCTGCTTGTTGCCGGCAATCGCGTCTTTGATCTGGAAACAGCACGAAAAATCCTTTGGTCTGACCAATGTTTAATCATTAGTGGATTCGATTGACACATTTTCATATTAAAAGGAAGTTTTTATAATGGCCAGTTATAAATCGTTCACTTTAACTTTTTTATTTCAACATTTAATGTAGTATTTATAAAGGAGCTTTTAATTTATTACTGTATTTTTATCTCTTAGAAATATATTTTTACAGCTCCTGCAGGCAATAGTAGTAGTACAGAGGTGTTCAACGTCCTGATAAACTAAACTAAACCAAGTTACAGACTGCTTTTAATTATTATAGAACCTTGAAGTCTTTATGTACTTGGGTTGGGGGTTAATATTTTTTAATTGTGGAGGGAGGTTGTTTTGTAAAGAAGGTTAGTTGATAATCTTTTGGTAAACATCGTTATTAAGAGTAAGAGTACTATCGTGTTTATTGTTTAATATCAAGAATATAACTACGAAACTAAAAACTAGGAGATTGTTTTTTTTTTATTACACAAGGAATGCCACAAAGTATCTACGGTCCTGACTCCTGAGCCACCTGCATCCATCGACTTCCTGCATGTCTTACCAGGTCGTCACTTCACCTAGAAGGGTGCCGTTCTATACTTCGTCCCTGTAGGAGGCTGCCACGCAAGAACCTTTCTTTCCCATCAGTTGTCACTCTCAAGGCCGCTAATAATTATTCTAATAAAGGGATGTTCGGGCTCATTTTTTAAAAATGGTTTAAAACTGCTAAGAATCGTGATTGTAGTATCTCTGCTTTCGTTTAATCACTATATTATTATATCTTATAATATATTGTCCTATAATATATGTATGTGTGTATTCTATATTATTTTATATATATCGTTATTAAATTCCTTTACACATTATTTAGATATATGAAGTATATTATTTATATTTATTTTTTACAAGTTTTATTATGTACTCTGTAACCACCTTCGTAGTGTGAACTGACAGAGAATGAGTCGGCCGTTTGAACTTGTGTGGTTTTGTAAGGTCCAATAAAGTTTGAATAAATAAATAATAATTCTATACATAAGTTTGATGAACTCTTTTATAGCAACGTATAAGATTTATTGTGTATAATACAAACATGTTTGAACAAGCCGAAACGCATGCTGCAGTTATATTAGAAGTCTAGTTGTAGCACGATAGGACGGCCCGACCGGTGAAGGACCACGCTCTCACAGAATATCAGCGTGAAATAGTAGCTTAATGCCGCTGTGTTTCTTATGGTGAGTGTAGAGAACCGGGGACCCTTTTTACTGGAAACGAGACATTCCATCTTAGTCCTCACGGGTGACAACACATCTGCATTTTGATTCGTAATCGAGGATAGATGTGTATGTCTATGGGCCACAGAAACCACTTACCGTAAGGTGGACTGTGTGCTCGTTTGTCACCCTATCCTATAAAAAACCAACATTTAAATCATTCAATTCTTTTGCCTCACTAAATTACTGAAGATAAATAATGTTATAAAAACACAAATCTATAATTACGATTTTAAGAGTTTTAAGCTTCAGGCTGAATCGTATTTCATAAAATCGCGATGACTATGATTAATTTATTGGACATTTTAATTTATATTTACTAAGATGACAGCGACACGGGTTAGATTTACGGCTTGTTTAGGGTATATTAGACAGATTTTTATTTCGTAAAATCGCTCCATCCATTGAAAAATCACAGCATATAACATAAAAAACGATGACAAAACTGAGAATGATGATAAATGTAGATAACTCAGTGACTAAAGAGATAACACAGCATAGAACTTTACGTGTTAGAGCCTCACTGGATATTTATTTAATTTTACGTAGTAGAGCAACGCTATTGTGTAGTGGTGTAATTATCGTGTATTCGCGATGTAAGAATATCTACTCTCATATCATGATATCAGCGAGGCGACAGAGGGGAACAAATCAGGAGATGGGCGGCAGCGTCTTTTAAGTAATAACTAAAAAAAAAACTACGGTTGCCAACCCGTCTAGGGCAAATATCCCCACTACAAAGTATTCTATGGGGGTGGTCTTTGTTCAGCAATGGACTATAGTTGACTGTACAGGTTGACGGAGCTATGGGTCAGCTTAACCGGCGAAGGATCAGGCTCGTCAAAGTACAAGCGTGTCGTATGTAGCAGGATAATTGCATAGTGTATTGTAAGTGGTAAATAATAAGATCCGGAGATCCTTTGTAACTAGTACTTTGCACTAGCCATACTATCTTATCAGGGGCGACAACGCACCTTGATTTTGTTTTGATTTTGAGCTTAGATATCAGTGTCAAGAGCATCACTTACCAAAGGATGAACAATGTGCTCATTTGTCAAAGTTTTTTCTATACAAAAACTCTCAGGCGACAGAATTCTCTACCACTTAATACCAACCGCTCGAGGCCGGAATGAAAGACAGTGCTCTGCCTGTGACCAGTCCATTTCACAGTTTTATGCTGTAACACAGGTTTTTCAGTTGCAATCTCATATATCGTGGTAAATACTTATTTTACTTGTATTTTTCCTATTGTTACTTTTTTATGTCATTGTTAATGGGGGATTTTTGCTATAGTTTCCAAACTTGGCAAGTGAGTTGGCAACCGCAATTTTTAATTGTAGTTATTATAAAGATGCTGCTTCCCATTTCCTGTCTCAGTTTTCATCTGACTCTTACGACACCCACGGGAAGATATGGGATAGTGGATATTGTTACACCGCATTAACACGGTTTGTAGATATGCAGGAAGTCGATGGATGCAGATGACTCAGGACCGCACTTTGTGCCATTCCTTGGGGAAACCTACGATTAGCAGTGGACTAGTGAAGGGCTGTATTGATGGTGATGATGATACTTTTTATATTTGTTCTGTATACTTTAACTGGAATAATCGTGTTTTACTTTTTTGTTTATGAAAAAAAAGTATAGTTGATATATTGACTAATTGTTTTCTGCAATGGCGAGTCTTAGTCATCAGATTTATAACCAAAACACTCTGAAAAGAATCGTGGATCTGAAGATCAACCCGATGGTCTGTATCTTTGTCATACCTTTATGTATAATGATTCCTTATATTTACGCGAACATTACATATTGATTAAAATTAATTATTTTTATTTTAAATTCCTGACATCAGGAATTAAAAATAAAAATAATTAAAATTAAACGCCCTAAAATCCGTAAAAGTAGTTTTAATCAATACCTTTATATAAATAAAAAAACTACATGAATCGTCGTAAAACTTGACGGACTAAAATCAGTGTAAGAAATCTTGGTGTCTATTCCCCTTGTGAATTATTTCAGATATACGGAATATTTTCCACACAGTGATTAAACTTTGTCTGCATTCAGTGAAACCAGGGGTAGAATTTGTAATATTTTTGTGTTTTTTATTTATAATATTACAAATAGTCTTATGTAATGATAAGTAGAGCACTATAGCTGATAACTGAAATAGCATGTGATAAGTATATTCAAGGCAGATAGTTTTAACAGTTGATTTTTACGCGGACTTCCTTTAGGGGAAATAGTACCTGCACTTTTCATTAATTATTAAGTAATAAATTATAACTTAACATCAGAGGTAGCATCTTAGGTTCTTCATATCAGCAGCGTCCTCCTAATAGGAACTAAACATTGGGGGAAAAAACTGCGGTTGGCCGTCAGCCGAGCGTGACAATTAACGCAAATTGCCTCATAGGGGGGATCGATATGAGGCAATCTGTGGGGGGGGGCTATGTTCAGCAGTGGATCTTTCACAGGCTGTAACGAAAAGTACAAGAGGCTATAAATCTGTAATCTCATATGTATTTTACTGTATCTCATTGCAAGTAAAACTCTGTTTGTAATGAGAAATAAATTTATTAAACCTAAATGACTTCATTGTCTTTACAAAGCTTTCCCAATGAGGGCAAACACGACTTTTTCTGTCACCAGGGCGGCGCCATTTCGAAATAAGAAATATTTGACATATTTCTTATGTGTTATGGCAAACACTGAACTCGTATGGGTTGAGCGCTGGTTTGATACAGGCATTAAGGTCTCTTTATAGGAACTCTAGTGCTTGTGTCAGGATCAATGGGGTCTCCTCGGCCTGGTTCGGCATCCAAAAAGGTGTAAGACAGGGCTGCGTAGCTTCCCCTTGGCTGTTCAACCTATTTATGGACAGATGTTTGCAAACTTTGAAAGATGAAGAATGCGGGTTAAGAATGGGCGAGTTAACCATCAAATGCCTTCTGTATGCCGATGATCAAGTCATATTTGCGTTATCGGCGGCTGAGTTACAAATGATGGTTACATTAATGAACTGGGAATTAAAAGAAAGGGAAATGAAAGTGAACGCAAGTAAGACGAAAGTGATGGTTTTTGAAAGAGAAGAAAGCAAAACGGTATGTGAAATAAGAATAGAAGGAGAGTTAATTGAGCAAGTGGATGAGTTTATGTATTTGGGATGTGTATTTAGCAGGGATGGTAGATATGATAGGGATATAGAACGACGAGTAAATGCAGGGAATAGAGTGAATGGGGGCACTACACTCTATTATGAAGAACCAGAATGTGTCAAAAAAAGCAACGTATGGTAATTCACAATGCTGTGTTAGTCCATACTTTAATGTATGGTAGTGAAAGCTGGGTGTGGCAGAAGAAGCACGAAAGTAGAATAAATGCTGTAGAAATGCCGTCTTTAAGGAATATGCTAGGGTTGAATTTGAATGACAGGGTGAGAAATTGCGTGATAAGAGATAAATGTGGTATGCAAGATGATGTTGTTACCAGGGTTAAGAAAGGAATGCTTCGGTGGTTTGGTCATGTAGAAAGAATGAATGAGGAAAGAGTGACAAAGCAAATTTGTATGGCAGATGTGAACGGCCGAGTCGGGAAGGGACGCCCTAGAAAAAAGTTTATCGACCAAATTGGCGATATTTTGAAAATGGGCCACGTTAGAAGTACCCTTAACCGACGAGCATGTATGCGTAGATATAAATATTTGACAGATTTTTTAGCGCGAATATTGTTAGCAAAACATAAAGACTAATGTTACTTTCTGTAATAATAGTTATTTTTTAAATATTAATTAGATGAATAAGCCAATCCACGGATACCCCAAAAGTAAAAGTCTCTAAAAGTATAAAAATATAAAAAGATTTAAAAATTTGCAAAAAATCAAACAACAAACCACTAAGGTATTGTTTTGTTTATTAATAAAATACTTTAGAAGCTGATAAGTGACATCCAGTGGGCGGACGGTTATTATCTTCGGCACTTGGCAGAAAGCTTGGCGACTAGCAATTACAGTACCAGATGAGTTCCACCTTATACGCCGCTTCTCTTCGCTGGTTTGGGTATCTTACATATGAGATGGTATACCACTATTTAACGCTCTTTCCTATATTCGTTACTTACGACAGTCGTGAGAAAACGGAGTTCTTGATTCTCTTGCGTCACAACACAGCTGTGTTCAATTAAATTAAAACGACTTTGTTTTAGACCGAAAATATTTGAAACCGTTTAACAGACTGAATCCTTATGGCTACCAAGTCAAAAGCCCGACAATTACAAAGATACACACATTACATTAATACACCGTATAGTTGCATTGTAACAATATCCACTTGCATTTGCATTGTTGCATTGTAACATATCGTCCCGTGGGTTTCGTAAGAGGCGATAGAGGGAAACTGAAACAGGAGATTGGCATCAGCATATTCCAGATAACAACTCAAAACAATAACAAACTGCGGTTGCCAACCTGCCTGCCAATTATTGACAACTATGGCAAAATCCTAAGAGGCAATCTATGGAAGAGACCTGAAATGGAAGGATGTACACATTAAATTATTTTAGAGTATATATATATATATATAATGTATGAAAATTTAAAGAGTGAACAAATATCATAACACAGCTAAAAAGAACGCAATGACTTGCCGAATTTATTCTTGACTAAAAGTCAATATTCGGACATGTATTACCTGAAGGTTAATTTAGAAAAAATTTGTGATATTTAAATCAATAAATTGAACACTAAAATGTATAAATTAGTGGTCTTTATACGACCATTTTCTTTTAGTAGCAAATTCGAGAGCTGTCAACACACACGCAATTATTCCGAAGATTCCGACATTGAGCCTTTAATGCAAGACTTCAGTTCCAAAACACGGACGCTAAATAAATTTATATTTAATTCTTTGTGATTTCGACATGCGCGCTAATAATGTAATTACGTGATGGAGTCAATCTTCAACTATATTATGATTGTAGCACGAATGGGTCGGCTTGACCTGGTGATGAACGCGCTCTCACAGAATACCAGCGTGATATAGCAGCTAAAATCTGTTGTGTATCGCAGGGTTAGTGTAGAGAATCGGAGACCTTTTTTACTGGAAACAAGGCATACCATCTTAGTCCACAGAGGTGACAACGCATCTTTTTTATAGGATAGGGTCACATACGAGCACACAGTCGACCTGATGATAAGCGGTTGCTGTGGCCTATAGACATCTACATCTACCCTAAGATACGAATCAAAAAGCAGATGCGATATCACCCGTCAGGAATTCCTTGTTTCCAGCAAAAGGGGTCTCTGTTCCTCTACTTTCACTATACCAAACACAGTAGCGTTAGCTATTTTACGTTGGTATTCTGTGAAAGCGTGATCCTTCCCCGGTTGCACTGACCCATTCATGCTACAACTATATTAGGTACTAATATAAAATCTGCATTTTTATTATTAATCGACGATAAATATAAATGTCTATGGGCCACAGGATCCACTTACCATCAGGTGGACTGTGTGCTCGTTTGTCACCCTTATTCTATAAAATTTTTTTTTGGAAACAATATTGTTAATAAGCAGTATGAAATTTTCTAAAATTTAATTTGGTACTTTCAAAAATTATCCTTTAGTTGACACGCAATACTGACCAATAAATCTGTGACGTCATTGAAATTAAATTATTTAAAATATCATGTTTGCAACGACAATGATTTATTAGTTTTTACAAGATTCGTCTATTTATCAACCGTTGTCATTCAGTTTTAAGCTACACCGTTTAGCCTGTAGCAATTATAGAATCGTTAAAGGTTGTTATTATAATAAATCTTTTCTAATTTATTTTAACATGTTTTCTAAGAGTACACGTCGTTTAATTTATGCGTGGTTTTTGTTGTATTTAGCTGACTTCGAAAAATGAGTAAATTCTAAATATGACTAATTCCTATGTTGTATGTACTCATATGTTATGCGATATGTTAGTCAATTGTGAAAAATAAATAGAATTTGATTTCTTTATTTGTGACTTGAAAGCGGTCCCTGCCTCGCCAGGGTGGTACATTCATGTGGCGTAATTTAGATTATTTAAATTAGATATTAACGACCATTTATTTTATAAAATTTTATACGTGGTAGAGCCATGCTGTAGCTATATTATAGTTATAGCACGCATGGGCCGTCTCGACCGGGGTAGGACCACGCTCTCACGGATGTAGTGGTAAGATACGCAGGAAGACGGTGTATCCAGGTGGCTCTGGTACTTTGTGGCATTCCTTGGAGGAAGCCCATTTTCAGCAGCAAACTTGTAAAGGGCTGTAAAAATTTATGTATACAATTTACACTCTTAATTATTATTTAAAAACCCTCATTACATACCTATAATCAAGTAGATGACAAACTCCATTCGTAGCACAATACTCGTACGTATCGCATTAGATTCTAATTGTAAAATGTAACTAAAAAAATTAGAAGACAAAAAAGCAAATAATGCTACGTTGTGCTAGTAACAAATCCATCAGCTGAGACAGCGGTGCCATCTAAATCTGTCAGCATGAGCGCACCTTGTACATAAAGAACTCAGCTGAAGCTAACCTGTCCCCTACAAAACGAAGAATTCTCGCACCTAACCCGACCAGTTGGAAATACACTGTGATTCAGCGTCAGACGTCGCGTCCTGTACCTGCCAACCGAAATAATTCACAAAGGAGGTGAACAAGAATAAACAACTCAAGATATTAAGATGCTTGAACAGTGAATCACAAAAAGGTATGGTACTCGTATATGCTAGCCAACGGTGTATTTGAGATATATATGTTATGGGCTAGATGTTTAATAGGACATAATTCATAATGTCCAGACAGTTTGCAAATGAGAAGGCAATATGCTTTATGAATAAAGTACGTTACTTATTGGGCAGAGTGATAAAAAGCGAGGTTAAGTGAAGTTATGATCAGACAATGTGATAAATAATTAAATTTAATCAGTAGTAATTACGTAGCCCTATTTGCCTTGTTAATAGTTTGACATTATAAATAGTGCCCTGATCTGAGTTGGTCCATAAGATATATATGATCATGAATAGGATTTCCATGTGATCGAGTTATTGTAATCTGGGGTTCAAGTTCTAATCGTCAAATCGCATAGTAGCTTCAGAAGTCAGTACTGAAACAGTGTAAACCCTGACTTCTGAAGTACGCGGAAGTTGTTTTATTCTTTTTAATTGTTTGAAGTCGTTGCATACTTTTTATTAAAAAAATCTTACTTTTGGCCCTTTTAAGTGAACTTAGGAATAACAAAACCTTGAATGAATATGATCTAGCCGGATCATAGTACTATTTGGTTACATTTATATCCCTTCCCTATTTTTCCAGTTTTTTGTGTATTTTTTTAATTGTATATGGGAACATCCTTAAAATGGACCTTTTTCAATTAAAAAAATCATCAAGATCGGTAAAAAAATGACAATAACCGTATTAAAAATCAATAACATGAGTGGAAATATTATGTGTATAATCAATATTATAAAACATCAATAATAATGTATAGTTTGTAAAATAATGTCTTTCAGAAAATAAAATTACATAACTATACCTACATATAGCTTAATTTTATCCCACATGTTATTCTAAACTATCTTCAAGAAATTTTGGTGAAACCTCTCAATATATGGGAATTTACACCATAGGTTTGGGAGCCTTGATTCAGAATTACTTGAATAAAAAAGTTTGAAATTCACGCGGAAAAGTTTCATATAGGCGTCCTCTATGGCGCTAAAATATACACTGAGCGACGCGTGCTTCATTTTGAAACAAGTGACGAAGATAGAACAATGAAAAAAGGTCATACTCGTATACTCAAATTCCTTTTACTTTGTTGAAATCTGCTAAAATATTATATTGGGTTTAAGTTTTGATCACAAATTCATTTCACAATTTACACTGAAGTGTAATGTACATAATATGAGATATTTTCCCCCAATAAATAAACATAAAATTATACAATACGTTGTAAAGTTAACACCTGCAAATTAGGGTCAAGATTCATCCACCACATGTTGACTGGTGAAAACACGCGTTCTACTTCCTCACAAATATGATTTAATATTGAATATCCCGTACAGGAAAGCCCTGTCCATCTAAAAGCACATTTCCACCTGTCATACCATTCATCTAACATACTGATGTTGTGTCTTATACCTTGAATAATAACCATTGCTGCTTTCAATCACGTTTACGTCCGAAATTTGTTAGTAAATTAAGTATTGCATTGCGAATTGTATGAAGATGCGGATTATTACCGTCGTTCGTTATGCCAAGGAATTGCATTAGTGTATAACAATGTACATTTTTGTAAGTCTAGTCGTCATTGATAATAACGGTTGCATTCTGATTGTTTCTCCAGTTTACTTGCAACTTTCGTTGTTGTGAGTATTTATTACCTTCCCCAAAGCACTTTTTAATTTTAGCCGTTATTAGGAAGAAGCTGCTGGCCATATCTTGATTTGTTTTCTTAACTGTAAGAAGATATTATGGGGGTAGTAGATATTCTTATTTCTTCCACCGTTACTACATGGGAAATTGACGAGCATTTATAAAGCCTTGTACGAGCTAAGTGTTCTAAAGTAAGCGTGATCTAGATATGTTGAATATGCGTACGGAGCACCTTTATGCATTGCGGGATTATGAACGCGTGGTCACAAGTCACAATCACTAGTCGGCCAGCCAGTATCCGCCATGTCTCGAAACACAGCTGTCGTGTGCACCACCACTGTGGAACTTCTTATTCTGCAACCAGAAGCCGACTGGGGACAATTCGCCGCGAGTTGACACGCGTGCTCAAATTGTACATATGTGTTGCTGCAGGTACGGACTAAGTGTTCCTGTGTATACGTAACCGACTACGCGTACATTGAAACGCTAGTCCAACAAGACTTAACAATTGTAAATTTGTTTTTATTTAGTTGAAAGTATTAATATTTGGCGTCAATCGTTCAGCCCATTTTATATTTAATGTATCACTGACGTTCCAGTTAAGTTACCTAGAATTTACCTAGAGCCTAAAACCTGTTTATCTTAGGAATTAGTAATATGGCAAGTATATGTAAAGATAAGCCTTTACAAATGAGAGGTTCTTTGTCCAGCAGTGAGACGTCAATAGGCTGATTCTTCACTTTTTTAATAATAGCTGATTAACTGGGTGGAAGGACTACTTTTATGACTAGATAGGAGTCAGTATGGTTAGCTACCACACTTTTACCTATGTGGCGGCGCTGTCACGTGCCGCATGCGAAACACATCGAAGCCTAAATCACGCTAAGTTTCGAAGTAAAACAGTATAATATAAAGTAGCTCCGAACTACCACTAGGAGCGTTGGTCTCTCTCCTGGCAGAACACCACACCTATTTTACTGCCAAATAGCTGTCCTACTATTACTGTGTTCTGTTCTGAAGAGTTTAGAGGGCTAGTATCATAACAAACAGTTTTCAGAGGTGACTTCTTCGTTTGAAGTTAGCCGCACGTAACCATTTACTATAGTAAGCCTTTATCTTACTTAGTAGGCTGTAAATTCGTCCGTTATTTAAGTTTTGAAAAAAAAAGGATTATATTTGAGAATTTTTTTTCTTATTAAGATTTCCTACATTATATAAGTATTAGATGTAACATCAAGTGAAAAATATACGTAGAGTTAGAAAGTTAAATTTACAGCCTATGTACACTCATTTCTGAGAGGGTTTTAGGGCAAGGAAGTACCGCAGGTTTTATGTTTTCCTTCACGGCCGAGCACGTGGTAAATCAGCACTTAAATTTGCAATTAATAATTTCATTGGTGTCGCCGGGGATCGAACTCGGTTTGCTTGTGTACTGTGAAATTTACAACGAGCACTAACCATCTGAGCTAATAATATATGGAGCTAGTATAAAAATAGGCTATGACTATGAGGCATTCCATCATAGTCCTCGAAGGTTTGCTTTAAATTTGCTACCATCAGGTAGACTGTCTGTTTTAACACAGATTACGTATCTTATTACGTCGGAAATATATCATTTAATATTTTTAATACAGATTTAGGGTGAAAACGAGCATACAGTGCGCTTATGATGGCAAGTGGATGCTGCGGCTCATAGACATCTACATTTATCTTCGATTAAGAATCAAAATACGGATCCGTTGTCATCCATTCGGGATAAGATGGAACGCCTTGTTTCAAATTAATAGTAGTCTCCGGCTCTACACTCACCATACGAAACACAGCAGTCTTAAGCTGCTATTTTAAGCTGGTATTCTGTGAGAACAATAAGCGCAATCAAATCCGTAAAAACTAGTTTTATTTAAAGATGGACTGTAAGTTGTAATGCTGCAGCTATATTGCCTATACTGGTAGCAAGAATGGGTCGGCTCGACCGGGGAAGGACCACGCTCTCATTTCATCATTCTCATTCCATCCTCAGGGGTTACAACTCAACTTCATATTGATTCTTAATCGAGAATTAATATAGATGACTAATGGCCATAGTATCCTTTACCTAAACCTTCATATAAACTATGTGCTCATTTATCAGCCATATACCAAAAAAAATTAGTTTGATTGTCGCTTCATTTTTATAAAAAAGACATAAAGTGACTTTTAATTTTGTAACAGCAAACTTCACTTCGCAACTTTCTTGTTGCAAGACAAATCAATCGTCCGACGGTCATACATAAGGCTCTTTGTTCCACTGCATAAACTCCATCGGTCGTAACACTAATCAACAGGCGCGTTACTGCTCATGCACTGTATGTAAACATTACAAGTCATTGATTGCCTGTAAAGTTAGACCACCCGCGGTTAAGCTTTATTAAGACATCTTAATATATCTGTACATCTTACCTCTTTACTCTTCTTTCTTGCCTCGTTGGATTTGGTTCGAATCTCGGATCGGGCCTAAGTAGTAATTGCATTTTCTTTCAAGTAATATTCGGTAACAGCCCGGAGTTAGGAGTTTTTTTATATAGTAAAGGTGACAAATTAGCACACAGTTCAACTGGTGGTAAGTAGATGCTGTCACCTATAGACATCTGCATTTATATCTGCACGAAAGCTGCAGAAATATTACGGTTGTAGCACGAATACTAATACTACGAATACTCGTAGGTCGACTCGACCTGTGAAGATCCGCGCTCTCACAAGAATACCAGCGTAAAATAGCAACTTAGTGCTGCTGTATTTCGTACGGTGAGTATAGAGAACTGGAAACCCTTTTTACTGGAAATGAAGAATTCCATCTAATTCCTCGGGAATGACAACGCATATGCATTTAAATTCTTAATTGCGGATAAATGTGGATATCTATGGGCCCCAATATCCACTTACCACCAGGTGGACTGTGTGCTCGTTTGTCACTTTTTTTCTATTAAAAAAAACCCAACAACACACACCGAACCGACATAAGCCCAGTCTTAGCAATATTTAATTCTTCGGATACAGAACTAGTGATTTTATTAGCGCTAGCAGGAATCGAACTTTCCATAAATTTAATGGCTTATTAATAATTTATGGAAAATCGATATTCAATTTTTCCTGTGATTTACTAATCCTGCTATGATAGTGTTCTATTTGTTTGTGCTTGCGTCAAATTTGGCCTACATATGTAGATTTCAAAATAAGTGCCATGTGAATACAGATTTGTTTTTCTAAACATTGGATCATCCACTTTTATAAACTAAACATAATCTATTGATTTTTATTCGTCATATGCTCAAATTATTATTTCAAATTAGGTCATACAATTACGTTTTCTTCTTCTCAACCCTGTATGAAGAAACTAAGAATACCGAAGCAACCTTATGAAAATCGCGCATAGATAAATTTGCTCTTTTGCTTACGCAATTAATCATTATCAGGATTCAGGAATCAGATAGCCTACTGCACTACACATTCAGTATAGAGCAAATACAGTTCTATGTCCCCGCCTCAATCACATACTGGTGTAACGTGACATAATCACATGATAACACCGAAGTACGCAAACAAACAGCAACACTACTAATGTAACACAAGGCAGCCTCTCAGCAACACGACCTTCTTTGACAAACATTAGTAAAATCGCCCAATGGACATAGTAAACGACAGTGAGACCCGTAGAATCACCGACTGATCCCTCTTTGTCGCATGCGCGGTAGTTTATTGCGCTATAACGAGTGGGAGATTATAGTTGTACCTTCATTTGTTCGTATTTCCTTTTATTTCTTACCCTCAGTCCCAATAATAGATTATTTTTTATAAATTTTTTATAATTAATAGAATCCGCGTTACTTTATGGATATTCATTTTGTCAAGGATGTTAAAAACCTAAAATCCGCACAGTATAATAAAATGATGTGTCTTACCTAGTTAGAAGAGCACCTTTCGCCCGCTCTAAATTGTATACATCATCTGTGTCACCAATGATTATAACACCACATACTCCCAACAACCCTACACTAGAAAAGACACACCACCAACGATAACACGACACGTGTTTTTCCTCAACGAAACGTGTTTTTCCAAACGAGGCATCCTCAGACAGAGTCTATTTCACCTGGGAAAGCCTCATTAGAGGCGATGTGCAACTTATTGAGCAGCAGTGACATCAGTGTGCATTTTTAAATGCTTGACATGACGACCATGATGCTTACGAGAGAAATTGGCCATGTCCATGAGAAATCAAAATGCCTTAAACTCAACAAGCTCTTACTGTAGGATAACTTTTTTATAAAGAAAAATAGGCCCGCGACATTAGTGGAAAGTATCAATGAAGAAGAAAAAACTTTAAAATCCATGCTATAATGGAGTAAATATTTTGTCATTTCTCTGCTAAAAGTATAAACTAGCTAATGGGTTAAAATTTTTTGAAATATGAGCAATGAAAATTTTCTTCAAAGTGTGTAAAAATATATTAAAGTTGCAATTATCACTGAATTTTTCTTCTAATTTCCATGTGACGTTCATAAATTCGCATAAGTTACCGCAAAGCGAATAATGACCGGTTTTGTTTTGAGGAACACTCGATATCAAAGTGTCCGCTAAACGGGCATGATATACAACAATCATAAACAACATTACCTGTGAAATATTGTTTGTACGGACTGTGCCGTTTACGTTTGGCTAGAGTGACCATGGTGCTACGCAAATGAACCGGACAAACAAGCACTTAAAAAGGGTTACCGTTAGCGTTACATAAAATGTCTCTCCTATAGATTATCTCACGGGGGAGACACGTTGTATAAGCACATTTTTTCAAATTTTTAGTTGTTATTAGGCAGATGCTGTCCATCTCCTAGTTTCTTTTCCTCTGTTGCCTCTTATGATATCTACGAAACAATATGGGGTAGAGTAGAGGATATTAAAAAAAGTAAGTTTACCGATTACCAAATAATATAATGTAATGGCTGCTTAAGAAACTCCATCACGCTAGAATGCTCACAGACTGGTATATTATAAATCGATTATTCCTTTAATTATAAAATACATTTAGAATATCTTGAAATAAACGATCATCATCTTTACAATCCTTCACAAGTCCACTGCTGGAAAAAAGGTCTCTCCCCAAATAATGCCTAAGATACGCTGAACAAGCTACATCCAACGACTGGGTATGTTACAAAGTCTTTAGTTCATCTATTAATATTTACGAATGGCCAGATTTAATTCTAGTATCAGTTTAGTAAAGTGAGCGCGTTCACAGTGGATGCGAGATGTCTGGGATCTGGTTTCACGGCGGGAGGGGGGGGGGGTAGTGGCCACATTGACGAGCGAGCTGCTGTAGTGCTTAGACAATGTTTCAGTTTTTTTTTTAAATAGAATTAAGGTGAAACGAGCACACAGTCACCTAATGGTAAGTGGATGTTGTAGCCCATAGACATCAATGTTTATTCTCGATTAAGAATCAAAACACAGATGCGTTGTCACCTCTGAGGATTGCAAACCATGGGTGAGGATTTAGTATTTTAGAACTGATTTAATACCCCCGCCACTCAAGCATCGGTTCGTCGACTAGACCCGTGGTGGGACTGTAACGCGCGAATAGGAACGTTTGAAAACTACACGCGCTATTGTGCTAACGCCCGTCGGGCTAAGCGCCCGCCTTAGTCACTAAACTATGGACGCAAACGACGGATTCATATGTTTGAAACTTGGCGCCCGTCGTCGAAACCGCGCTAGACTCGCACTGTAGACGCACGCTGATGAGAGATAAAAAAATAATAAAATACACTAAAATAATATTATTAACGTTAAAAATAACAAAAAAGGATGCTTGCGAAATTTCTTTTGGTGATTCTTGATTAGCCAGAAATCTCGTTTTTAGAAGGTAGTAGTCTAAAAAAATATAATTGAAAAATAAAATTTTAATATTTTCTTTAAATATTATGACCAAACAGACATTTTACTGTAATTTTTTTAAGATCACCTGATTCTAAATATTGACGTCGCACGTGTAATTTTTCTATAACAAAATAAAGTATAATATCTGTGAAATTTGTCATGTTTGCCTCAATCGGTAAGAGAAAAAGAAGAACAGAAAAATCATAAAGGTTTACCCGTATAACGTGTCAAAGATGGCCTCCCTTGTGTTGGCAAGTACGCTGGCCGCGCGCCAAGTGCGCCTGCTATTTGCTTATAATTCGGAATCAATATGCTAGCACACGTGCGTCCGACTATTTCCCTCATAAACGTTGTAATCGTTGTTGTAATTCAGGCATGGTTGCAGTTTAGGCCATCCAAACTGTTAGGTATTAAGGCTCAATTGCTGTTTCGTGACTAATTTCATAAAATCATTAGCAACAGATAAATTACAAAACATATGTTAATAGATACATAATGATACGTGGTAGAGCCACGCTACTTTTATTAATTTTATTTTAGGGAATGTTTTTTTTTTTAAAGAATAACGGTGACAAACGAGCACACAGACCACCTGATGGTAAGTTGTTGCTGTGGTCCATAGACCTCTACATTTATCCTCGATTAAGAGCAAAAATGCAGATGCGTTGTTACCCTTGAGGACTAAAATGGAATGCCTCGTATCCAGTAAAAGAGGATCTCCGCATCTCTACACTCACCATACAAAACACAACCGTATTAAGCTGCTATTTTACGCTGGTATTTTGTGAGAGCGTGGCCTTACCAGGTCGAGGACACCAATCAATATATAAAAGTCATGCTACTCTGTCCCTGTACAAATAAAGTTCATAAATGAAGTAAAAAATATCCTGAAAAAAATAAAATTAATACCCGCCGCCACCCACGAAATTGTTCCTAGCAATTTTAAAGGTGGATTTACCTCGTGCTCGTGGTAAAGGAAAACCTCGTGAGGACACTTCACAAAATATGTGACGTATGGTGAGTGTAGAGAATCGGAGACCCTTTTTACTGGAAACAAAGCATTCCATCTTAGTCCTCGGGGATGACAACACATCTCTGCATCCTCAATTCTTAGTCGATAATTGATAATGTCTATGGGCCACAACATCCACTTACCATCAGGTGGATTATGTGCTCCTTTTTCACCTATAATTTATAAAACTTATATCTTAATATATATAAATTACGTGTCACGTTGTTTGTCCGCGATGGACTGCTAAACTACTTAACCGATTTTATTAAAATTTGCACACCGTGTGCAGTTTGGTATAACTTGAAAGATAGGATAGTTTTTTTGCCTATGTATGACCCACATTTTTTTCGCGAATTTAAGAATTTTTAATAGGACATGACTAAGGGTCGTCGAAAACGGCAGAAAAACTTCTGCCTGGCAAGCTAGTATTCTATAAATCATTCTAAGAAATAGCAAAATCGACGATATGTATTGTGCGCCAATGCGCATTGGGGCAGATTGACGCGGTGAACTATTCTCTGGTCCAAAACCTCAGAAATTATGAATCTGAATCCATATTATGTGTTGTATATAGTCGAATAGAAAATGAAAGTATTATAAATTCTTACATGATAATTTCATACATAATACATAAACACTCACGCCCAGAGGGTAGGCAGAGACTACAGACACATACATGCTCGTCGGTTAAGGGTACTCCTAATTTGGCCCATTTTCAATAAATCGACAATTCCGTCGATAAAATTTCGCCTAGGACGTCCCTTTCCGACTCTGCCATTCACTTTTGCAACATAAATTTGCTTGGTCACTCTTTCCTCACTCATTCTTTCTATGTTACCAAACCACCGAAACATTAATTTCTTAACCCTGTTCACAACATCATCTTGCAAACTATACTCGTCTCTTATCACACAATTTCTCACCCTGTCACCCAGATTTTGCCCTAGCATACTCCCTAATGACCGCATTTTACTGCGTTCATTCTGCTCTCGTGCTTCTTCACATTTTGCCACACCCAACTTTCACTACCATACGTTGAAGTAGTAACTAACAAAGCATTGTGAATTGCCATATGTGCCTTTTTTGATACATTCTGACTTTCCACCATAGAGTGTAAAGCCCCATTTACTCTATTTTCTGCGTTCACTTGCCGTTCTATATCCTTATCATATCTACCATCCCTGCTAAACAAACTCATCTACTTGCTCGATCAACTCCCCTTCTATTCTTATTTCAGATATCGTTTTACTTTCTTCCAAAAACCATAACTTTCGTCTTACCTGCGTTCACTTTGCGTTCATGATAATTTTATTAATTTTATACTTAAATTACACGGTTATTTTTCAAAAAGTAGCAAAATTTTATATTTAAGTTCAAGTATATAAATAATGATGTACCGTAATTGCAGTTGTTCAAAATACGAGTAAATAAGGCTTTAATTTGAAATCATTCCATATTGAATGTGATTTATAGGCAAAAACTTTTTTGCCTACCGATCGAACCTTACGAATGTGTGCGTGCGCAACAAAATCAGTGAAAATAATGCATTACCACGCATTTTGAATTTAAAGGATAAAAAAAGACGAAGTTTTTTTTATAATTAATTTTTCTTCACCTTTGCCTATATTACTTTTTCTGAACCTTCACTGCAACTGCGGTTATTGCGAAATAACGTTATATAATTTAATGCTACTAAAACAATCTTATTAGGAAGTTTGAAGCGACAATAGCCTAATGGTGAAGGATGTGTTCCGAAAACTTGGAAAGTCGTGAGTTTGAATCCGCCTTTCGAATACTCTCGTGAATCTCTATTATCACATGCGTTTTAAACTTTATTGGAATAATTAACGCAATTATCATATATTTATTATTTACAATTATTATTAATAGCGTTGCTTCCATTCTTTAAAAACCACTCACAGAATACATTCTAGGATATAACGTATATCACTTACGAGTACAGGTGTAATTAACCCCGAAAAAAGAGTAGCCGAAATATAATCACGATGTTATTTAACTAACTGTAATAGTAGTAATATATTTCGCTGCGTACATAAAGTTAAAGTTAAAGTTACAGGCTATATACTGGGCACAGTACTTGTACGCCGCGCTGACCCAATGCGTGTTGGCGAAATTCACATGTCTTCTCACGATGTTTTTCTTCACGGCCGAGCACGTGGTAAATCAGCACTTAAAATTGCAATTAATAATTTCATTGGTGTCGCCGGGGATCGAACTCGGTTTGCCCGTATATCGTGAAATTTAGAGCGAGCGCTAACTACCACGGTAGCTGAGCTACCACAGCGTACATGTCACTTAAAAATAAAGTTAATAAACAATTTTAAAATCGATATTTTTCCAACCGAAACACTTCATGTTGATATCTCGTCGTCGCTCTGCCGCTAAACTTACACAATCTATTCCTGTCGCTTCACCACCTGTCGCAGAGGAAACGGCCGATTAACAATACATTCATTATACACAGCGGGATTTGCGGCGGGAGCTTAGAAAACCAGGTTTACATTGTCTATAAAAATGTCGTAAAGCGGCGGTTAGGTTATTATCTGGATTTTGGAATCGTAAAAAATCTGCAGAAATTAAATTAGTTATATAAAATTATAGGTTAGGTTGAAAGGCGAGTTGTAAATTTTACGGGATTTACGTGACATTGAGAAGATTTTTAATATTTTTTATACAATAAAGGTCACGTTGAGGCCAAATATATTTTTGTATTGTGTATGCATCAGGTATTGAATAAGCTATGTAAATGGTGAGTGTATGTTTTTTATGTATTTTATAAGTATACAATAGTTTAGTCTATATGGGCACTGTAAATAGTTAAAAATTTACAATAAATAATATTTGATGGTTTGGATTTATGCACCAAACCTTGTAATGGTAGCCATCTTACCACTACCCTATTTAACTCCATGGTGTTTTTGATGCTACTATAGGAAATGCTAAAAAAACGTTCTCATAGAATACCTGTCTAAAATAGCAAACTAATGCAGCTGTGTTTCTTATGGCAAGAACAGGAGTCTCTTTTTACAAGGGATGGGGTTTTCCATTTTAGTCCTCAGGGGTGACAACGCATTTGTATTTTGCTTTTTGATCGGTGATAAATGTAGATGTCTATGGGTCTCAGCATCTACTTACCAACGGGTAGACTGAGTGCTCGTTTGTCACCCTTAATCAATAATTTAAAAAAATTATAACAAAAATAACGAAGAAAAGATCGAAGCAAAAGTTTTTTCAGTTTTGTATGTGGTAGACAACAAACACACAATCCACCAGATGGTAAGTAGATGCTGTTTTTGATTCTCTATTGTATATAAGCGAGACATTCTATCTTAATCCTGAGGAATAAGATGGAATGCCTCGTTTCCGGTGAAAAGGGTCTCCGGTTCTTTATACTCACCGTACGAAACACAGCAGCTTGAAAAGTTTTTTTCACTAGTTTTCTCTAAGAGCGTGGTCCTCGTTCGAGCTAATCCTTTCGTACTACAACCATTTATTATTGCAGCATGGCTCTAACAGGTAAAATTGTAGTGGTGATTATTTAGTTCGACTACTTATTTATTTAGTTCGACGACTGTAGCTTGTGAAAAAATATACAAATATCAAAGCGAAAATATATTAACGTAGTAACAGCTTACAGATTCGCTTTTGCTGTTAAAACTATTAATCAAACGACAGACTAAGGAGGTCAGTGTAAATTCGGGATATTTGGCGTCCTCATCAAGGGTGAATCGGAACGTGTCAGCAGATCCCTGAAATTTGAGATACCTGACAACACTAGGAACAGGAGAGTTTTAACCGGTAAGGCCCATCTTAGCTCTAAGGGGTAACAACGCTTTTGAATTTTAATTCTTAATCGAAGATTCGAGATGTGAATATGGACATAGGTTTTTAGAGGCTATATTCTCGCATGATATAGCATTAATTACCATCATGTGGATTGCGTGATCATTTTTTACACTTCTATAAAAAAAATCTTAAAGCGATCACCCCTGAAGGTTGAAAAAGAGAGGTTATAATTTGTAATGTAACGAAAATCATTCGACATTCTAGAATTGTTACCATATTTGTATACCTATGTGTATTCATTAGTCCATGTCAAAGGCTCAATAAATTCAACATCTAATATAAAGTATTAACCGACTTACAGAACTAAAAGAATAAAATAATGTCCAAATAATAGCTTATGAAGTAGTCGCTTTAATTATTTTATGCACTATATCTTAGCATCGACTACTGAAAATAATACGTGTAAATTATTTAATTATTTTGAAGTGGGCTTGTCATTGTTATTAAAACCTTAATATTATTCCTTAGGTATTTCAAGGTATTGTTTGTTTGAAATCGGTTGCATTACGAGTACTTCATTGACTACCATCACCGACCACCGTTAGGTTTAGGTGGACTGTTAGCTCTTTTTTCACTTTGAAGTTATGAAAAAAATATTTGTGACTAATATACCTAATTGGAGGTTATTTTAAAAAGCAATGCATAAGTTTATCCCAGTGTTCATATAAAATCTAAAAAAAATAGTTAGATAGGCGAATAAGGTTAAGGTATTTTTCACATGTTTCGATTATTGTTTCTGTGACTTCTTCCATTTTTACTTCAAATTCTTTCAGCTCTTACACGCAAGCTATTTGTCGACGAAAATAAGTAAGACGCACTTACCGAGACAGATTCCTGAACACATAGGAGTACTAGGTACCACTGAAAGATAAAAGATCTCGTTTTTACGATAGAAATTAATTATTAGAGTTATCAAACTTTATCCAGTTATACATACTAATATTATAAATGTGAAAGTGTGTTTGTTTGTTTGTTTGTCCTTCTTTCACGTCGCAACAGAGCGTCGGCATGGCATGATTTTTTGTATGGGGATAGTTCGGTGGCTGTAGAGTGACATAGGTTACTTTTTTTATCATTCCCGTGGGAAAATTGAATATGCTGCAAAATTAAATTCAGCTAGGTGGCGCCACCCTGATTCTACAAGACGGACGACGGTACGATGGACGAACACCGAATGTCAGAATATCTGGATTATTATGTCTTTTTACCAAAATTAAGATAAAAAATATATGGATCTGAATTTTTCCACGCAGGACCGGGAAGAGAGCGATAAAAAACATAAAATTCACCAGCTGATTTTCTTCAAACGTTTTGGTGCATTGTAATTCACAGAATAGGCGACAACCTCGCAGACGATATTAAGTAATCCGTTGATGCTCTGCCTACCCCGCAAGGGTTACAGGCGTGATTATAAGTATGGATCAGAGATACTATTACCACCTGTCACGCTTTCACCCTTAACTATTAATTAACTGCGGTAGAAACAGTTCTTAGTAAGCCTTATTAATAAGCCTTAGTAATATTTATTGAACGGAAATGAATACAGTTCTTATATGTGGTTATGAATGAATCGGTATTACAATGAGAAAAATTGTGCAAAATTAGAAGAAAAATATTTTTTGAGAGATCTTATTAACTAACGTATACATAGTTTAAATTGATGCCGCTAGATGTCGTTACTAGGTTTTTAAAACGCGGTAACGAAATGTTTCCTGAGATGTACTTAACTCCTGCGGTTGAGCCGCGCGGCAACTTATAGTGCACACCGTGTTTACCGTATTACAGTCATTTATAATGAAGCACTTGGAAAAATTGAAGATAAAGTAATGGCAATGGTGGCAAAAAATTAAGCGACTTTGGAATGATAAGCCCTCAGCGAACAACCGAAAATGAACTAAGTGATGAAATTATACGTGAAACAAACTACGATATACCAGCTTTACAGCAGCAAGTAGCCGAATTTGTACCACGCTTGCTTCCTGAACAGAAACGAGTTTTTTGACAAAGTATTAGGACAAATTGAATCTGGAAATTAGCACTTTTCTTTTTAGATGCCCCTGGAGGAACTGGGAAGACATTTTTGTTAAATTTGTTATTAGCGCAAGTACGGAAAGATAAAACTATTGCTGTGGCCGTAGCTTCCTCCGGTATAGCAGTCACGCTGCTAACCGGGTGCCGCACTGCACATTCTGTTTTAAAACTCCCTCTAAATCTAGCCCAGGAAGAATCGCCGATCTGCAACTTTAGCAAAAATAGTGCACGAGGTATAATGCTACGACAATGCAAACTTTTAGTGTGGGATGAAAATACAATGTCGCATAAAAAAGCTGTTGAAGCACTAAATCGAATGCTCCAGGATTTGCGCAGCAATATCGATGTAATGGGAGGAATGGCGGTTTTACTGGCTGGTGACTTTCGCAAAACTTTACCTTTCATTCAAAAGGGCGCACCTGCAGATAAAATTAAAGCATGCCTGAAGTCATCTATTTTATGGAACAAGGTGACAAAATTCAGTTTAACTGCGAATATGAGAGTGCATTTGTATAATGATATCAATGCTGGAAACTATGCTGACACACTATTAAAAATTGGCAAAAAGGTGATGGGCGGTTGGAAACGGATGCTGAGGGCTGCGTTAAATTGACGAGAGATTTTTGTAATTTAGTACAGAGTCATTCCGAATTAATTGCGAGCGTTTATTCAGATGTAACGAACAACATGCATGAAGACAAATGGTTATGTGAAAGGGCGATTCTTGCACCAAAAATGAGAGCGATAACAAAAAAAATGAGAGCGATAACAAAATAAATTCAGATATATTAAGCGAAGTAGCAGGAGAAATAACTGAGTATTTGTCAGTAGACACAGTATATAATAATACCTACCTATACCTACACTTCCCACAGATCTTCTTTTTCAATTCAAAAGGTTGCAGTTCCCTATTAAGCTCAGTTTTGCAATGACAATTAATAAATCGCAAGGGCAAACGTTACAGGTAGCGGGGGTCAACTTAACGGGGAAAAACCCTGCTTCTCTCATGGTCAGCTGTATCTAGCACGATGCGCGTGTGTCAAATGCCCAGAATCTCCACCTTCTTTCTCCGAATAGAAAAACTATATATAACATTGTGTACAGTAGCGTCTTAAAATAGTGTTCAGTTAGTTTTTTTTTCCAAAATTCCTACAATCAAATAATCAGAATTCCCACAGATCTTCCCTTTCAATTCAAAATTTCCTATTTAGCTCAGTTTCTTTTCAATTCCAAATGCTGCACCTCTGACGGACCTATTAAACTCAGTTTCCTTTCAACTCAAAAGCCTGCATCTCTGACGGGTCTTTTATTTAGCTCAGTTTCCTTTCAATTCAGAAAACTGCATCTCTGGTGAATCAATTTAGCTGAGTTTCTTTTCAAAAATCTGCATCCCTGACGGATAATTATGCTCAGTTTCCTTTAATTAAAAAAATATCCCATTTCCATTTGGAATAAACAGGCTATTTTCATGCTTTCCTATACGCTGCGTTTCAAAACATATAAATAGGCTGACGAATCAATTTTGCTCAGTTTCCTTTTAATGGCTGCATCTCTGACAAATCTATAAAACTCAGTTGTCTTTCAATTCAAAAAGCAATGGATAGTTCATTTCCCAATGACCATGCCGCGGGTAACAGCTAGTATTAAATAAAAGAACTTTATACGGTTGTTATCCACACAAACTATTAGGAGAGGAAAGAGAGAAAGCGACTTATTTATTTTAATTAAAATATACGTCTTATAACTAAAATTAAGTAGTTATATGATATCAAAAGGGGTCCCGCCTCAGTATCAATGTGTGGCATACTACAGCACTAGTTATCAATCGGCCGAATAAAATAACCTTTGACTCCCCGAACAACTTGATACATCATAAAAATCATAAAAACATTAAAAAAATTAACCTAAATATCAATAATAGCAATAAAAAAATAAGTTTTTTAAAATTCCCTTATTTACGATGCATTCCATTTTAATCCACAGGGTTAGCAGCACAAATCTGCATTTTGATTCCTAACTAAGAATAATTGCGAATGACTATGGGTCGCAGAAACCACTTATCATCAGGTGGACTGTTCGTTCGTTCGACTGTTTGTCATCCTTATACTAAGGAAAAGCAAGTAAAAATAAATTGAACATGAAAGGTTTAATTATTATAGTACATATTTGCTTTACATTCCAAAATCATCGGACGCTTTCGCGAACACAATAAATTGAAATTATTTTTAAACGCTTTAATCCAACAAACAGTTATAATAGTGTGTTTATGATAGCACGTATTTACAAACGTAATTCTTTTTATTTCTGACATAAACACATTTAGATACAAATAATTCTGCAAGTACAAATCTCTAGAGCCACATCGTTACCGCAAACACATACGCAACAATTGGAGTGGATTATGTTTATATCATAATATTTTAGTTCCCCTCTCATTAATTCGCATTTTTTTTCTTATTCATAATATAAAGTTACTATGATTCTATAAAATTCCTTTCAGTGTTACCTTCTTTTACAAGCATACGACACGATCACGATACGATTTTAATTACTTTTACTAGCAATTTAGAATACAGTTAGTAGTTTCAAACACAATTAAGCTTTAATGGGTATAGATCGCATTTAACACCAAAGAACATATTAGAATGGAAATCAAAATATGTATGTGTATATAATCTTAATATCTATAAATTAACTGTCACGTTGTTTGTTCGCGATGGACTAAACTACTTAACCGATCTGAATCAAATTTGAACACCGTGTGCAGTTTGATCCAACTTGAGAGATAGGATAGTTTTTATGCCCATGTCAAACATGTTAATATGAATGTAATTTTAAATGGAGAACTAGTCTTTTGAGCCCACACAGGAAAAACTTTTAAGATATGAAAAAAAGGAAAAAAGGGAAAAAGAACTGAGTCTTGTTGACACCACCATTTTTGTTGGAATCACACTAGACGCAAAGCTTCAATGGCTCCCCCATATATCAAAACTAGCTAGCAGACTTAGTTCTGCAGCATATGCTGTAAAAAAAGATTAGAACTCTTACCAGTGTTGAAACAGTGAGAATAGTTTACTTTAGTTATTTCCATAGCATTATGTCGTATGGTATTTTGCTATGGCGACACCCGACTGACACTGAAATTATAATTATTTTACAGAAGAGAGCCATTAGAGCAATATATAATTTAAAACCAAAAGAGTCACTAAGACAAAAATTTAAGGAAATTAATATAGTAACTCCGGCCTCTCAATATATTTATGAAAATGTAATGTACGTACACAAGAATAAACGTAGTTTTGCAAAAATAAGTGATATTCATTCTGTAAATACTAGGAATAGACACAAGCTAGTAGTACCAGTTACTCGACTCCACCGAGTCAGTAATTCATTCTTGGGGCGATGTATACGCTTTTACAACAAAATCCCAGAAAATATATAAAATTTGTCATACGCAAAGTTCAAAAGTTTTACTAAATTAAGTATGTATAAAAAGGGTTATTATAATATTAAGGGATTTATGGATGATAGTAACCCCTGGGAAGGGTGATCGCTACCAAGCTATTTCTAATTTATGTTGTGTTGTTAATTGTAAACATGATTGTAAGCTATTATTTGGAAAAAAATAGTCCCGCTGGGTTTCTTGCTGGTTCTTCCCAGGACAGAGGTTTTTTTTTGCGAACCAGTGGTAAATGAGAAAATTGACTCTCAATAAGTATTGTTATAATATACATTGAATAAAAAGGTTTCTGTTTCTGTTTCTGTTTCATGAGTAACCCACAGTTTATTTTATTTAATTTTTTAATTTTTTATTATTCACAAAATCCACAGCTTGTAACAATCTATTTACACACAAATCTTATAAAATAGGTCTTGAAGCCAATTACGGATTTACAATATACTTATT